>CM066031.1:1811359131-1811903806 GCA_033557465.1 Ichthyophis bannanicus | reverse complement strand
TGTCTCACAGATGATAATGCTAGCTGCAGGAGGTTAATGTGTGGGTAAACAGGGCACCCCATCCCCCTTGAGCCATATATATGTGTTTATACACAGAAACCCCTGTACACAGAGAGCCATGAATCCCCTAACTCACCACTAGGCAGCAAATGGTGGGTCCAAACACCCTTAAGCAAGCACCTAAGATAAATCCAACAACCTCAGACACACCTTGGACATCCTGACAACTGATTGTGATTTCAGTGACACGATGGCAGACTGATGTTGCTAAAGTGGAAAAAAAAATAACAGCATACATAAACCCCAACAGGGCATGAGCACTGGTGCAAAGACAGGGCACGTTATGCTTTGGGTTTGGCACCCTGTCCGATATTGCTGATCCACAAAACACGCTGTCTGTTCAAGCCCAGCTGAGGCCGCAGTGAAGTACCATGCCATAACACCCATAACCTAGGCCATACAGGAACAATACCACAACAAACCCTAAACGCACCCACATTTACGCTGAACATCGAACTGAATGTGCATACGTAGGTTGCACATAGTGCCAGCAGCTTGCCCATATGAGCCGCCACCTCCCACAATGCGAGCCCGTGGTGCAAACCAATTGATATTGTTTGGCACCTGGGTCCCAAAAGGGTTGAGATGTTTATGTTAGTGTCCGCCCATGTCACAGTCAATAGAGACCCCCCACACAATTGACTCCTCTCACCACACTACCGCCCAATGAGTTGGTAATGCATATCAGTATTTATGTTTGCCATGGAAGGTAATGAGTGGTACCATGATGTCTAAAGAGAATCTCAACATAGATGTGATGGTTAATCAACACAAGCACAGAGATGCAGTGTAACTGTGTACATACTAGCAATGTGGTGACAAGCATCATTGGCACCAAACTGTGCAATGTGTGCTACAAGTGTCAATGTCAAGGGTGTGCGATAGAGAGGTATGTAACAGGATTGGGGCTTAGGGAGCCGATGGGTACACTAGTCCACAGGTGTCACTGCACACATGGCGTATGCAAAACAGACGAAGCAACTAATGACAGGTGTGGTACGGTGGGTGAACCAACCCCGAATGGTTCTGTGAACGAGAGACAGGGCAGGTCAGGCCTGTCCATGTGTATCTATGATATGAGTAGAAACCCCAGGTATGTCAATAGATCACACCTCACCCCCAGTGTCCCCCCCCCCCCCCATTTTCAATGGACATCGTCCGGCAAACTACAATGTGTATGTGTGTTGTGGATGTATGGGGCGCGTGCAATTATGATGGCCTCTAAAATCCTAGGTCATGGATGTTGCCCAAACATGGACAAGCAGGTCACTGGGGAGGAAAACGTGATGATATGTGGGACTGTACATTGCAATGACACTAGTTATTGATGTGTGAAACACGTGTGGCATGTGATATGTTTAGTTTGTGTGTCTCATGACCTTAGTGATGTCACAATGTACACAAATGGGGGTTCCAAACCATAAGCCCCCCACACACAACCGTGAAGTAAACCCATGAGATAGACAGGGAGTGTATGTCAATCTATTGTAAGAGTGTTCACGGGCCCTGTGGTTGCAGCAAATAGGCCGTAATGAAATAGTGAATACTTAAGACCACCTTGCGGTGCTGCCACCCGGCCCGACGAACCATGGGAAGCTTCCCTGAAGGCCCTTCCCGGCCTGGCCGGATTGGGCTAGACTGCCCTGGGCCACACCCAAATGATGTCACGGGGACCACTGTGGTGTAAACTATCTAGACACACTCACTAAGAAAGGGGGCAGGATGCTATGAGAAAGGGTGGTAAGGGGTGAACATCAGAAGGCAGTCCACAGTCCATCAGCAACAACCTGATGAAGAACAGAACTAGCATGTACCTATACTTTTGCAGCCAGAGTGATAGACCATGTTATGTGTGTATAATCTGGTGACAGCATAGCCAAAACCGCCTGTCAGGAGTTTACCAGTGGCGTAACGGGATCAGCATGAGGACAATAAGCAGCCGCCACCCCAAGTTCCCCGGGGGTGTGGGAGCCCCAATCCCCATGTCTCGTAGGTTCCACTCTCGCACAAAAAAACCGTTATTCATCAATGTTGATGCCCGTTGTGTTACGCTGTGTATACCACACCTGAGAGAGACATGTTTGGACAGGGGAGGGAAGTGACATTCACACTTGTGGGATGCTGACACACACCGTCACAAGGGATGATGAAGGTCCCGCTGGTGTGAACACACAGGCTCGCCTTGTCCACCGCGAGCGGAGAAGTCCCCGTGAAAGTGCATTACCGCGTAATTGGCGTGTTTGGCCCATGGAAACTCTAACTGCCTGACTGACATTGACAATACTATGCGATTAGGCATGTGACACACACATCACACACGCACTCTGTCGCTGAAGCAGCAAGTACCCAGGGCACAGTGATGTGTGTGTGTGTGTGTGTGTGTTGGGCAAACCAGCAGAAGGTTGACCAGTCACTAATGCCCTCACCTTTCCGGTTTGCATACATCACAACAGACATTCGAGAGATCTCCCGGAAATACATGGGCACGGGAGCTGCGCCTCCACCACTGCTGCATACCTTCAGCGCCGCCTTCCACATGGTGTAGAACTCACTAAAAGGGTGATAGATGTATTTCAAAATGAGAATGTCCACGTTATTTGTAACTTATATTCCCCATTGTGGCAGCAGATCATGCCATTTGTGTTACCTTGCGCCTATGT
The DNA here is from genome assembly GCA_033557465.1 of Ichthyophis bannanicus. NCBI lineage: Eukaryota > Metazoa > Chordata > Amphibia > Gymnophiona > Ichthyophiidae > Ichthyophis > Ichthyophis bannanicus. The sequence goes on along the minus strand of CM066031.1, from coordinate 1,811,901,086 downwards.
AGATAGCGGTGCTATATTTCCTCAGACGGAGAGAAACGTGCATGTGATGGTGCTGTCATGTTCCACAGATGTTGTTGGGCAACCGGGGATGATGGATCCACCCACCACCTCTGCACACCTCAATTCCAGCATTGACACCAACCACCACCATGAGTGACAGAGGTGGTTGGTCCCTGGCAACACCACAGAGAGGGGAGGAAGGAGGGGAGAGGGAATAGAGGAGTAGGTGGACGGGGATGATTGGAGGTGGAGTGTGATAGGAAGTCGCAGCAACCACCTTCAGGCACTTAGAACGTAAAAAATCATGACAACAGGAGGGAGTACCAAGAAGGGACAATTCTGAAGGGGGGAGGGGTGTCTGTGGGGGAGGACATGCATTTTAGGGTTGCTGCCTGTGGATGGTATGGTAGAAAAAGAGGGGGGATGGGCTGGGTCTGGGGTGATGGACTCAGGGGTGGAGGATGTTCTCAGAAGTGTGGGTTTGGGAAAGTGATGTTTGGGAAAGACGGGTGGGGTTCTCCTCACACAGTGGACACACTGTGTTGCCTCCCCGCGCGAACAGCCACTAAGAACAAGTTGGCTCCACACCTCCAGGGCCACAGATCCCAGGCAAGCCTAATATGCCATGCCACCGAACACAGACGAGCATGACGGGTGATAGATGTGTGTTTGTGGTGGCATGGGAGTGGCGGTGTGGGACCCACAAAACTGTCTGAAGTGGCCTTGGATGGGATTATAGTCAACGCATACAATGAGAAAATTGTAGGTCACTGCTCATCATTGTGCATGGCGGTAGGTTATGTTGAGAGGGTGGTTGCCGAGGTGTATGACGGTCTCTTCACACATAGGTCAGCAAGCAGGCCCCCTCAATGGGCGTCACCTGAAAGGGCGTCAGGGTGACTTGGTGCTAGGTGACGGTCACCAACATAGTGCCCTGTGCTGCCCTGTCTTCCAAGTCAGTGGGCATGGCGTGAGTGGGAGAAGTGGGTGGGTGGTCACCTGTGTGTCTGATATTTATGTTAGGTGTGTGTTTTATATTAAGTTAACGCTTGTGGGCGTTTGCAGGGGCAGGGATGGATGTGTTGGGATGAGGGGGGGAGGGTGATGGTATTTTCCAGCCCCCTTCCCGACTTCTGTAAGTAAATAAATATCCCAGTTCTGTCATTTTTTCCACCCATAAAATAGAATAGTATGTGTTCAAAAAGGCCTGTATTGGGCTCTACGGCATTGGTTTGTGAAGCCGTAGGATGGCAGAACAGTGTGCGGATGTCAGCATGTGATATGGGTGTGGGAGTGCACATATGTTTCTGTGGGTGCCAAACATGTGTGTGGAAAACCGAACAGCACCCCCAAGAATAAGTTTGTAGATGTTCATAATTAGGGGTCTACAAGTAACAAACTTGCAACGTAGCAGCGGTGTGTCCTCACTGTATGTTACATGGCACCCAGGAATGGTCCCTATGTGGTACACAGGTCTTCACATGTTCTGTAATCCCCAAAACATAGTCAGAAGACCACGCCATATCTTACCTCTCTCACAGACGTACGTTACCCTATGGTGTGTTGGGAGGTGCAGGGAGGAATTATATGGCATTGTGGTACAAGGGGAAAAAAGCCACAAGATAGGTATTCACAACCAATGTTAGGTATGAGTTTCTATTATGGGTTTTGACACAACAGGAACGATGAGTAGGGTGATTATGACGTAAACACGTCCATTGGGAGGGCAGACGGATCATGACACGTCCCACATGTGTGACCCACATGGCATAGTGTCTAGTGCTCTGTGCACCCACACTATGGTGACCGGCTGCAAAGTCCCCAAGGGAGTGGTATTTGATGGTGAACAACAAGGTGCACGGCTTGACACCAATCACATGTCTGTGCCGCGATGACAACAAATCGTGAGGACATGGGAGCACTGTTTGTTTGAGGTATTGGTGCAGCAGAGGAACCTGTTGTGTGGTGTCATCGTAACCTGTACCCAATCCCTAGCTAGATGCCCGTGGGCGCAGCTCATTTAGGGTTTTCACAAACCAAACCCCCCCCGCCTCCCTGATACACATGGGACAACATGGACACTCATTGGACACACACACTGTATGTATAGTATTACAGCTGTTTATTGTCACAGAGTAAGTCTCATAATTAGCTTTCCATATTACACATGGATATTCTAATGTGTGTGCGTTACAAATTAAAGTGTTACCTGACACCCACACAACATAATGATCTTCATATGGTAAGCTATTGACATGACACACATAACAAACACCTCAAAAACATGTTGTACTGGATACATAATTGCTCTAACTGAGCATTGGTAGAATCAACAAAAACTATGATTATACCATGTTTATTGCCTATCTCATGTTTCATTGTTGGCGACTTGGTCGGCCACGCCTGACACGTCGGGCACCCTCCCCCCTCCCCCGGCCACGACCCTCGTCTCGAACCCGTGCTGGTGGTGGGTGCAGGAGCACGTCGGCGCATGACAATCCAGCATGCCCTCAAGGGCCTCACACATCCGGGTGGACGGGCATGTTTTGGACCGCCTCATGTAATTGATGGATCTCACCACACACCTAGCCTTGTGTTTTGCTCCACTGCAAGGCGTATCCGCTCCAGAACAACGTCGACTGCCTGTGCATGGGAAACAGCGTGGTTATATTCCATACATCTATCCACTACTCCAACGCGATACACAAACATGTAATGTACATGCCACACGATTGGTGATGTGATAGGGCAGACTCAATCACAGAGATGGAGAGGGCCAATATACATACTGTCCACAGTAGTATATGGCAGGCAGACAAACCCACAGGGCACATCACACGACGTAGATGTGGTATGCCCTCGACACAACGATTTACAGGCTGTGGTGAAACACCCATATACTACCGCTGTGGCAACAGGATTGGCCAATGACAGCTCTCACATAACCATCGTGTAGGGGAGACTTGCGCATGCACGAGCCACAACTACATCAGCTGGACACCAACGTAGATGAACACAGGAAGGTCGAGATATGACATCACAATTGATGACACATGTGGAGGAAAAATACATTCTCTGACCGGGACATGTGTTTGTTAATGCCGCACTGGGATGTCTGGTAGGCACAGGGATGACTCCCCGTACCCGTACATGTGCACCGCTGCTGCACCTATGTGACTCCTGAGTGATACCTGCGCAGCCTCACTGTCACACAGAGGAGGGTCCTTGGTCCAGATAATGTAGGCCATGTAACAATGGTGTAGTTATATAGTTATTTATGTATTTTACATGTTTTCTATACCGCCGTATTCCTTTCATCACAGCGGTTACCAAGACACAAGAGGGAGAACAGAGACATGTGGGCATACACTGACTAAACTAAATAGTTAAGGTAAAATTGTGATACTAAACATCAAGGAACATTTACATTAAAACAATTTATATGCAGGATATAATAATAGAGACTGTTATATGTCTGTGCCATAGTACTCAGTGAAGAGTACAAATGTCAGTTGTTTTCTGAACTCGTTTAAATCATCCAGGGATCGCACATCGTGAGGGAGAGAGTTCCATATAAGTGGGGCCGATAAGCAAATTGCCCTTTGTGTAGTACATTTACACGCTTTTCTGTTTGGACACAGCAGGGAAGCACCAGGGGGGGACATCAGAGCTCTACAAAGACATGGCTAATGTTTCCCGCTACCCGCAAATGCAGACATTGAGGAATGGTCATATAGCTGTAACATATGCTCATTAACACAGCAGACTATGGCTAAGTTGTCATCCTGCTGTGTACAAGACATTTGGGTATCTGCAGAGGCGGCAGGATGTATCTTTCCCAATGTCTGTATCAATTTATGTTGTCATAGAGTGCTGGCCGTCAGACACATTCCTCATATGTCTGCATCCATGTGTATCAACCTGACCATACACTATTCTATTGGGGGTAGAATGCTATCATTTCAGGTACCCTACAACCTTTGGGTATCACACATCTAAGGTAATCAACCAGAACATGTAACGTGTGGAGGTAATGTTTGAACAGCCACCACACACACACCAACTGTGGACTACTGGTGTGTGTGTTGTGGTTGTGACAGTCTATTGTCACCCACCTTCAGCATCACGGTGTGATGATGCACCATAGGCCCTCATCTCTGCCATCCTCAACTCCGGGAGAGGTGTAGGTGTTGGTTCTGCTGGCATGGGTGGTTGGCTGGTCTCTATTGCTGCTTCACGCAATGGTGTCATGGCGCGCACGTGTGGCTCCAGGGACTCATCGCCAGCACTTGTGCTGCCCCCAGAGACAGCAGCCTCTGCCTCCATCAGACTCATAGGGGCTGCAATGTAGACCTCCCCCTCCTCCTCTTCCACCACCCGCCTCATCCTGCTCCTGCTCCTCCTCTGCCCCCTCCTCCTCCTCTCCTCCGCACCCATTTGACTGTAGTCACCTGCATTGGGAGGAATCAGAGAGAGCACCCATATGTTTCAGCAAACCACATATGTATACATGTGTGATACATAACACACAGACAGGATGTTTTGCATCCGTTCATGTGTGCTGCATACCAGACACCGGACACACTCCCATACGTGTGTGTCACCACCATGTGTCTGGGTAAGGGACACATGTGTGTGCTGTGCCCATGCACAGGTGGCAGATCGCCCCTTCTCCTGTTCATGGTCACATTGCACATGTTTGCCCATAGCATCCCATTCCTCTGTTATGTTACATATTTCCGCACATGCGTGTTACTACTACTGCCCCCACCCTAACACCTGCTTTATGCAAATCACTGCATGTGTGTGTTGGTTTGTGAGTATGGGTCATATTTGTATGTGATATGATTGTCTCAGTGCTACATGTGACTCGCAGTGACCCATAGTGCAGCGTATGGCAACTAGGCATCACCTTTGGCCCACTGGGGTGCACATGCAGCACTGTATTGCTGTCATGTCATACAAACATGCCTTTGAAATGACCAACACAGTCATGCATTGTATGGAAATCACAGTTGTTTTGTGTCTGGTGACTCATGTGTGTGTGTGCTTCCTTATGCCATATTCTCGTGGGATGGGTTGAGGAGGTAGGTTTGGATGTGAACCCCAGACATGTCAACAGAAATGTGAGGTAAGGATATTGCACACACATATCACAACAGGATGGCAACATGATGTGGGGTTTGTGGACACATATGGGAGTGTATTTGCATAGGACCCCGCCCTGTACGGAATATGGAGATTGTACATGAGAAAGAAATGATTAGTTAGTGTACATACCTGCATGTGGATGTGCGCTATCCAGGGCCTCTGGCAGTCCACGAAGGTAGATGTCTCCCAGCCGTGCTGCAAGTTCTTGTTCCAGGGGCGAGAGTGTGGGTGTGAGGGGGGTCCGCCACCTGTGCCCATAGCATGTTGTCTTACAGCAACCATGTGCTGACGGACACCTCTCTTGATGTCAGAAAACCTCTTTTTTAAGCTGTCTACATCACGTGTGGGGCCCCCTGCCCCACACAGTGCAGTACGCAGATCCTCCCACACTGCCATTCTGTTTGCAACAGATGTGCGTGTGCTCATTCTGCCAAATAATACATCGTAGTTGTCAAGGACATGGAGAGTAATATATGGTTTTCACTGTCACTGAACTTTACAGCTCTCCTCCTTTGTGTTGCTGGCACAGGGACCCTTTTTCTTTTGGCCATTTGGCTGTAATGTGACGGCTGTCGCTCAGCAGATGGCCCTGCCTGTTCGTGGCTAGGCTGTGCAGTCTGTGCCCTGTGTGACTCATCACCAACTGGCTGCCCCACATCCTCCGCCTCCTCACACTGGCCCTCTCTGTCACTGTCCCTCTCCATCTACACCTTGAACACAGGCACCTCTCAAACAACCCCCGTTCACCAACACACAGCAGGACACAGCACACACAACAGATAACAATAACACTACAATAGAGGACACAATACAGTACACTGTAACACAGGTGCTGTGTCAAGTAAATGAGCACATGTACACAGATACTACAGTGATTATTTAATTTATCCTCTCCCTCTATCCTGTGCCGTACCCCTACCTCAGCCTCTCTCTCTCAGACTCTGCTTCAATCTCTATATCCCGCCTTCCTCTGACGTCTTGCCACCACAGCCTCACTCCCTATTGCACACTGTACCTTTATGTCTCACACCTTCCTCTGGACTACCTCTAACCTATCCTCTGGCTCTGGCTCACTCTTTACCTCTGTGTCTGTTTGTGAAACTCCTCTAACATCCCTCACCGTGTGCCACGTGTTGAGGCCTATTTATACGGTATTTGCACGTTTGATTTCTGCACATGCGCATTTGTGCAGGCGTGTATTTGGTGGGACACGCTCGTGCGTCGCGCTCGTGCGCCGTGAGTGTGACGTCATACGCATGGGCGTTTGCAGGCGTCAACACACACATGCGCCGAGGGAAATAGTGCTACGTATGTGTATGGTCACGCATACGCATTACGTGGAGTCCCGCATGGGCGTCTGGGTGCTTTTTTCCGCATGCGCAAGGCGATGCGCATCTGCGTGTCACCACGCACATGCCGACACCCATGCGTAGAGTCGCGCATGCGCGTGACTCTAGACCTTCGTCTGTGAGCAGATGCGCATGCGCATTGGACGTCACGGCAAGGAAAAGGAAATATAGGTGAGGGAGAACAGCTTGTCGACGTTGAGGGTTGTAGGCGGAGAAGAGTAGAAGTGTGTTTGGTGAGAGACAGTAAGGGAGTCCGAACAGGTGTATGTGTAGATTGTTTGGCTGGTGTTTGTATTGAGGATTGTATTGTCTTGTGTGTGTATGGTCTGGTGTGTCTTGTAGTTTGTACAGTGCTTAGATAGATTATTGTGTGAGACATAGTTATTTGTTTCTTAGTTTGGTGGGAGGAGTTTATGGCGCATGTCTATGCTGCTGCATGTGTCCTGTGCAGTGGGCAGATGCTTGGGTTGCCGAACACGGGAGATGGTGTCGATGGGGCTGGGGCACAGGGCATGGGTATAGTCCCGCAGCAACTCAGACCTGCAGCTGTGGTGGCGGTCCAGCCTGTGTTGTTCGTGCACGGCGCAGGAGGTGTGCCGAGGTGCAGGCTCGGCAGCCACGCCTCTACAGGCCCCGTCCCCAGCTCTATGACATGCGAGAGGACCAGGTCATCTCCCTTTACCGACTGAGCACAAGGGCTATTAGGGGTCTCTATGAGGATCTTAGGCCTGACCTCGAGCCCCTGACTGATCGGTCCAATGCCATACCTGGTTTAGTCAAGCTCCTTGCTGCCTTACATTTCTTTGCCTCCGGCTGTTTTCAGACATCTGTGGCCGCAGTGGGTGGCATGAGCCGGCCCACCTTCTCACGATGTCTCCACCAGGTACTGCGTGCCATGGTCAGCCGGATGGGGGATTACATAGCCATACCCCACACTAGGCAACAATGGTGGACCCTGAACCAGGCCTTTGAGGCATTAGCCGGGATACCACACGTGATGGGAGCTATTGATTGCACACATGTTGCCCTGGTCCCGCCTAGAGACAGGGAGGTAGCGTACCGCAACCGCAAACACTACCATTCCCTGAATGTTCAGGTTGTATGTGATGCAAATCAGCATATTCTGAATGTGGTCCCTAGGTTTGCAGGGTCCACCCATGACTCCTATATCCCTGCATCACTCGGCAATATTCACACAATTTGAGGAGGGACGTTTTGGCGAATGTATCTTGCTGGGTGAGTATGTCAGGGTCTTTTATTTCTGTATGTCATTATACATGTTTCTATTTGTGATCACAGTAGAGGTTTTATATAGTTTGACACATGCACTTTGCATATGATTGATGTTAGTCACAGGACTGGTGTTGGTATACATTATTACATGTTTTTGTACGTCTGGTACGACTAGAAACATTAACCCTACATCATGATTATCCTCACAGTCTATGACCGTTATATGCACATGTTGTACATGTGCTGCCACCTCAGTGCAGACATCTATGTTTGTGATGATGACCTCATAGTGCATGTTGGTAGCATATGCAAACATGGGGTGGTTGGTGGGGTGGTTCTGTCCACAACATACACCTGTGATGATGTTTAATTGCTGGATAATGTTTTCTCTCCGTCATTTAACATGTCTGGTTCTGGATAACCCTAATAGTACACACATGTCATGTGCGTGTCAGTTTGACACACGCACTCTGTGATGGAGTTGTCACCCAGGGCTCAATATCTGACATGAGTAGGTGTATATTAATATCTGATAGATGATGTTGAGGTTTCCGCAGGGAAAACACGTGTGCATATATTTGGCCAGACATATTGCCTATGTCACAGCAGACTTGCAACAATATGTAGTGCTTACAGTAGCCTCTGACACTGTAGTTGAGGGTACGTTTGTGCCATCTTGTCTGGCCATTCTCATTTCACATCACATTGTGTAAAATGTACAGTTACAGCAAGGGGACTACGTGGGTGCATACACAGCGGTATGGGAACCAGCTACAGCGGACGGTTATGTGCCTATGCATATGTTTTGGGGGCAAACTAATGACGGGCACAGTGTGCATGTTGGACGACCGCACCTTCAGAGGGATGTGTACAGGATGGGGACTGGGAAGACTATGGCTATGACAGGCATTGGCGCGCAACAATACACAGTTTATTTTGCCTGACAAATAAACATCATATGTTGCCATTCATAAACAGGATGTCTACAGGTGATATGCTTTTCATTCTTACCTACCACCATGGCATACATGGTGTGTATGTGTGCCACACGCAAATGGCTGTGTGTTTTCCCTTGGTTATTGATGAGACATACCCTGTGATTATGGGAGCATTGGATTGCTATTGTGGTGTCACCATTGTGGGTTTGCAGATGTGGACAGTAACTGCATCACCATATGCATGTAGCACACACACACACACATTATTTAAGGGTGACTATGGTCGTTTGTGATATTTGATATGTGTTTACGGGCTGGATAAGCCATGTTTAGCTTGTATGTCATCATATGTATATCTGATAGAGCTGCATAGTTTGCAGCTGTATATTGTTGTCACACTGTCTTGTTGGTTTCTTTCTCATGTCGACACAGCTGTCAGGACTGTGTCACATGGACCCCTACATTTACATGCAACATTTCTTTCTGCAGGTGATGCAGGATATGGTTGTCGCCCCTGGCTGCTGACTCCTGTTCGTCAGCCACGGACACGTGCAGAGCAGAGGTACAATGAGGCCCATGCCTCCAGCCGCTCTGTCATAGAGCGCACCTTTGGCGTTTTGAAGAGTCGCTTCAGGTGTCTGGATAGGACAGGCGGGGCCTTACAATATGAGCCACGCACTGTTGCCGAGATAATCATAGCCTGTTGCATCCTGCACAACATTGCTCTCGGCACGATATCCCTGCAGAAATTAATGAGGATCTTGAGGAGGATCCATTGTGCCCCCCTGTACGTGCCAGTGGTGACACACGGGAGGGCTCAGCGTTCAGGCGGAGGTTGATTGCAGAGCTGTTCACATGTACGTATTAAGTCGCTTACGACACACATGTGCTATACAATGTGTGTAATGTTTATTGTGTTATGTGTTAATGTTAACATGGAATCTGGATGACACACTGCAGTACCAGTTGACTCTGAATGCCAACATCACATATGTCCATGGGTGTGCCACAAATAATGTGGGATTTGCACAACAGCAGTTGGTGGCAGATGATGTGGGGGTTTGTTGGTATCTGTGTGGTTTGTTTGGAGGGTGCAATTCACAGGTAGTGTATGCTTCTGATATAAACAGCTGTTGTCAGACCAGAAGGTGTTATCTTACATGATATGTGTGCCACACAGTGTCAGCCATATGTTGATATGTTCATGTTGGACGGTCACTCCCTGTTTTGTTGACTGTTGTCCATTGTGGAGCGCTACGATTAGACACATTTGTGATGTTTATGTTGGTATTAGGCTCCTGTGACATACCTATGTTTGTGTGCTCTTCATGTGTGTAGCAACATGTCACATAAAGCACAATAAACATAGTTGATGCTAGTATGGGGAGATGATATTAACAGTTTGGGTGGTATGTGGATGTCAAACATGACGTGTGTCAAAATGTATTGTTGATCAGGTAGCCATGACATGGATGTGGTTAGGGATGGGGACCTTCTGCATTGTGCAGCCAGGGGGTTGTGATAAAACACTTTTAACTTGGTGAGTCTACCTTCACTGCAGTGATGGGTATCTACACACATGGTGAGATGTATCAGCCAGATACAGCAAAGGGTGTTTTACAATAGCCAGTTGGATCACAGCATGTGGGTGTTGCTTGTGTTATAGCAGGTATTTAATGGATTGGATGGCATATCTTGCTGATGCTCTTGCAACATCATCCATCATGCGTTAGCTACAGGCTGTGTATGTGTGTAGGTCACGTGAACACAGACCATATGAGCAAATATCTTGCAGACACAAGCAAGGCATGATTATGTTGACTTACATACACAGACATAGGTGCCAGCTATTTATCAGAGGTGCACATGTAGGGTATGCATGTTTCAACGTTCAGACTAACACACATTGGGATGGCATGCAGCCCTCAGGGGTTTGTCACATGCAGACATGGGGTGGTCCATTTTAAACACATGCAACACATTATGCATGTTATTTGTGCACATCATCAGAACATAACTGTTAATATGACAGACGGTATGAGATGTACAAACCAGGATATGTTTATGATACGGGAATACATGAGGTGGGAGCGCAGATATCCAATGCTTTTCCCTATTGTAAGTGGATTAACATACAACTTTGGCACAACATTAAACAGGTAGAGGAGTCTTTTGTCACAATATGGTGATAAAAGGTTTATAGTGCACTCTGCGACTGAGACAACAGAATGGTGTGCGCATACCCCTGAATTGCTCTGTGTGTACACGGACAGCGAGGTAAGGGAGGGGTCGGACACACTACACACACCTCAGGATCTCGTTAGACATCTCCGTGATGCCTCTGACATGTATGTGATCTGTACATTGTGATAGGGAGCAGTCATTAATTGAGGGCTCTTGTGGGGTGTGATAGCTGGGGACATGACGGTGCAGTGTGTGATTCATGGCTATAACATGACATTTGTTTGCTTATCTTGTGTCTCCATGTGCAGAGGACATACGTGGTTTGGATGGTGTTGGTCTGGTGCTTTGCCATGTGTCTCTACATCAGCAATTAATCATTTTGTTTTGGTAGGTGGTTGTACATAGACATTGTGTGTGACCGCACTAATTGAAATCATATGTTCCTATTGATCTGTCATATTGCACAGATGATTTGTTTTCCAATATTCTACGTTTAGCATCAGTAAACCATCTCTTGCTGGTGTCACTCACATTCCCTTGTGTCTTGGTTAAGCATGTCCTCTACCACACTTTCACTGTGACATGTGAAACAGACCTGCATGTGTGTGTAGGTTGTTGTATTGTGATGTTTGGCTGCACGTTTTCTGTCCCCAAACAATGTACTCTCAGACAACACCATGATATCATTGCATGGTCACTGGGCCGTTATATCTACAGATCTACACCTGTGCACATGCAGGCCATGTGTTACAGATGTCAATTAGACATTTCCATACTGTGGGTGTGTGTATTTATTTATTTATTTATTTATTTATTTAACAGTATTTCTAAACCGCCTTATCTTAATAATCAAGGTGGTATCACAGCAAGCAATCAGGTAAAGTGTGTGTGTTGTACATGCAGTGAGGATAAAACTTAGTTGTGTGAGGGATGTGTTGGGTGCTTGATTTGTTTGAGCTATATACAGGGTGGGCTATTTACAGTGGTGCTAGAATCATATTTTATATATATTCAGTTGTTTGGGAGGATTGTCGTTTGCCTGTGTGATGTTGCATTGCTCCGACATCATACATTATCATGTGCTGTTAGGGGTGTGTGCCTCTGGGTGTCTGTTGTGACTATGCTACCTCTTACATAGTGGTGTAAACGTTGTCAACATTATGGACATGTGTTGTGTGCATTGAGACAACATGTGTTCTTTTGTTGTCATTCCGCACTGGTCTGTTTTCATTTGTGTTTACAGATATGCACATAATCTGGACCGTCATCAACGTTGGCTTGCCATGGTGAATCTCGAGCTTTTGCTGACATTGTCTACCTTCAGGTGTTCCTGATATTGTTGTGTAGTGGCTCAAGCGATTGATGAGCTACACCTGATGCACACACACGGTATGTGTATTGGTTTCTTTTGGGGTTCATTACATCTGTCTTTCACTGTTGATGATATAATGTTGTTCTGATGGGCATGTAACATTTTCTCTAGACTCACATGAACAGCTGCATATGGTGTGTAGCTGCACCACACCTGTGTGACAGTCGCATGGACATTAACATATCCATGTGACAACCATGTCTGTGTTGAGGCATAATGATGTTGGCCACATGGTTATGTTCCATATTGCTATCATGTCCTGTTTGACTTTGCATTCCTTTCTTCAGCATTTGCACAGCTGTGACGTTATGACATTTGTGTTTCTTTTCAAAGGTGTCTGACGATTACATACCTCTCCTCTCCTGACACAGGACAGTGGACATACCGGGCACATCTCTTACACTGCAACTGTTGTCAACAACACCCACCTGTTTTGAGGACAGACCACCATGCAACTCTTTGCTATGACATTTTGCCATTGGATGTTTTACCTCTGAGAGTGCAACACATGACTGGGATAGACATTATTGATTTTTGACTACTGCTTTCACCCTGACAGAGGTGTCGATAGCACTGCTGATGCAATTGATTGGCAGGACGTGCTCCTCATTGTGGGGGACACACATGGACTTCGAAGGACTATGGTATATTGATCACAGACCCCTGACTATGCATGTCTTGAGCCTCAAAGACACTTTTAACATGAGTGTTTGGATTTTAGATACACTTCTGACGTTTTACGATGATCCCCCCTTGTGCAGCAGCAACTGACATGGACATTGTAGGTGTTACATTTTGTCACAGTTGGGTGTCTCATGTTTTGTACCATGGCTGTGAGATGGCCACCGATGATATTCTAATGTTTTTCTTACAACACAAGCATACAGCCCATGTATTTGTCATGTGGCCAACGATGGAGTGCTCCTATTGTCTACGTCAACCTATTTGCCACCTGGACATGATCCCCATTTAAACTCCACAATGTTTTCAAACACAAGACCATCTTGGGATGATGTTTTCAGTGACCCATGGGTGTTTACATGCATGTGTGGCATCACTGTATCATGTTGCCATGTGGCTGGTGCTTGTGCATCTCACTGACTATGTTTCTGTGACACCACATGTGGACCTATGGCTTGTGTGTGGATTTAGGTGATATGTTTGTCCATTATTTCCTTATTTATATGCTGCTTCGTGTGTTTGCGTACTGTGCATACATGACAGTCTGCATGTCTGTACACACCTTGCATTTCCCGTCTTCACGGTCATGACTATGGCTTGTGTTAGCGACACTCACATTGCCACATTATGTTTGCAGTGTGGCAGTGTGGGTGTCAATACTACTTGTTTACTGGGAAATTCCATGTATCCTGGTATATGTGACGATGCACTGTTTCCCCACAACAACACTGCATGTTGACCTCCTTGATGGTGTAATATGTGCATATTTTCTGCTGGTTGTTGAGTTGGTATTATGTCAGTGGTCATGTGCATGTGGTATTTGTTAGCAGATGCTTATTGTGATTTACATGATTGTTTTGTGTCCATAGTGGTGTAGCTTGTACTCCCATATCGGGCATTGGGATGTGAGTATCATCATTACTTTTCTGTCATGTTTTTGAACATTAAAGTCCTTTGCACCAAAATATCTTTTTGGAGTTAGTCTGACCCCTGTTTTGACAGTTGGGTATTTTCTGAGGGACAGATGAGGTGTATTGGGTCTTCAGCATGCATCATCTCATCTGTACATGCACTCATATGGGGGTGACACATTTGCGACATGCAGCAGCAAGGGGGCGCTTGGGGTCTGGTGTCAGGTGCAGAGTATGCACCTGATGCACATTATATCTGGTGTGGATAATTTGTTGTCAACCAAGTTACCTTTCTGTAGGAGGTGGCTTTGTGACATGCTAAAGGTTTTGAGCACTTTCCGAGGTGATGCGGCCAGCCCTGATATTATGATGGCACTGTCTACACTATTTGTGATGTGCAAACCAAATAAAGTTCTGTATTTACCCAATATGTGTTTCGTGTGGTGTTTGCATTTCAGGTCTGTCATCATGCTCAATGTGTGACTTTGTATCAGTCATGACTCCTTTGTGAGCCCATGGATCCATCATTTTCCTTTCAATGTCACAGGGTGTAGATGATGTTTTTGTTGTTGCTAGGTGGATGGTGGGTTACATGACCTGCCATGGGCCACATGGGGTGCTTCTGTGACTTGTTCACTGTGTGTTTGGTGTGCAAGCCATGTTTCACTTCACTATGTTAGTCCTCCGGTATTTGCACATACATCCCCTTTATGTGTTGTTTTGCTGGACATGTACAAGGGTCACCTATGCGCACAGCCTAGGACAGTGCCAGCTGTGTAAGTGACAGCCACATGGCACATCACTGTCTATGTACGCTAGACATCCACACACGCCCGTTGGGATCGTAGTGGTAGAGTGTGGTCAGTGATTGCTGTTTGTTATTGGCGATGGTCATGTGTTTGACGTGTGCTGTATGCATGTTATTTCCGCACATGTTTGTTTTTAACATCTCTAATGGCCTCACTCGGCCATGAGGTACCAACAGGTTCCTCAGCTCTACACACACCCTTTACTGTCTTCACTGTAGAAAAGGGTGCATCCTGTGTGTTGCCTAGCCATGACATTTGTTGTGTAATAACGACCTCACAACTTTAGGGTCTTTACATCCTGTTGCATGTGGCCCTTTCTTTTTTGATGATGAGATTCAGGTGTTTGGTGTGCTACACCTTATTGCATGTTGAGCTGTCTCCTGTTCTTCTCCTGATTATTCACCTGATCCAGGGAACATCCTCTGATGGCGTTGTGTTTAATTATATCCCTGTTTTGCATGCTGTATTCAGTGCAGGACATTTCATTGTGTTTGTGCAGGTGTTGTTGTTGCAAGATACAGAGTGCAAATTCTTTCTGTACATGGTGTATCTGCATGTGCATTTACTACAGATTAGTGTTTTTTTGTGTTTGTTTGTCATGCAGACAGCAGGCGTTTTGTGTACTGGCATGCGTTATTTTGGTTATGTAGACTTTGTTGTGCCTCACATGGGCGGTGTGTGTTACCATTTTAGGCGTCTACATTTGTAGTACTGGTCGTTTGTGTGGTTCCTGTCTGCAGTGTTGTATGTTATTGCTTGTCCTGCATATGTGCTTTTCATTAGTGTGATAGTCATATGTGTGTACATCAGTGGCATGCCCACATTGTACCATTAACTGAGTTGTGCGACATCCTTCCATCCATCCTTTCTCTGCCAGCTATGTGCCATCCTACCCTGATGTGCATGCTGCTAAACCACGTCATCGACTAACACACATTTCGTGCATTGCATCTCAAACCTGCTTGCCTCTCCTGTGTGTGCTCTGCCTAGCACTTGTACTCCACCGTCATCCTGATATTTCACATATTCTTCCATTTCAGACTCCCCTACTACACACATCTGCACATCCTCTGTCTCACACTGTCAGTGTAGCAGGGTACATTACCATCAATCTGTGCATGGATATAGCTGCCCATGATATGTTTTTCACATTTTATGGGTGTCACATGGCCTGCAGCTGCTTTCGGCAGCCCATCAACTTATGTAGGTCCTTCATTTAATTTGATATTGTCTGTCTTCTCTGCTCTGTGCAGTGTTTGTGTTATGTGTGTGTTTAGCACATTCCTCTATTTGCATTCAGCTTGGGGGATGTTACTGTTATTGGCTCAGCTTTCTGCTTTTACCTATACGTCCTTATGGCATCTTCTGGCACACCTTTGATTGACACAGCTTATGATGTACCTACGATAGTGGCCTGGGAGTGGACAGCCTTTCAACATGGCCTATGGACATAGATTACAGTTCACCTTTGCTGACAGGGTATGTTTGTGATGTTACATCTGCTGCACCATAAAAGGTGCAATAATATATGGCACAAGGGTGTAATTGTCTCACTATGCCAGGAGTGGTTGCTGTACACTTGATCACAGAGTGGGAACATACCTCACCCACCCTTATTAATTAACTGGAGCAGACCATGACCCCTGCAACATCATTGCTGTATTCACCAGTTTTCTACATACATGACATAGGCGTGTGTTTTATATCATCAGACCTTGGCTGTCATGGAGCTGTGTTACTCTGTGGATTTCCATCTCCAGAGGTAATGGGGCAGTTTAATGGATGATATTGACTTTGATTCTGTGTTGATATGCGTCACTTGGGACTGTCTGCAGCCCCTCCTTGGTGTGTAACTAATGACTGACCCAGGTCTGCCATTGCTGATCTCGGAGCAAAGGGCTGCAGACAGGCCCAGGCTGAGGATTGCAATATGAGATTAACTCTGACACCCTGTGGATATCAGACACCAGGGGCTGTCTGCAGTCCCTCACTGATAAATCACATATGCACGAACTGTGTCAGCACAACTACTTATGTTTTCCATACGTTACAATGCACAGTGCTAACAGCAGAAAGAGTGCTGTGACCTTTCCCCGCCTCATAGGGCACCCTATGTGGCGCCCCCTCGGCCACTATTTCACCAACATTGTTGGGTGGCGTGGTGGACACTGCATTTGGAGATGTGTCCTGTGGGGTGACTTCAAGGGCACGTTATGTTACAGTGCTCTGAGAGTACATTTGCTGGAAACCACTTATTCCACAGATATGCGATAACACCCTAATGGGGCTATCTTACCCCTTAACAGGTGCTGTCTCCGCCAGACATGTTCATTTGCCATTGTGTGGGATTGCACCCCTGATCCCTGCACCATTGTACACTGATTGTGTTTGGGTGCTTGCAAATCAGCACAACACCATTTACCTCTCCCAAATTATTATTCCTCATAAAACATTGCCACACACCCTTCTGACCAGCACCACAGCCCCCTATGCCTCAGCCAGCTGTCTTTAGTGTGCACTGCGGGTGTTCACAGCCTTGCTCCTTACACCATTGGTCAGTGTTCTGACCATCATGCTGTTGCTCGGTTCCTCTGCTTTCCCATCATTGCGCGACTTATGCCTCCCAGTCATCAGAGGCCTCCAATACCATTAGTGCGCCGCTTTACGTACAGCAGCGCACGCACCTCTGGCGGCCATAATTTCTGTGACTCCAATAGAAAACAAACACCGACAACTGCCTTCAGTGTACACGGGGGGGGGGGGGGGGGGATTGAACCCCTGCACCCAGCACCAGTGGTCAGTGTTTTAAACCAATGTGCTGTGGCTCCGTTCCTGTGCTTGTGCCTATCGGCGCACCGCTTTGGTGCCGATCAGCGCGACGCCGTCTGCCGCCCAAGATGACCGGTGCGCCGCCTTCTGCCGCACAAGAGGACCTGTGCGCCGCCTTAGGCCGCCCAAAAAGAACTGTGCGCTTCCTTATGCCGCTGAAAGAGAACTGTGCACCGCCTTATGCCGTTCAAAATTTATTTGCCTCCTAAAATAATTTTAATCATTACAGTTGCTGTCTCAGCTGGCCTTTGTCGTTGTGCACAATGGGGGATTGAACCCATGGCCCCTGCACTATTGGTCAGTGTCTTCCACCGTTGTACTACGGCTCGGGTGTTTTCTATACCCGGCAGCGCGCCACTTTGCCTTTTGGCGCGCTAATGTCGACCCCGCACATTACCGTGACGCGCACACGTCCGGTTGCTTACTCCCGGTTTTTTTCTTTTGGCAGCCTGATCCGCCCACTCCTTATATGGCACAGGTACACTACCGCGGCCCCGCACGATAAGAATGTTTAGTAAACATGCCCTATAGTAACATAGTAAATGATGGCAGATAAAGACCAGTTTGGTCCATCTAGTCTGCCCAGTAAGATGGCCGGAGTAAGATGGCAGGAGTAGGTGCCACTCTGTGCAGGCCACCCCTCAGGCCATCCCTCCCCATGTCTTTGTTTAGGGGTGAACTCACCGCTCCATGCAGGACACCCCTATTTGTTGAGAAGTTAGATGGTTAAGTTTATTTTGATTTTATTCTATTGCTATAAATGGATCCATTGTGTTTGTCCCATGCCATTTTGAATTCTGTCACTGTATTTGCCCCCACCACCTCCATCGGGAGGACATTCCAAGAATCCACTACCCTCTCAGTGAAAAAGTATTTCCTGATATTGCCTTTCAATTTTCCACCTTGCAGCTTCATGTTATGCCCTCTCATTTTACAGCTTCCCCATCTTTGGAAGAGGTTTGCTTGTTCATTATTTCTCCTTAAGTATTTAAAGGTCTGAATCATATCTTTGCTATCTCTCCTCTCCTCCAAAGTGCACATATTTAGGTCTTCAAGTCTCTTCTCATAAGGCTTCTGAAGCAGGCTCCAAATCATTTTGGTTGCCTTCCTCTGAACAGTTTCCATTCTTTTTACATCCTTTGCAAGATACGGTCTCCAAAACTGAACACAGTACTCCAAGTGAGGCCTCACCAGTGACTTATACAGTGCTATTAGAACCTCTTTCTTTCTGCTGGTAATTCCTCTTCGTATGCAGCCCAATATCCTCCTGGCTTTTGCCACCGCCTTGTCGCACTGTTTTGCCACCTTGAGATCTACAGAAATAATCACACCAAGGTCTTTCTCCTGATCCGAGCACACCAACCTCTCACCCCTATCGTGCACATTTCTCTTGGGTTTCTGCTACCCAAGTGCATGACTCTGCACTTCTTTGCATTAAATCTTAATTGCCAAGCATTTGACCATTCTTCCAGCTTTTGTAGATCTTTTCTCATGTTAAGGACTCCCACACACCTTAGAGGGGACGGGGCTTTTTCAGAAATCCAATCAGAGACTGGACCAAACCAAAAAGCCGATTAGATTATGTGGAGGAAATGCAAGATGTTTGCACAGAGGGCCATACCGAGCTGCAATCACACCCTGTGAGACTTGCAGCTCAGGCGCATGCCCCCCCCCCCCTCTCCCCACATACCGCCGTCCAGCACTGCCTGCTCTTTCCCTGCTGCTGCTGCCCTCTGGTTTTTTTCACGGAGACACCAGCAGCAGGGAAAGAGCAGGCAGCGCTGGATGGAGGTATAGGGAGGAGAAGGGGGGCATGCGCCCGATCTGAAAGGCACCGGCGCTTTAAGCAAATCTGTCCCTCCTTAACATCGAGTCGGAGGAGTGAGGGACCAGAACTGCTTAAAGTGCTGCGAAAAGGCTTGGGGAGCGCATTTCGGCTGCCTGCTATTGTCCTGCCAGCGGTGGCAGGGCAACAGCAGACAATCGAAATACGCCTCCCAAGCCTTTCCGCCCTGTGCGGCTGCACCGCTTGCACAGGTCTAGGTACGGTCCCATTTGCACACCAAGGAACTAAAAGACAGTAAGAACTAACAGCACAGTTTATAAAACTAAATTATAACTCATTTTTATTTTGTTGTTATAAACTGCGTTATGGTTCTTGCTTTTTCTTTTTCGACAAATATTTTGCATCCACAGTAGGTGCAGAGCAGAACCAGGACATTCATCCGCAGAACTCAATATTTTAAAAAAAAAATCTGATTCTGATCATCTCACTAACAATAACAACCGCAACCACTATTCTCCAGTACCAGGCATATTGTGAACTAATAAAAAACACTAGAACAAAGAGCAAACCTACCATACCATACCATATCAGCACAAACTTCCAAAACTCACATAAGGAGCCCATCGAAAAAAAGTGTCACTGTAAATACTACAGTGAACCCTGGAACATCCATACACCCATTTGAAAAGCTGAACAAGTCAAATTACTAGAGTACAATATAGATCTTTATGTACAAACTCCATATTAACAGAACACCTGACCTCAGTCATACAATCACAACTTTGACCCTCACCAAGTACAGAATAAGTAACCACAATCTAAAGTAAAAATAATAATATGTAGACTAAATTTAAATTGAAACCCCAAGAAGCCAGAGTCCACATGCAGTGCAACATCAGATAAATAAGAGATGCAGTTCCCCAATACTGTGTAAAATATAAAAATAGCACAAAGTCCAATCACTAAAATTAAATACAATTATTTTTTCTAACTTTGTTGTCTGACCATTTTATTCTCTGATCATGCTGGTCCCGATCTGAGGCTTCTGCTTTCCTGTCTTCTCTTAGCTCTCTTTCTGTGGTCTATGGTCCATGGTCCATCTGCCATTTCTTATCTCTTCTTTTGTTTTCTTCACTTCCTTCCATCAGTCCATTTCCATTTCCAGTAACCCTCCCCAGTATCAGCCCCCTTTCCAGTCCTTCCCTCCCAGTACCTTCCAATGTCAACTGCCTTGCATTCCCACGACTGCAACTGGTGTCCATTCCCTTCCAGTCTCCCTCCTTCCCCACTGTCCAGCCCCTTCTAGTCCAAATACCATCCCAGATATTAGCTCATGTCCACTCTCAGTGCCACCCCCCAGTCAGCTCCCTTCCAGTCACCCTACCCTCTGGTCCATCCCTCTTCCAGTGCAATTTGCATGTCAGCTCCCTTCCAGCCTCCTCCCCATTACCCAGCCACCTACCACTCCCATCCCCAAGTGTCAGCTCCCTTCCAGTGCCCCTTCAGTACATCCCAGGTGTCAGCTCCTTTCCAGCCCCCTCCTTCCCCGTGTCAGCTCCCTTCGTGCCCCCTCCTTCCCCTGGCAGACCCTCCCATTATCTGCTCCCTTCCAGTCCCATTCTACCATCCTCCCACATTAGCCCATTTGTAGCCCTAGCCCCTAGTTTTCTTCCAGAGCCAGCAGCACTCTCCTCTCCTCCCCCATTAGCCCATTCCAGTCCCAGCCCATTTCCAGTCCTAAACACCCCCCATCAACCCACCTCCAGTCCTACCCCCCCCATCAGCCCATTACCAGTCCTAAACCCCCATAGCCCATTACTAGTCCTAGCCCCCCATAGCCCATTACCAGTCCTTGCCCCCCCCGTAGCCCATTACCAGTCCTAAACCTCCCCATCAGCCCGTTTACAGTCCTAGCCCCCCATAGCCCATTACCAGTCCTAAACACCCCCCATCA
The DNA here is from genome assembly GCA_033557465.1 of Ichthyophis bannanicus. Classification (NCBI taxonomy): domain Eukaryota; kingdom Metazoa; phylum Chordata; class Amphibia; order Gymnophiona; family Ichthyophiidae; genus Ichthyophis; species Ichthyophis bannanicus. Next base: position 1,811,879,889 of record CM066031.1, on the reverse strand, counting down.
GCCCATTTCCAATTCTAACCCCCCCATCAGCCCATTTCCAGTCCTAGCCCCCCCTTAGCCCATTACCAGTCCGAGCCCCCCATCAGCCCATTATCAGTCCTCCACCCCCCATCAGCCCATTTTCAGTCCTAGCCCTCCATAGCCCATTACCAGTCCTAAACCCCCCATCAGCTCATTTCCAGTGCTAGCCCCCCATAGCCCATTAACAGTCCTAAACACCTCCCATCAGCCCACCTCCAGTCCTAACCCCCATTCAGCCCATTTCCAGTCCTAGACCCCCCATAGCCAATTACCAGTCCTAACCCTCTCATAGCCAATTACCAATCCTAACCCCCCAATCAGCCCATTTCCAGTTCTAGACCCCCCTCCCCCACATAGCCAATTACCATTCCTACCCCCCATCAGCCCATTTCCAGTCCTAGACCCCCCCATAGCCAATTACCAATCCTAACCCCCCCATCAGCCCATTTCCAGTCCTAGACCCCCCATAGCCAATCCTATCCCCCACTCCCCCCCCCCCAGAAATTTAAAAAAAAAGAACCTGGCTGCTGAAGCTGAAGCCACTACCACCGCGGCAGCAGGAAATGCCCCGCGGCCTCCCCAGCAGAGCCCTCCTGTCTCCCTCAGTTTTAAATAGAAAGGAAATCGGTGCGGACTCGAAGCCTTCCCGTGCCTGTGAAGGACCGACCCTGTGTAGCTTTGTCCCGCCCGAAAGGAAGTTACATGTAACTTCCTTTGGGGGCGGGACAAAGCTGCACGTGGTCCTTCACGGAGGTGAGAAGGCTCCGCACCAGTTTCCTTTCTATTTAAAACTGCAGATCACAGCGCAGCCACGGTTCTCTAAGAGGCAGGGAGTCGCGACTGCCAGAAAAGGAGGGTGAGTTTGCAGCTGCCGAGAAGCGGACTCGGCAGCAACTTGTGCACTTGTTTTTTGTTTTTTTGGGGGGGGTTTAACTATGAAGGCGAAGTGAGGCGGCTGTTTGGGGGCATTTTTTTGCCGCCCTCAAGATTTTGCCACCTGAGGCAGCCGCCTCACTTTGCCTCATTATAGAGCCACCCCTGGGGAGCACTATATGTGCATAGTTGTGGGGGGCTAAGCGACCAGGGGCAGTGTGTGTCTGTCTGTCTGAAGCTAAAGAAAGCACAGCCTGATAGTGAGTTTTATGGTCCTCTCCCAAATTCTTGCCTAGAGCTGGGCCCCAGCCATATCTAACATAGATCCTAGCATATGTGCATTCCAAAAGCTCACATATTCCAAGCACTAAATAGAAAATTAAATTATATTTTTACTTTGTTTTCTGATCATTTTATTTTACTAATCATGTTGGTCTGCTTTCCCTACCTTCTTTTAACTCATTTCCTGTCTATTTGCCACTTCTTCTCTCTCCTCCTGTTTTCTCTTCATCACTGTATTACTGATCTCCTTTTCCATTTTTTCTTCCTTCTCCTACTTTTCCCTGTATTTACCCACAGCTTTCATCAGTTTCTGTCATTCAGCTCTCACATCCCCATCTCTCTCTCCTTCCCAAGCCTCTTATTGCCCACTCTTTCACTAACTGTCCTGTTTCTTCCCTCTCACCCCCCCTCCCCCCCATCCAGGGTCTCTTTATCTCTCCAATGTTCAGTATCTCCGGTCTGCCTCCCTCATCTCTACTACAAATGTCCAGCATCTCTTCTGCTTCCCTAGTGCACCCATATCCAGCATATCTTCTGTTTCATTTGTGCCCCCATCCCCAGCATCTCTTGTTTCCCAAGTGCCCCCATATCCAGCATCTCTTCTATTTCCCAAGTGCCCCCATGCCAAGCATCTCATCTGTTTCCCTAGTGTCCCCATGTCCAGCATCTCTTCTGTTTCCCTAGTGCCCACATGCCCAGCATCTCTTCTGTCTCCCAAGTGCCCCCATGTCCAGCATCTCTTCTGTTTCCATAGTGCACCTATGTCCAGCATCTCTTCTGTTTCTCTAGTGTCACCATGTCCAGCATCTCTTCTATCTCCCTTAAATGCCCCCATGTCCAGCATCTCTTCTTTTTCCCTAGTGCCCACCATGCCAGCATCTCTTCAGTCTCCCAAGTGCCCTCATGTCCAGCATCGCTTCGGTTTCCCTAGTGCCCCCATGTTCAGCATCTGTTCTGTCTCCCAAATGCCCCATGTCCAGCATCTCTTCTGTTTCCCAAGTGCCCCCATGCCCCGCATCTCTTCTGTTTCCAAAGTGCCCCCTACCCAGCATCTCCTCTGTTTCCCTAGTACCCCATGCCCAGAATCTCTTCTGTATCTCAAGTGCCCCCATGTCCAGCATCTCTTGTTTCCTTAGTGCCCCTGTGCCCAGCATCTCTTCTGTTTCCCTAGTGCCCCCATATCCAGCATTTCTTCTGTCTCCTTAGTGCCCCTATGTCCAGCATCTCTTCTGTTTCCCTAGTGCACCCATGCCCAGCATCTCTTCTGTCTCCCTAGTGCTCCCATGCCCAGCATCTCTTCTGTTTCACTAGTGCCCCCATATCCAGCATCTCTGTCCTGTCTCCCTAGTGCCCCCACGTCCAGCATCTGTTCTGTCTCCCTAGTGCCGCCATGCCCAACATCTCTTCTGTTTCCCTAGGGCCCCCATACCCAACATTTCTTCTGTATTCCTAGTGCCCCCATGTCCAGCATCTCTCTCCCTAGTGCCCCCATATCCAGCATCTCTTCTGTTTCCCTAGTTCACCCATGCCCAGCATCTCTTTTGTCTCCCTAGTGCCCGCATGTCCAGCGTCTCTTCTATCTCCGTAGTGCCCCGATACCCAGCGTCTCTTCTATCTCCGTAGTGCCCCGATACCCAGCATCTCTTCTGCCTCCCTAGTGCCCCCATGCCCAGCATCTCTTCTGTCTCCCTAGTGCCGCCATGTCCAGCATCTCTTCTGTTTCCCTAGTGCCCCCATTCTAGTACCCCTATGCCCTACATCTCCCATGTGCCCCCATATCAAGCATCAATTCTGTCTCCCTAGTGCAATGTCCAGCATATCTTCTGTCTCCGTAGTGCCCCCTTATCCAGCATCTCTTCTGTCTCCTTAATGCCGCCATGTCCAGCATCTCTTCTGTCTCCCTAGTGCCCCCATGCCCAGCATCTCATCTGTTTCCCTAGTGCCTCCATGCACAGCATCTCTTCTGTATTCCTAGTGCCCCAATCCCCAGCATCTCTTCTGTTTCCCTAGTGCCCCCATGTCCAGCATCCCTTCTGTTTCTCTAGTGACCCTATGCCCAGCATCTCTTCTGTCTCCATAGTGCCACCATGTCCAGCATCTCTTCTGTTTCCCTAGTGCCCCCATCCTAGTGCCCCCATGCACTGTATCTCCCATGTGCCCCCAATCCCAGCATCTCTTCTTTCTCCCTAGTGCAATTTCCAGCATTGCTTCTGTCTCCCTAATGCCGCCATGTCCAGTATCTCTTCTGTCTCTCTAGTGCCCCCATGCCCAGCATCTCATCTGTTTCCCTAGTGCCCCCATGCCCAGCATATCTTCTGTTTTCCTAGTGCCCCAATCCCCAGCATCCCTTCTGTCTCCCTAGTGCCCCCATGCCCAGCATCTCTTCTGTTTCCCTAATGCCCCCATGTCCAGCATCTCTTCTGTTTCCCTAGTGTTTCCATGTCCAGCATCTCATCTGTTTCCCTAGTGCCCCCATCTGCAGCATCTCTTCTGTTTCCCTAGTGCACCCATATCCAGTATCTCTTCTGTTTCCCTTGTGCCCCATGCCCAGCATCTCTTCTGTTTCCCTAGTGCCCCCGTATCAAGCATACGTCCTGTCTCCCTAGTGCCCCCATACCTAACATTTCTTCTGTCTCCCTAGTGCCCCCATGTCCAGAATCTCTTTTGTGTACCAAGTGCCCACATGTCCAGCATCTCTTCTGTCTCCCTAGTGCTGCCGTGTCCAGTATCTCTTCTGTCTCCCTAGTGCCCCCATTCCCAGCATCTCTTTTCTCTCCCTAGTGCCCCCATATCCAGCATCTCTTCTGTCTCCCTATTGCCCCCATGTCCAGCATCTCTTCTGTCTCCCTAAGTCTCCCTAGGTCCCCCATGTCCAGCATCTCCTCTGTTTCTCTAGTGCCCCCAGGTCCAGCATTTCCTCTGTCTCCCTAGTGTTCCCATGTCCAGCATCTCTTCTGTCTCCCTAATGCCCTCATGTCCAGCATCTCTTCTCTCTCCCCAGTGCCCTCATGTCCAGCATCTGTTCTGTCTCCCTAGTGCCCCCCAACCCAACATCTCTTCTGCTTCCCTAGTGTCCCAACATCCAGCATCTCTTCTGCTTCCCTTGTGCCCCATGCCCAGCATTTCCTCTGTCTCACTATTGCCCCCAAGTCCAGCATATCTTCTGTCTACCTAGTACCCCCATGCCCAGTACCTCTTCTGTGCTCTAGTGCCCCCATGCCCAGCGTTTCTTCTGTCTCCCTAGTGCCCCCATGTCCAGCATCTCTTCTGTTTCCCTAGTGCCCCCATGTCCAGCATCTCATCTGTTTCCCTATTGCCCCGATGTCCAGCATCTCTTCTCTCTCCCTAGTGCCCCCATGTCCAGCATCTGTTCTGTCTCCCTAGTGCCCACAAGCCCAACATCTCTTCTGGTTCCCTAGTGCCCCAATATCCAGCATCTCATCTGTTTCCCTAGTGCCCCCATGCCCAGCATTTCTTCTGTCTCCGTAGTGCCCCGATACCCAGCATCTCTTCTGTCTCCGTAGTGCCCCCATGTCCAGCATCTCTTCTGTCTCCCTAGTGCCCCCATGTCCAGCATCTCTTCTGTTTCTCTAGTGCCCCCATGCCCAGCATCTCTTCTATCTCCCTAGTGCCGCCATGTCCAGCATCTCTTCTGTTTCCCTAGTGCCCCCATCCTAGTGCCCCCATGCCTTGCATCTCCCATGTACCCCTAAGCCCAGCATCTCTTCTGTCTCCCTAGTGCAATGTCAAGCATCGCTTCTCTCTCCCTAGTGCCCCAATGTCCAGCATCATTTCTGTCTCCCTAATGCCACTATGTCCAGCATCTCTTCTGTTTCTCTAGTGCCCCCATGCCCAGCATCTCATCTGTTTCCCTAGTGCCTCCATGCCCTAGTGCCTCCATGCCCATAAATTGGAAGACTGGGCATCAAAACGGCAGATGAAATTTAATGTGGACAAGTGCAAGGTTATGCACCTAGGGAAGAACAACCCAAACTATGGTTACACGATGCAAGGTTCCACATTAGGAACCACCACCCAGGAAAAAGATTTAGGCGTCATTGTGGATACCATGTTAAAACCCTCGGCCCAGTGTGCAGAGGCAGCCAAGAGAGCAAATAGAATGCTAGGTATGATAAGGAAAGGAATGGAAAATAAAACAAAAGATATTATAATGCCTCTATATCGTTCCATGGTGAGACCGCACCTTGAATATTGTGTGCAATTCTGGTCGCCGTATCTTAAAAAGGATATAGCGATTTTAGAAAAGGTTCAGAGAAGAGCCACCAAAATGGTAAAGGGGATGGAAGGATACTCCTATGAAGAAAGGCTAAAAAGGTTAGGGCTCTTTAACCTGGAAAAGAGACGGCTGAGGGGAGATATGATAGAAGTCTATAAATTAATGAACGGAGTGGAACGGGTAAGCGTAGATCGATTGTTTACCTTATCAGAATATAGAAAGACTAGGGGACATGCAATGAAGCTACGGGGTAAACTATTTAAGACTAATAAAAGAAAATATTTTTTCACTCAACGTGTAATCAAACTCTGGAATTTGTTACTGGAGGATGTAGTAAAGGCTGTTAGTGTAGCTGGGTTTTAAAAAAGGTTTGGACAAGTTCCTGGAGGAAAGGTCCATAAACCATTATTAAGAAGTGACTGAAGATATCAATGCTTGACCCAGTACAAGCATTGTGGAACTTGTGTCTCTTGGGGAAACTGTTAGGTACATATGACCTAGATTGGCCACTGTTGGAAACAGAATACTGGGCTTGATGGACCTTGGTCTGACCCAGTATGGCATATCTTATGTTCTTATGTTCTTATTTCTTCTGTTTTCCTAGTGCCCCAATCCCCAGCATCCCTTCTGTCTCCCTAGTGCCCCATGTCCAGCATCGTTTCTGTCTCCCTAATGCCGCCATGTCCAGCATCTCTTCTGTTTCTCTAGTGCCCCCATGCCCAGCATCTCAACTGTTTCCCTAGTGCCTCCATGCCCAGCATCTCTTCTGTTTTCCTAGTGCCCCAATCCCCAGCATCCCTTCTGTCTCCCTAATGCCCCCATGCCCAGTATCTCTTCTGTTTCCCTAATGCCCCCATGCCCAGCACCTCTTCTTTCTCCCTAGTGCCTCCATGCAGAGCATCTCTTCTATCTCCTGAGTGTCCCCATACCCAGCATCTCTTCTGTATCCCTAGTGCCCCCATGTCCAGCATCTCTCTCCCTAGTGCCCCCCATGTCCAGCATCTCTTCTGTTTCCCTAGTTCACCCATGCCCAGGATCTCTTTTGTCTCCCTAGTGCCCCCATATCCAGCACCTCTTCTGTTTCCGTAGTGCCCCAATACCCAGCATCTCTTCTGTCTCCGTAGTGCCCCCATGCCCAGCATCTCTTCTGTCTCCCTAGTGCTGCCATGTCCAGCATCTCTTGTTTCCCTAGTGCCCCCTTCCTAGTACCCCATGCCCTGCATCTCCCATGTGCCCCCATATCCAGCATCAATTATGTCTCCCTAGTGCAATGTCCAGCATATCTTAATCTCCCTAGTGCCCCCATATCCAGCATCTCTTCTGTCTCCCTAATGCCGCCATGTCCAACATCTCTTCTGTCTCCCTAGTGCCCCCATGCCCAGCATCTCATCTGTTTCCCTAGTGCCCCCATGCACAGCATCTCTTCTGTTTTCTAGTGCCCCAATCCCCAGCATCTCTTCTGTTTCCCTAGTGCCCCCATGCCCAGCATCTCTTCTGTCTCCCTAGTGCCGCCATGTCCAGCATCTCTTCTGTTTCCCTAGTGCCCCATCCTAGTGCTCCCCCATGCACTGCATCTCCCATGTGCCCCTAAGCCCAGCATCTCTTCTGTCTCCCTAGTGCAATGTCCAGCATCGCTTCTCTCTCTCTAGTGCCCCCATGTCCAGCATCGTTTCTGTCTCCCTAATGCCGCCATGTCCAGCATCTCTTCTGTTTATCTAGTGCCCCCATGCCCAGCATCCCTTCTGTCTCCCTAGTGCCCCCATGCCCAGCATCTCTTCTGTTTCCCTAATGCCCCCATGTCCAGCATCTCTTCTGTTTCCTTAGTGCCCCCATGTCCAGCATCTCATCTGTTTCCCTAGTGCCCCCATGTGCAGCATCTCTTCTGTTTCCCTAGTGCCCCCATATCCAGTATCTCTTCTGTTTCCCTTGTGCCCCCATGCCCAACATCTCTTTATTTATTTATTTATTACAATTTCTTATATACCGCACTATTCGACATCAGCGCGGTTTGCATTAAAACAAAAGGACCGGAACAACAGGCTGTTCGGTTTTACAGAGAACAGGTGTACAAACTTGGATAACATGGGTGAACTATTTACATAAAATATCTACAAGTAGGCGTGATGACAAAGCTCTAGATGTAACATTTGGTTACTTTCTTTGGTGGGGTTATCTAGGCTTCATTGCTGACTGGGTAGTACTTGAGGAACAGGTGATATTTGAGTGCCTTCCTGAACTGAGCTAAGTCAACGATAGCACGAATGTCAGATGGAAGAGCATTCCAGCATCTTGGGGCAAAAAATTTGAAGGCCCTATTCACCGTTGTCAGGTTGCATTTTGTCAGGGACTTCGGAATTATTAGAGGTTTTAAAGCTGTTGGTCTTCTGGATCTGTTAGGTGGCACGGTGTGAATGAGCTCTGTAAGTGAGGAGGATGAGAGACCATTGATGGACTTGAAGGTCAGGAGTAAGGTCTTGAAAACAAGTCGTCCGTGTATGGGGAGCCAGTGACGCTGCTTCAGGATAGGTGTCACATGGTCACTCCTAGAGGCTCCATGGAGGACCCTTGCTGCAGCATTCATGGCAAGCTGTAGCGGGCTCAAGGTAGATTGTGGGAGGCCTTGTAAAATGGCGTTGGCATAGTCGAAGTGGGGTAAGATTAGTGCTTGGTATATAGTCCGGAACAACAGGGAACTCATCCTGGATCTAATAAGGAACGCAGATGCCTGAGTGTACGGATCTTGAAGTATATTGCTTTTACTATATTGCCTATGTGTGATTTCATATCAAGACGTTGGTCCAACGTGACCCCAAGGTATCTTATTGTGTCTTTTGTCTGCAGATCCGCTTCCTTAACTCTTACATGGGATGGTGGAGTAAAATTGGGGTCTCTCGTGATGAAGAGTACCTCAGTTTTCTTGTGTTGAATACGGAGGTTTTGAGATTGGAGCCATTCTGAAACTGCATTGTGTCAGACGGCTGCCTGGGTGAGAATCTTCACAGTCTTGACAATGCATATATTTATATGATTTTTGCAAGGTATTGTGGGTAATGTAGTTCATTCACACCAGACACAGCTGCTGACAATAATTTAGTTGTGCACAAGTGTTAAAGCCAATAAGATACTTCTTTATTTATGGGGTTATTTCTCCCAGCACAGATATGCTTGGTAGCACATAAATTAGGTTACTTGCTTGTAGTGTTTAACTTGGTAAAACAAAGTCAAAAACTCAAAATCAGGAAAACAACCTTCAAACTTGTCAGGCAATTAGCTAATGTTTTCTTAGCATATCTCTAACAAACGAAAAGCCACAAAGAAAGAAATAAACTGTTCTTGTAAGGTTAACTTCTGATTACTTTCCACACAGATCCAGAAGTAATTCTCTCCTAGCTCACAAGCAATTAGGTGCAGCTCAATTGCTATCAGTTATCCAGCTGAAACCCTTTAGCAGGCTGGCTTTCTACTGTGTGAGTCAAATCCTGCTCAGGAGCTTTTCTTAGTGGAATAAAGAACAAATTTATATTTCTTTGTGATGGCTGCTGTGCTTTATCACAGAAAGTTACCAACGGAGTTTGGATAGAGAACAGTCCATATAAACAATATCTTGATCTGCTATTATTTCCCCTTCATCAACAAGCATAGGGTCACTATCATGAATTGGCACAGATGAATCTTTCAATGGAGCACTTTCAGGAGAACACTTATTTCCCTGCTGTCTTTCAAGGTTATAGCTAGGGCATAGATCAGTGTTCATACCTGAGCTTCCATTGTTGCTATAGTTCCTCTCTATATAGCCTGGCCAGTATGTAGTCCAGTTCTTATGTCCAGCCTTCCAGTCCTGATCCCTGGACACTGGATCTCTCTTCACATACCTTCTGGCATAGGTCTTAGAGTCCCTTCCACGTGCAGCCGTCTCCCTCACAGGTAGCCTCTGGTGATTCCTTGTTCTGCAGCACCATTCCTCTGGCTTTCCCCAGTCCAGTGGTCTATGCTGGCCCTTGGAATACCTCCCAGTATACGTACTGCCTTGGACTCTTCTAGACCTCTCAAAGGCTTGTCTCCTCTTCCTTCCAGAGGGTTTCTTTCCTTCTCTATCCGTCCGGTTTGGCTTCTGCTTCTGCTGATCCTTCAGATGAAACTGATGATCAAACTCAAGCTGATTCTCAGGATACTGAGGACAATTCTCTGAATATCCAAGGTGATCATGAAGCTCATGATCATGGAGCTGATGCTTGTCATCTGTAGAACAAACTCTATTCTTATTCTGCCTTGATGAGTGCTCCTCCCTAATACAGCGCAGCTGTGCTGAATCAGGCCCTGCCCTTTGAGATGAGTGCTTAGGGATTACCTCATAGCCCTCCTGATTGAACACACGTTTACCCACTTCAGCTCCTCTAATGGCTGCTGGAAACCTGGTGCATTCTGGGACTGGTAGTCTTTTGTGAGAAAATTCTGTTTTCTTATTTCTACCAGAACTGACAGGTTGCTTGTTCAGAGTCACATCATCTTTTCTATAGCTCCTTCCTGAGCTATGATAAGCTTCCTTATCACAGTTGAAACATTCTATCAGGGGGGAAAGGTCCATTTGATCCGTAGAGAATGGGATGTATAAGAGTATATCGTCTGCATATATAAAACAGTTCACATTGAAAGATCTGATGATACTGCAGATGGGCTGCATGTATATGTTGAACATGAGTGATGATAGAGAGAAACCTTGCGGTACACCTTGTGTTTGATGGAAGGGTTTTGATTCTTCTGATCCGGATTTTACATGTTGCAATCTTCCGGCAAGATATGATTTGCACCATTTGAGTGCAGTGCTGCAGACGCCCTTCTCTTTCAGTCGCCTGAGGAGGAGTTCATGACTTACTGAGTCGAATGCTGCAGCGATGTCTAAGAAGATAAGCACAAACCCTTGCCGGATGTTGTCGATGCCTGTGATTATATTATTGAAGAGGGTGGTAAGGAGGGTTTCTAATCCATGAGACTCTCTGAACCCATGTTGGCACTGGTCTAGAGGGGCTGTAGAGTCTATATGATCTTGGATTTGTCTTTGTACCTCTTTCTCGATTATCTTAGCTAGGAGAGGAATACTAGCTATGGGCCTGTATGAGTCGACCCTTTGGGGGGTCTAGTTTGGAGTTTTTTAAGAGAGGTCTAATGGATGTATGTTTGAGTGCTATGGGGAAAGATCCGGTTGTGAAAGATAGGTTCATAAGTCTTGCGATGAAAGGACTGAACTCACTGCGTAGCTCCTTTATCCAAAATGCTGGGCAGGGATCAGTTTGAGCCATGGTGGTATTGAGAGATGTGATTGTGTCCTCAATGTATTTTGCAGATGGTGTGGAGAACATAGGTAGAGACATTAGGCAGGTTGGTTCTTGAGAAGAGGCTTCTGAAACCTTAATTATCTGTAGAAGTTTAGACTGCAGGTAGTCGGCAAATTTTTGTGGATGAATCTCATCATGATGCTCGGGAGAAGGTTCCTTCAAAAGGGATTTGACTAAATTGAAAAGATCCCGTGGTTTGTTCAGTGATCTTTTGAGAGTATCAGTGTGAAATTGCTTTATTTTGGCCGTGATTGCCTCTCGGTGAATTGATAAGTGGAGTTTGTAAGCTGTCTGATCCTCAATGGAGAATGATCGGCGCCATCGTCTCTCAAGTCTTCGTAGATGTGTAAGAGAAGACCGCAGCTCAGGGGAGAATCATGGAGAAGAGTTTCTTTTCCTTGAGGTGTTATTGGGGTGCGGCCGTTGTGCAATGGCGTTAAGGTTGCTGTTCCAGGAGGAAATCAGATCTTCGAGGTTGAGAGTTGTGTCGTTGAGGAGTGGGTGGATCTCAGACAGGATGAGTTCCCTGTTGAACGGTCGAAAACTTCTTGTTGACGTTATTGAGGTGCTGTTTAATCTTCTGTTGTCTTGTGGTTGCTTGTTGTTAATGGGTATCTGGAGATTGATTAGTTTGTGGTCTGACCAGGGTACAGCAGTAACAGACATCACAAGGTCGCGGCTTTGCTCAAAGACAGACTGTGGAGCAAACACCAAGTCGAGAATATTTCCCTTTATATGCATGGGTTCATTGATTATTTGCTTGTATCCTAGATCTTCAATGGCATCGAGGAGAGCGGCCACCTGATTTTGATGCAATGATGGGAGATTGAAATCTCCCATTATCCAGTTTGGTGTATTAGGATTGTGGATGTTGACAGCTAGGTCTAAAATGGTAGGGAGGTCGTCCGGGGAAGCTGAGGGGGTTCTGTATAGCAGGTTGATAGAGCACTGTTTGTTTGCAATGGAAATTATATCCAAGTTGTTAGTGCTAGAGGAGTCAGTCGTGTAGAAGTGAAGGTCTGACTTGGTGAGTATGAGCGCTCCTCCTCCTTTCTTGTTTTCTCTATGTCGTGTGTGTATAGAGAAGTTGGGGGATAGGAGTTGGTTGAGAAGGACATTGTCTTCATATGATAACCAGGTTTCAGTCATCATGAGTATATCTAGATCATGAAGGGAAATTATGCCTAGGATGACCGGCCATTTCTTACGAATTGAACGTGCATTTATGAGGGCACATTTTAGGCTTCGGGAAAGCGAGGCTTCCTTTTGTTTAGATGTCTTAGATTGTTGGATTGCGATGTGTATCAAGTGAGAGTGACGCGTGTGAGCATCACCTCCTGGATAATGGTATGGGGGCCCTGACCATCTTTTTCCATGATTCTTAAGGATGGGGATTTGATTGTATGAGGGGGAAAGGGCAAGGGAGTTCCCAAGCCATTCTGTGAGAAGGTAAAAACTGAAAAGGCAATGAAGTGGAAGGCCATTTGTACACTTAGATTGGGCGTGTTTGAAAGAGACGCGTGGGTGGATAAGTCGTTTAAATAATGCTGTTTAAGCGTGCTGGTCAATGCGTCGATTTGACTGTCGGAATGAACTATAAATAATTAGCTAAGCTAAGCATCATAGGTAGATATAAACATATGGCATGGATATAGATCAGAAAACATGTATAATTACAGGCAAATAATTTAATTGCAAAACAAAGGTATCTATACTGACATTTCACATAAGCAGACAATTGTCAACCATTAGTGATTACCACAGTGATGAAATAGTGATGATATGACGTTTTAGTCCGGAGACGGGCATGACATATATATAATTAGAAGAGACCCGCTGGGCAGGGTCTGACGTATATTAATGTCTATGAAGAAGTTCAGGGTAAAGTACCTGTTTAGCTCTTAGCTGATTATGCTATGATCTGGACTGTCATTCTTAATTCAGCTTACTGGACTGCATTTGGTCCCCGCCTAAGGGATGCGGGACCGCCTGACGGCGGCTTCGTTTGTTTGGTGGCTGACTCCTCCTCCTTCTCCCACAGCCCCGATTGGGCTGGAGATCCCCGAGCGGGACTAGGGAGACGGAAGAAATGTTAGGTATGGGGGCACTAGGGAGACAGGACATATGTCTTTTATCTCCCTAGTGCCCCCATACCTAACATTTCTTCCGTCTCCCTAGTGCCCCCATGTCCAGAATCTCTTTTGTATACCTAGTGCCCACTGTCCCCCGCAGCCCCCTCTGGTGGCGGCGTAGTGGTTCCACGGGGCTGGGGAGCTCATAAGAATAGGGGTATCCGGGTTGACCTGGTCCGAGGGTCATGAGGTAGCGGCCCTCTGTGTCAGCCTCGTGGTCAACTTCCCAATAAAGCAACATTTAGCCAAGTGTAGGGAAAAAGAAAAGGCATTTATTTCACCTTTACGCAAACGGTTCAAAATATGCGGTTGAGAAAAATAACAGGGCTGTATCCTTTCTTGTATCAAGTGCAATTCACAAAAACATTCAAAGTAACATTGTTAATCTTCACAAACTCAAACATAAAGCATCCTGTATTCTCTTCATACATTTGGTTGCTCCAAATAACTTAAAACTTTCCTATTGTTCAATAATTACAATCCATGGGTTCCACGGCCTCATTAACCTCAGATTCCCCTGGCATCCACTCCATCTCTGAGGGGTCTGAATCTGAAACCTCAGGAAGGTTGGATTCAGGCTTTCTAAAAGCATGCCATACTGTGTTCCAATGTTGGCTTGTCAGTTTGGGGCGTCGGCTTTTAGCTATATTGTAGAACCATGGGTTTTCTTCTGCTACAGGATTAAAAGTTCGCTTATCCCAGCCTTTATTATTACTAGCCTTTTTCCTAGAGAGATTATCTGGTACTTTTGGCATAAAAGTGTCCTTATCATACAGATAAAAGTTATTCCTTTGTTTCTCTCTTGTTCTAGGCTTAGGTAAGCACTTGCAGGCAACCACTGTTTCACCTTTAAACTTCCTGCAGTCTCTTTTGGGAAAGGCTTGAGGCCTAGCCTGAATGTCCTCCACTTCTTGCAGGCTCAAGTGTTCCCTGGGTGTCTTTCCTCCTTTAGAATGGAGAGTAACTCCTCTGAGGCATGGCTGCTGCTGAGGCGCTTGTCCTCCACTTCCACCCCTGTGGCAGTTGGCTACTGGCCGCGCCCTCTCAGCACTTCCCTGTTCCCCAGGCCTCTGAGTTTTCCATTCCTCTTTCAGGTTACTTTTATAAAAACTTTTAAAAGTACCTTTTTCTCCTTGGGTATTCCTTGCAACCGGGTATCTCTTCCTCAGCTTGTATCCCAGTCCTTCTCCCTGGATAGGGCTTCCTTTCAGGCTGGAAGGGAGAGCACCTCCTTCCTTGGCTGCTCTCTGCAATGCTGCTCCTTCCAATTGTATCTGGCCTTCCTCTAGGCCTGCTCTTGGGCCTTCACCTCGGCCTGCTCTATGAGTTATTCCTTGGTCTGCTTCTCGGCCTACTCTCTGGCCTGCTCTCCAAGCTGCTTCAACTCCTTGAGCTGTTCTAGGTCTGACAGTGACTCCAACTCTCCGAGCTGCTCTTTCCAGTCCGGCTTTGACGCTCACTCTGGCTCCGTCTCTGTCTCTCCGATCTGCTCTGCTTAACTGAGCTCTGTCCCTGCTTAAATCGGGACTAACTGATTCAAGGTCCTGCCCATAGAGGCGTGGTTCCTCTGCTTCCAGGCTTGCTCTCCTGCTCCCTCTATGTGGACCTTCAGGAAATTGCATGTAAATCTTGTTTTTTTCAAGATTTAAAACTTCTTTTCTTTCTGCCAGAGGGTCCGCAGTATCACACCACATGTCCAGCATCTCTTCTGTCTCCCTAGGTCCCGCATGTCCAGCATCTCTTCGGTTTCTCTAGTGCCCCCATGTCCAGGATCTCTTCTGTCTCCCTAGTGTTCCATGTCCAGCATCTCTTCTGTCTCCCTAGTGCCCCCATGTCCAGCATCCCTTCTCTCCCCCTAGAGCCCCCATATCCAGCATTTCTTCTGTCTCACCTAGTGACCCATGTCCAGCATCTCTTCTGTCTCCCTAGTGCCCCCATCCCCAGCATTTCTTCTGTTTCTCTTGTGCCCCCATGCCCAGCATCTCTTCTGGCTCCCTAGTGCCCCCATGCCCAGCGCCTCTTCTGTTTCCCTAGTTCACCCATGCCCAGCATCTCTTTTGTCTCCCTAGTGCCCCCATATCCAGCATCTCTTCTGTCTCCCTAGTGCCCCCATGCCCAGCATCTCTTCTGTCTCCCTAGTGCCGCCATGTCCAGCATCTCTTCTGTTTCCCTAGTGCCCCCATTCTAGTACCCCTATGCCCTGCATCTCCCATGTGCCCCCATATCCAGGATCAATTCTGTCTCCCTAGGGCAATGTCCAGCATATCTTCTGTCTCCCTAATGCCGCATTTCCAGCATCTCTTCTGTCTCCCTAGTGCCCCCATGCCCAGCATCTCTTCTGTTTCCCTAGTGCCCCCATGTCCAGTATCTCTTCTGTCTCCCTAGTGCCGCCATATCCAGCATCTCTTCTGTCTCCCTAGTGCCGCCATGTCCAGCATCTCTTCTGTTTCCCTAGTGACCCCATCCTAGTGCCCCCATGCACTGCATCTCCCATGTGTCCCCAAGCCCAGCATCTCTTCTGTCTCCCTAGTGCAATGTACAGCATCGCTTCTGTCTCCTTAGTGCCCCCATGTCCAGCATCTTTTCTGTCTCCCTAATGCCGCCATGTCCAGCATCTCTTCTGTCTCTCTAGTGCCCCCATGCACAGCATCTCATCTATTTCCCTAGTGCCCCCATGCCCAGCATGTCTTCTTTTTTCCTAGTGCCCCAATCCCCAGCATCCCTTCTGTCTCCCTATGCCCCCATACCCAGCATCTCTTCGGTTTCCCTAATGCCCCCATGTCCAGCATCTGTTCTGTTTCCCTAGTGCCCCCATATCCAGCATCTCATCTGTTTCCCTAGTGCCCCATGTGCAGCATCTCTTCTGTTTCCCTAGTGCCCCCATATCTAGTATCTCTTCTGTTTTCCTTGTGCCCCCATGCCCAGCATCTCTTCTGTCTCCCTAGTGCCCCCATATCTAGTATCTCTTCTGTTTTCCTTGTGCCCCCATATCCAGCATATGTCCTGTCTCCCTAGTGCCCCCATACCTAACATTCCTTCCATCTCCCTAGTGCCCCCATGTCCAGAATCTCTTTTGTCTAACTAGTGCCCAAATGTACAGCATCTCTTCTGTTTCCCTAGTTCAAAAAAGCCCAGCATCTCTTCTGTTTCCCTAGTGCCCCCGTGCCCAGCATCTCTTCCGTCTCCCTAGTGCTCCTGTGTCCAGTATCTCTTCTGTCTCCCTAGTGCCCCCATTCCCAGCATCTCTTTCCCTAGTGCCCCCGTATCCAGCATCTCTTCTGTCTCCCTATTGCCCCCATGTCCAGCATCTCTTCTGTCTCCCTAGGTCCCCCATGTCCAGCATCTCTTCTGTTTCTCTAGTTCCCCCATGTCCAGCATCTATTCTGTCTCCCTAGTGTTCCCATGTCAAGCATCTCTTCTGTCTCCCTAGTGCCCCCATGTCCACCATCCCTTCTCTCCCTCTAGTGCCCCCATATCCAGCATTTTTTCTGTCTCTCTAGTGCCTCCATGTCCCGCATCTGCTCTGTTTTCCTAGTGGCCCATGCCCAGATTCTCTTCTGTTTCCTTAGTGCCCCCATCCTAATGCCCCCATGCCCAGCATCTCTTCTGTCTCTCTAGTGCCCCCATGCCCAGCATATCTTTTGTCTCCCTATTGCACCCATGTCCAGCATCTCTTCCCTCTCCCTAGTGCCATGTCTAGCATCTGTTTTATCTCCCTAGTGCCCCCAAGCCCAACATCTCTTCTGTTTCCCTAGTGCCCCAATATCCAGTATCTCTTCTGTTTCCCTAGTGCCCCCATGCCCAGCATTTCTTCTGTCTCACTAGTGCCCCCAAGTCCAGCATCTCTTCTGTCTACGTAGTGCCCCCATGCCCAGCACCTCTTCTGTTCCTCTAGTGCCCCCATGCCCAGCACCTCTTCTGTTTCCCTAGTGCCTCCATGCACAGCATCTCTTCTGTCTCCCGAGTGCCCCCGTACCCAGCATCTCTTCTGTATCCCTAGTGCCCCCATGTCCAGCATCTCTTCCGTTTCCCTAGTTCACCCATGCCCAGCATCTCTTTTGTCTCCCTAGTGCCCCCATATCCAGCATCTCTTCTGTCTCCGTAGTGCCCCGATACCCAGCGTCTCTTCTGTCTCCATAGTGCCCCCATGCCCAGCATCCCTTCAGTCTCCCTAGTGCTGCCATCTCCAGCATTTCTTCTGTTTCCCTAGTGCCCCTATCCTAATACCCCTATGCCCTGCATCACCCATGTGCCCCCATATCCAGCATCAATTCTGTCTCCCTAGTGCCCCCATGCCCAGCATCTCATCTGTTTCCCTAGTGCCCCCATGCACAGCATCTCTTGTTTTCCTAGTGCCCCAATCCCCAGCATCTCTTCTGTTTCTGTAGTGCCCCCTTGTCCAGCATCTCTTCTGTCTCCTTAGTGCCGCCATGTCCAGCATCTCTTCTGTTTCCCTAGTGCCCCCATCCTAGTGCCCCCATGTACAGCATCTCCCATGTGCCCCCAAGCCCAGCATATCTTCTGTCTCCCTAGTGCAATGTCCAGCATCACTTCTGTCTCCCTAGTGACCCCATGTCCAGCATCTTTTCTGTCTCCCTAATGCCGCCATGTCCAGCATCTCTTCTGTCTCTCTAGTGCCCCCATGCCCAGCATCTCTTCTGTTTCCCTCATGCCGCCATGTCCAGCATCTCTTCTGTCTCCCTAGTGACCCCATGCCCAGCATCTCTTCTGTCTACCTAATGCCGCCATGTCCAGCATATCTTCAGGTTCCCTAGTGCCGCCATCCTAGTGCTCCCATGCCCAGCATCCCTTCTGTCTCCCTAGTGCCCCCATGTCCAGCATCTCTTCTGTTTCTCTATTGCCCCCATACTCAGCATCTCTTCTTTCTCCCTAGTGCACCATTTGCCAACATCTCTTCTGTCTCCCTAGTGCCCCCATTTCCAGCATCACTTCTGTTTCCCTAGTGCCCCCATGCCCAGCATCCCTTCTCTCTCCCTAGTGCCGCCATGTCCAGCATGTCCTCTGTTTCCCTAGTGCCCCTATCCTAGTGCCCCCATGCCCATTATCTCTTCAGTTTCCCTAGTGCCCCCATGGCCAGCATCTCTTCTGTGTCCCTAGTGCCCCCATATCCAGCATCTCTTCTGTTTCCCTAGTGCCCCCATGTCCAGCATCTCCACTGTTTCCCTAGTTCACACATGTCCAACATCTCTTCTCTTCTGTTTCCCTAGTTCACCCATGCCCAGCATCTCTTCTGTCTCCCTAGTGTCCCCATGCCCAGCATCTCTTCTGTTTCCCTAGTGCCCCCATATCCTGCATCTTGCTAGTGCCCCCATGCCCCGCATCCCTTCTGTCTCTCTAGTGCCCCCATGTCCAGCATCCCTTCTGTTTTCCTAGTGCCCCCATGCCCAGCATTTCTTCTGTCTCTCTGTTGCCCCATTGTTCAGCATCTCTTCTGTTTCCCTAGTGCCCCCATCCTAGTGCCCCCATGTCCAGCATCTCTTCTGTTTCACTAGTGCCCCCATACCCAGCTTCTCTTCTGTCTCCCTAGTGCCCCATGCCCAGCATCTCTTCTGTTTCCCTAGTGCCCCCATGTCCAGCTTCTCATCTGTCTCCCTAGTACCCCCATACCCAGCATATCTTTTGTCTCCCTAGTGCCCCCATATCCAGCATCCTTTCTGTCTCCCTAGTGCCTCCATGTCCAGCATCTCTTCTGTCTCCCTAGTGCCCCCATGCCCAGCATCTCTTCTGTCTCCCTAGTGCCCCCATATCCAGCATCTCTTCTATCTCACTTGTGCCCCCATGTCCACCATCTCTTCTGTCTCTCTTGTGCCCCCATGCCCAGCATCTCTTCTGTCTCCCTAGTGCCGCCATGTCCATCATGTCTTCTGTTTCCCTGGTGCTGCCATCCTAGTGCCGCCTCGCCCAGCATCTTTTCTCTCTGTCTAGTACCCCCATGTCCAGCATCTCTTCTGTTTCTCTAGTACCCCCATACCCAGCATCTCTTCTTTCTCCCTAGTGCCCCCATGTCCAACCCCCCCCCCCCAAACAGATCCAGAAGGTCAGCAGCGGCCAATACACTGATAGTTCCGAAAACAATAACCCAATGCACCCAGGCAACAGCAAACAGGGCTTTTAAATTCTGTGCGCCGAGATGCTGGAACACCCTCCCACCCTGCATCCGGTCAATCCGTGATCTAGCCCAGTTTAGGAAGGCATTAAAACACAACCTCTTAGTCTTGTACTACCCGGAAGACAGTACCACAACAGCCCCTTCAACAACCTAACTAGTGCAGTACAATGGAATCCTACTATACAAGACCGTCAAGATGTAAATATTTACCCAAGTTTTTACACAAGTTATAGCACCTCTTCCTTGTAAACACAGATCAGCCAATGAAATGTGTAAGTTTTATGTTCCATGTAAACCGCACTGATGTTGAATAGCGCGGTATATAAGAATCTGTAAATAAATAAATAAATGTCCAGTATCTCTTCTGTCTCCATAGTGCCCCCATGTCCAGCATCTCTTCTGTCTCCCTATTGCCCCCATGCCCAGCATCACTTCTGTCTCCATAGTGCCGCCATTTACAGCATCTCTTCTTTCCTTAGTGCCCCCATGCCCAGCATCTCCTTTGTCTGCCTAGTGCCCCCATGCCCTGAATATCCCTAGTGACCCAATGCCAAGCATCTCTTCTGTCCCCCTAGTGCTGCCATGTCCAGCATCTCTTCTGTTTCTCTAGTGCCCCCATCCTAGTGCCCCCATGCCCAGCATCTCTTCTGTCTCCCTAGTGCACCCATTTCCAGCATCTCTTCTGTTTCCCTAGTGCCCCATACCCAGCATCTCTTCTGTTTCCTTAGTGCCCCCATGCCCAGCATCTCTTCTTTTTGCCTAGTGCCTCCATCCTAGTGCACCCAAGCCCAGCATCTCTTCTGTCTACCTAGTGCCCCCATATCCAGCATCTCTTCTGTTTCCCTAGTGCCCCATACCCAGCATCTCTTCTGTCTCCCTAGTGCCCCATTGGCCAGCATCTCTTCTGTTTCCCTAGTACCCCCATGCCCAGCATCTCTTCTGTCTTCGTAGTGCCCCATGTCCAGCATCTCTTCTTTTTGCCTAGTGCCTCCATCCTAGTGCACCCAAGCCCAGCATCTCTTCTGTCTACCTAGTGCCCCCATGTCCAGCATCTCTTCTGTTTCCCTAGTGCCCCATACCCAGCATCTCTTCTGTCTCCCTAGTGCACCATTGGCCAGCATCTCTTCTGTCTCCCTAGTGCCCCATTGGCCAGCACCTCTTCTGTTTCCCTAGTACCCCCATGCCCAGCATCTCTTCTGTCTTCATAGTGCCCCATGTCCAGCATCTCTTCTTTTTCCCTAGTGCCCCAATGTCCAGCATCTCTTCTGTCTCCCTAGTGCCCACCATCTCTTCTGTCTCCCTAGTGCCCCATGTCCAGCATCTCTTTTGTCTCCCTAGTGCCCCCATGCCCAGCATCTCTGCTGTCTCCCTTCTGCCCCCATGCCCAGCATCTTTTCTGTCTCCCTAGTGCCGCCATGTCCCGCATCTGTTCTGTTTCCCAACTGCCCCCAAGCCCGGCATCTCTTCTGTTTCCCTAGTGCCCCCAAACAAGTGCCCTATGCCCAACATCTCTTCTGGCTCCCTAGTGCCCCATACCCTGCATCTCCTTAGTGTCCCCATGCCCAGCATCTCTTCTGTCTCCCTTGTGCCCCCATATCCAGCATCTCTTCTGTCTCCCTAGTGCCGCCATGTACAGCATTTCTTCTGTCCCCCTAGTGCCCCCATGCCTAGCATCTCTTCTGTCTCCCTAGTTCCACCATCTCCCGCATCTGTTCTGTTTCCCTAGTGTCCCCATCCTGGTGCCCCTATTTCCAGCATCTCTTCTTTCTCCCTAGTGCCCTCATCCCCAGCATTTCTTCTGTTTCCCTTATGCCCCCATGCACAGCATCTCTTCTGTCTCCCATGTGCCCCCGTGCCCAGCATCTCTTCTATTTCTCTAGTGTCCCCATGCCCTGCATCTCTTCTGTCACCCTGGTGCCCTTGTGCCCAGCATCTCTTCTATCTTCCTAGTGCACCCATGTCCAGCATCTCTTCTGTCTCCCTATAGCCGCCATGTCCAACGTCTCTTCTGTCTCCCTATTGCCACCATCTCCAACATCCCTTCTGTCTCCCTAGTGCACCCATGCCCAGCATCTCTTCTGTCTCCCTAGTGCCACCATGTCCCACATCTCTTCTGTTTCCCTAGTGCCCCCATAACCAGCATCTCTTCTATCTCCCTAGTGTCCCCATGCCCTGCATCTCCCTAGTGCCCCATTGGCCAGCATCTCTTCTGTCTCCCTAGTGCCCCATTGGCCAGCATCTCTTCTGTTTCCCTAGTACCCCCATGCCCAGCATCTCTTCTGTCTTCGTAGTGCCCCATGTCCAGCATCTCTTCTTTTTCCCTAGTGCCCCAATGTCCAGCATCTCTTCTGTCTCCCTAGTGCCCCATACCTAGCATCACTATTTTCTCCCTAGTGCCCCATGTCCAGCATCTCTTTTGTCTCCCTAGTGCCCCCAATGCCCACCATCTCTGCTGTCTCCCTTCTGCCCCCATGCCCATCTTTTCTATCTCCCTAGTGCCGCCATGTCCCGCATCTGTTCTGTTTCCCAACTGCCCCCAAGCCCAGCATCTCTTCCGTTTCCCTAGTGCCCCCAAACAAGTGCCCTATGCCCACCATCTCTTCTGTCTCCCTAGTGCCCCATACCCTGCATCTCCTTAGTTCCCCATGCCCAGCATCTCTTCTGTCTTCCTTCTGCCCCCATATCCAGCATCTCTTCTGTCTCCCTATTGCTCCCATGCCCAGCATCTCTTCTGTCTCCCTAGTGCCGCCATATACAGCATTTCTTCTGTCCCCCTAGTGCCCCCATGCCTAGCATCTCTTCTGTCTCCCTAGTGCCACCATCTCCCGCATCTGTTCTGTTTCCCTAGTGTCCCCATACTGGTGCTCCTATTTCCAGCATCTCTTCTTTCTCCCTAGTGCCCTCATCCCCAGCATTTCTTCTGTTTCCCTTATGCCCCCATGCCCAGCATCTCTTCTGTCTCCCATGTGCCCCCGTGCCCAGCATCTCTTCTGTTTCTCTAGTGTCCCCATGCCCTGCATCTCTTCTGTCACCCTGGTGCCCTTGTGCCCAGCATCTCTTCGGTCTCCCCAGTGTCCCCATGCCCAGCATCTCTTCTGTCTCCCTAATGCCACTATGTCCCACATCTCTTCTGTTTCCCTAGTGCCCCCATCCTAGTGCCCCCATAACCAGCATCTCTTCTATCTCCCTAGGGTCCCCATGCCCTGCATCTCCCTAGTGCACCCATGCCCTGCATTTCTTCTGTCTCCCTAGTGCCCCAATGTCCATCATCTCTTCAGTCTCCTTATTGCTGCCATGTCCAGCATTCCTTCTGTCTCCATATTACCCCCATGCCCAGCATCAATTCTGTCTCCCTAGTGCCTCCATTTACAGCATCTCTTGTTTCCCTAGTGCCCCCATGCTCAGCATCTCTTCTGTCTCCCTAGTGCCCCATGACCAGCATTTCTTCTGTCTCCCTAGTGCACCCATGCCCTGAATATCCCTAGTGTCCCAATGCCCAGCATCTCTTCTGTCTCCCTAGTGCTGCCATGTCCAGCATCTCTTCCGTTTCTCTAGTGCCCCATCCTAGTGCCCCCATGCCCAGCATCTCTTCTGTCTCCCTAGTGCCCCCATTTCCAGCATCTCTTCTGTTTTCCTAGTGCCCCATACCCAGCATCTCTTCTGTTTCCTTAGTGCCCCCATGCCCAGCATCTCTTTTTGCCTAGTGCCTCCATCCTAGTGCACCCAAGCCCAGCATCTCTTCTGTCTCCCTAGTGCCCCCATGTCCAGCATCTCTTCTGTTTCCCTAATGCCCCATACCCAGCATCCCTTCTGTCTTCCTAGTGCCCCCATGTCCAGCATCTCTTCTGTCTTCCTAGTGCCCCATACCTAGTACCACTTCTTTCTCCCTAGTGCCCCTATGCCCACCATCTCTTCTGTCTCCCTAGTGCCCCATGTCCAGCATCTCTTTTGTCTCCCTAGTGCCCCCATGCCCAGCATCTCTGCTGTCTCCCTTCTGCCCCCATGCCCAGCATCTTTTCTGTCTCCCTAGTGCCGACATGTCCCGCATCTGTTCTGTTTCCCGACTGCCCCCAAGCCCGCATCTCTTCTGTTTCCCTAGTGCCCCCAAACAAGTGCCCTATGCCCAACATCTCTTCTGTCTCCCTAGTGCCCCATACCCTGCATCTCCTTAGTGTCCCCATGCCCAGCATCTCTTCTGTCTCCCTTGTGCCCCCATATCCAGCATCTCTTTTGTCTCCCTATTGCCCCCATGCCCAGCATCTCTTCTGTCTCCCTAGTGTCATGTCCAGCATCTCTTCTGTCTCCCTAGTGCCCCGATTCCCAGCATCTCTTCTGTCTCCCTAGTGCTGCCATGTACAGCATTTCTTATGTCCCCCTAGTGCCACCATGCCTAGCATCTCTTGTCTCCCTCTTGCCACCATGTCCCATATCTGTTTTGGTTCCCTAGTGCCCCCATTCTAATGCCCCTATTTCCAGCATCTCTTCTGTTTCCTTAGTGCCCCCATGCCCAGCATCTCTTCTTTTTGCCTAGTGCCTCCATCCTAGTGCACCCAAGCCCAGCATCTCTTCTGTCTACCTAGTGCCCCCATGTCCAGCATCTCTTCTGTTTCCCTAGTGCCCCATACCCAGCATCTCTTCTGTCTCCCTAGTGCCCCATTGGCCAGCATCTCTTCTGTTTCCCTAGTACCCCCATGCCCAGCATCTCTTCTGTCTTCGTAGTGCCCCATGTCCAGCATCCCTTCTTTTTCCCTAGTGCCCCAATGTCCAGCATCTCTTCTGTCTCCCTAGTGCCCCATGCCTAGCATCACTTCTTTCTCCCTAGTGCCCACCATCTCTTCTGTCTCCCTAGTGCCCCATGTCCAGCATCTCTTTTGTCTCCCTAGTGCCCGCATGCCCAGCATCTTTTCTGTCTCCCTAGTGCCGACATGTCCCGCATCTGTTCTGTTTCCCGACTGCCCCCAACCCCGGCATCTCTTCTGTTTCCCTAGTGCCCCCAAACAAGTGCCCTATGCCCAACATCTCTTCTGTCTCCCAGTGCCCCATACCCTGCATCTCCTTAGTGTCCCCATGCCCAGCATCTCTTCTGTCTCCCTAGTGCCCCCATATCCAGCATCTCTTCTGTCTCCCTATTTCCCCCATGCACAGCATCTCTTCTGTCACCCTGGTGCCCTCGTGTCCAGCATCTCTTCTATCTCCCTAGTGCCCCCATGTCCAGCATCTCTTCTGTCTCCCTATTGCCGCCATGTCCAACATCTCTTCTGTCTCCCTAGTGCCCCCATGCCCAGCATCTCTTCTGTCACCCTAGTGCCACCATGTCCCACATCTCTTCTGTTTCCCTAGTGCCCCCATCCAAGTGCCCCCATAATCAGCATCTCTTCTATCTCCCTAGTGTCCCCTTGCCCTGCATCTCCCTAGTGCGCCCATGCCCTGCATTTCTTCTGTCTCCCTAGTGCCCCAATGTCCAGCATCTCTTCTGTCTCCATATTGCTGCCATGTCCAGCATTCCTTCTGTCTCCCTATTGCCCCTATGCCCAGCATCACTTCTGTCTCCCTAGTGCCGCCATTTACAGCATCTCTTGTTTCCCTAGTGCCCCCATGCCCAGCATCTCTTCTGTCTCACTAGTGCCCCATGTCCAGCATTTCTTCTGTCTCCCTAGTGCCCCCATGCCCTGAATATCCCTAGTGACCCAATGCCCAGCATCTCTTCTGTCTCCCTAGTGCTGCCATGTCCAGCATCTCTTCCTTTTCTCTAGTGCCCCCATCCTAGTGCCACCATGCCCAGCATCTCTTCTGTCTCCCTAGTGCCCCCATTTCCAGCATCTCTTCTGTTTCCCTAATGCCCCATACCGAGCATCTCTTCTGTTTCCTTAGTGCCCCCATGCCCAGCATCTCTTTTTGCCTAGTGCCTCCATCCTAGTGCACCCAAGCCCAGCATCTCTTCTGTCTCCCTAGTGCCCCCATGTCCAGCATCTCTTCTGTTTCCCTAGTACCCCCATGCCCAGCATCTCTTCTGTCTTCCTAGTGCCCCCGTGTCCAGCATCTCTTCTGTCTCCCTAGTGCCCCATACCTAGTATCACCTCTTTCTCCCTAGTGCCCCTATGCCCACCATCTCTTCTGTCTCCCTAGTGCCCCATGTCCAGCATCTCTTCTGTCTCCCTAGTGTCCCCATGCCCAGCATCTCTGCTGTCTCCCTTCTGCCCCACTGCCCAGGATCTTTTCTGTCTCCCTAGTGCCGCCATGTCCCGCATCTGTTCTGTTTCCCTAGTGCCCCCATCCTAGTGCCCCCATAACCAGCATCTCTTCTATCTGCCTAGTGTCCCCATGCCCTGCATCTCCCTAGTGTGCCCATGCCCTACATTTCTTCTGTCTCCCTAGTGCCCCCATGTCCAGCATCTCTTCTGTCTCCCTATTGCAATGTCCAGCATCTCTTGTCTCCCTGGTGCCCCATTGTCCAGCATCTCTTCCATTTCCCTAGTGCCCCCATGCCCAGTATCTCTTCCATTTCCCTAGTGCCCCCATGCCCAGTATCTCTTCCATCTCCCTAGTGCTCCCATGTCCAGTATCTCTTCTGTCTCCCTAGTGCCCCCATACCCAGCATCTCTTTTCTCTCCCTAGTTCCCCCATATCCAGCATCTCTTCTGTCTCTCTATTGCCCCCATGTCCAGCATCTCTTCTGTCTCCCAAGTGCCCCCATGCCCAGCATCTCTTCTGTCTCCCTTGTGCCCCCATATCCAGCATCTCTTCTGTCTCCCTAGTGCCCCGTGTCCAGCATCCCTTCTCTCACCCTAGTGCCCCCATATCCAGCATCTCTTCTGTCTCCCTAGTGCCATCGCCAGCATTTCTTCTGTTTCTCTTGTGCCCCCATGCACAGTGTCTGTCTCCCTAGTGCCCCCATGCCCTGCATCTCCCTAGTGTGCCCATGCCCTGCATTTCTTCTGTCTCCCTAGTGCCCCCATGCCCTGAATATCCCTAGTGACCCAATGCCCAGCATCTCTTCTGTCTCCCTAGTGCTGCCATGTCCAGCATCTCTTCCGTTTCTCTAGTGCCCCCATCCTAGTGCCACCATGCCCAGCATCACTTCTGTCTCCCTAGTGCCCCCATATCCAGCATCTCTTCTGTCTCCCTATTGCAATGTCCAGCATCTCTTGTCTCCCTGGTGCCCCATTGTCCAGCATCTCTTCCATTTCCCTAGTGCCCCCATGCCCAGTATCTCTTCCATCTCCCTAGTGCTCCCATATCCAGCATCTCTTCTGTCTCTCTATTGCCCCCATGTCCAGCATCTCTTCTGTCTCCCAAGTGCCCCCATGCGCAGCATCTCTTCTGTCTCCCTTGTGCCCCCATATCCAGCATCTCTTCTGTCTCCCTAGTGCCCCGTGTCCAGCATCCCTTCTCTCACCCTACCTCACAGAGGATCTCTAAAGGTAAAAAGTGGACTGTTGTAGTTGTTGTTATGGAAGGACAGACTAGATGGGCCTTGTGGTCTTTTTCTGTTATCATGTTTCTATGTTTCTATCTCTTCTGTCTCCCTAGTGCCATCGCCAGCATTTCTTCTGTTTCTCTTGTGCCCCCATGCACAGTGTCTGTCTCCCTAGTGCCCCCATGCCCAGCATCCCTTCTGTGTCCTTAGTGCCCCCATGTCCAACATATCTTCTGTCTGCCTAGTGCCCCTATGCCCAGCATCTGTTCTGTCTCCTTAGTGCCCCCATGACCAGCATCCCTTCTGTCTCCCTAGTGCCCCCATGTCCAGCATCTCTTCTGCTTCCCTAGTGCCCGCATGCCCAGCATCTCTTCTGTTTCCCTAGCGCCCCATCCTAGTGCCACCATGTCCAGCATCTCTTCTGCCTCTCTG
Organism: Ichthyophis bannanicus; assembly: GCA_033557465.1. Taxonomy (NCBI): domain Eukaryota; kingdom Metazoa; phylum Chordata; class Amphibia; order Gymnophiona; family Ichthyophiidae; genus Ichthyophis; species Ichthyophis bannanicus. The sequence continues at coordinate 1,811,853,032 of CM066031.1, read as the reverse complement.
GTGCCCACATGCCCTTCATCTCCCTAGTGCCCCATGCCTAGTATCTCTTCTGTCTCCCTAGTGTCATGTCCAGCATCTCTTCTGTCTCCCTAGTGCCCCCATTCCCAGCATCTCTTCTGTCTCCCTAGTGCTGCCATGCACAGCATTTCTTCTGTCCCCCTAGTGCCCCCATGTCTAGCAGCTCTTCTGTCTCCCTCTTGCCACCATGTCCTGCATCTGTTCTGTTTCCCTAGTGCCCCCATCCTAGTGCCCCTATTTCCAGCATCTCTTCTTTCTCCCTAGTGCCCTCATCCCCAGCATTTCTTCTGTTTCCTTTATGCCCCCATGCCCAGCATCTCTTCTGTCTCCCCCGTGCCCCTGTGCCCAGCATCTCTTCTGTTTCTCTAGTGTCCCCATGCCCTGCATCTCTTCTGTCACCTTGGTGCCCTCATGCCCAGCATCTCTTCTGTCTCCCTATTGCCACCATGTCCCACATATCTTCTGTTTCCCTAGTGCCCCCATCCTAGTGCCCCAATAACCAGCATCTCTTCTAACTCCCTAGTGTCCCCATGCCCTGCATCTCCCTAGTGCCCCCATGTCCAACATCTCTTCTGTCTCTCTATTGCCATGTCCAACACCTCTTCTGTCTCCCTAGTGCCCCCCCATGCCCAGCATCTTTTCTGTCTCCCTAGTGCCACCATGTCCCGCATCTCTTCTGTTTCCCTAGTGCCCCATCCTAGTGCCCCCATAACCAGCATCTCTTCTATCTCCCTAGTTTCCCCATGCCCTGCATCTCTCTAGTGCACCCATGCCCTGCATTTCTTTTGTCTCCCTAGTGCCCCCATGTCCAGCATCTCTTCTATCTCCCTATTGCCATGTCCAGCATCTCTTCTGTCTCCCTAGTGCCCCCACACCCAGCTTATCTTCTGTCTCCCTAGGGCCCCCATGTCCAGCATCTCTTCTGTGTCCTTAGTGCCCCCATGTCCAACATCTCTTCTGTCTCCCTAGTGCCCCTATGCCCAGCATCTGTTCTTTCTCCCTAGTGGCCCCATGTCCAGCATCTCTTCTGTGTCCTTGGTGCCCCCATGTCCAACATCTCTTCTGTCTGCTTAGTGCCCCTATGCCCAGCATCTGTTCTGTCTCCCTAGTGCCCCCATGACCAGCATCCCTTCTGTCTACCTATTGCCGCCATGTCCAGCCTCTCTTCTGTCTCCCTAGTGCCCCCACATCCAGCATCTCTTCTGCTTCCCTAGTGCCCGCATGCCCAGCATCTCTTCTGTTTCCCTAGTGCCCCCATCCTAGTGCCGCCATTGCCAGCATCTCTTCTGCCTCCCTAGTGCCCCCATGCCCTTCATCTCCCTAGTGCCCCCATGCCTAGTATCTCTTCTGTCTCCCTAGTGCCCCCATGTGCAGCACCTCTTCTGTCTCCCTAGTGCCGCCATGTCGAGCATCTCTTCTGTCTCCCTAGTGCCCACATGCCCAGCATGTCTTCTGTCTCCCTAATGCTGCCATGTCCAGCATCTCTTCTGGTTCCCTAGTGCCCCCATCCTAGTGCCCCTATGCCCTGCATCTTTTCTGTCTCCCTAGTGCCCCCATGTCCATCATCTCTTCTGTTTCCCTAGTGCCCCCATGCCCAGCATCTCTTCTGTCTCCCTAGTTCCCCCATGTCCAGCATCTCTTCTGTCTCCCTAGTGCCCCCATGTCCAGAATCTCTTCTTTCCCCCAAGTGCCCCCATATTCAGCATCTCTTCTGTCTCCCTAGTGCCCCTGTGCCCAACATCTCTTCTGTTTCCCTACTGCCCCCATGTCCAGCATCTCTTCTGTCTCCCTAGTGCCCCCATGTACAGCATCTCTGCTGTCTCCCTAGTGCGCCCATGTTCAGCATCTCTTCTGTTTCCCTAGTTCACCCATACCCAGTATCTCTTCTGTCTCTCTAGTGCCCCCATGTACAGCATCTCTGCTGTCTCCCTAGTGCGCCCATGTTCAGCATCTCTTCTGTTTCCCTAGTTCACCCATACCCAGCATCTCTTCTGTCTCTCTAGTGCCCCCATGTACAGCATCTCTGCTGTCTCCCTAGTGCGCCCATGTTCAGCATCTCTTCTGTTTCCCTAGTTCACCCATACCCAGTATCTCTTCTGTCTCCCTAGTGCCCCCATGTCCAGCATCTCTTCTGTCTCCCTAGTGCCCCCATGCCCAGCATCTCTTCTGTCTTTCTAGTGCCCCCATGTACAGCATCTCTGCTGTCTCCCTAGTGCGCCCATGTTCAGCATCTCTTCTGTTTCCCTAGTTCACCCATACCCAGTATCTCTTCTGTCTCCCTAGTGCCCCCATGCCCTGAATCTCTTCTCTGTCCCTCCCTCTCATGTCCAGTGTTTCCTCCTCTGCCATTAAAACTATTCCAAACCCCATCTTGTCCAGCTTCCTTTCTATTTCCCCTTCCGCTGCTGGTCCAGCCTCCAGCGTTCCCTCCCCCTCCCTCTCCTCCGCATCTCCACTCTATCTTTATTTGCCCAGTGTCCAGCATCTGCCCTCCCTCTCACCTCTCCCAATATCCAGCAAATCACCTATGTGTGTGTCTCTCTCTCATTGCCTCCACCCCTGCAGTCATCCCCCATGTCTCTCTCTTTCCTTTCCCTCTGCAGCCATCCCCCATGTGTGTCTCTCTCTTTCATTTCCCTCTGCAGCCATCACCCATGTGTGTCTCTCTCTTTCATCCCCCTGCAGCATCATCTATGTGTCTCTCTTTCATTTTCCTCCCCCCTGCAGCCATCACCCATGTGTCTCTCTCTTTCATCCCCCTGCAGCCATCACCTATGTGTCTCTCGCATTCCCCTCCTCCGCTACAGCCATCACCCATGTGTGTCTCTCTCTCTTTCCCTCTGCTGCCATCACCCATGTCTCCCTTTCATTCCCTCCCTGCAACCATCACCCATGTGCCTGTCTCTCTCTCTTTCATTCCCCCTGCAGCCATCACCAATGTGTCAATCTCTCTCTCTGTCATTCCCTCTGCAGCCATCACCCAGTGTCTCTCTTTCATCCCCCCCCCTGCAGCCATCACCCATGTGCCTGTCTCTCTCTTTCATTCCCCCACTGCAGCCTTCACCCATGTGTGTGTCTCTCTCTCATTAACCTCCTGCACCCATCACCCATGTGTGTCTCTCTTTCATGCCCCCCCCAGCAGCCATCACCCAATGCATGTGTCTCTCCCATTTCCCTCGCCTCATAGACATCACCCGATGCGTCTGTCTCATTCCCCATTCCCCCTTGTATCTCTCTCTCTCATTTCCATCCTCTTCCTCTGTGCAACTAGGCTCACCGTTCTTGTCTTTGCTGCCCTCCACTGTGATCGGCTCTGTGCATGCAGCTTGAGCCGCACAGTGACGGACGTTTTATTGATCATGCTACTTCAAGTCTCACAAGATCAGCACAACTTCCTCTACCACGGGGCTCAATCTACATGCACAGAGCCGATCGCAGTGAAGAGCCCTTGAAAATCAGAACAGGGCTTTGGAGTCTATGCACATGCAGAGGTGCAGTGAGTACATGGGCTCCAAAGCCCCCTACTGATTTTAATGCTGGCATCTCCCGGTGCTGGGCCAGCCCTGGTGGCCACAACCCCAAATGAGAATTTTGTGACTCCATTTGGGGTCACGACCCACAGTTTGGGAACCGCAGTTCTATTTTATTAAGGTTACCAGATGTCCCCGATTTTAGAGCTGTGTCCCTGACTCCTACCTTTTTGGCATCCTCTTGGTCCTAATTCCAGCAATGAGGACAGAAGGGGTTGGAACACATTTTTGTGTTCAATTTAGTAATTTGAATATATCATTTTTTAGAATTTACATCCATCATCTTTTTATTTTGCACAGTGCAGGAGAAATGCAACACTGTTTCTGTTTCTCTACTTCAAGCTCCAAATTCTTTGTAACCTATGCCCCCTCTTACCCTCTTACTTCCTGACAGCTTCCATGCAGTTTGCCAAGCCTCTATCACACCACTACTTGACTACTGCAACTCTGTCCTAAATGGGCTTCCAAAGGCTACTATTGCCCCCCTACAGCTGGCCCAAAACACTGCAGCCCACATTCTAGCCGGAGTTCCCAGGCACTCACTCATCACCCCCATTCTAAAATCTCTTCACTGGCTTCCTGTTGTCTCTCGAATCAAGTTCAAGGTACTCGCTATAACCCACAGAGCTTTATTCAACACCTCCTCTCAGCAACTCCAGTCATTAATCAGACATCCTGACAACAGACTCTGTAGACAGAACACTTTCAATCTGCTCCTTCCGCCAACACAGATTTGTAAGAGATCACAACGAACATGCACAAGAGTCTTCAAATATTTTGCTCCCACTACTTGGAATCAGCTACCCCCACAATATGTTATATTCAATCTCACACCCTCAAGTCTCTCTTCTTCAAAGAATACTATAGTGCACTCCCACATACCATTCCCATTAACCACCCCCTTTGACCACCCAGAGCCATCTCAGCCTCCTCATGCTGCCTCCAACCTCAAACATCCTACTTTATCCACCCCTCTCCCTTCCCATCCCCCCACCCCCTTTGATATCACAAGCATTCTGTTATATAGGTTTCAAAGTGATACCTCCCCTTTATCTCCCCTCCCCTTGTTCTAAGTTGCCCTTGTTTAACATTGTTCCAATTTAGCTATACTCAGCTTAAAGTCACATGTACATGTTTTCAATTGTTCTCTATTGTTCCATGTAAACCATTTTGCCAGGTGGAAAATGGTATATTAAAACCAGTTAAATAAAGAAATTATTTAATTAATTAGTCTGCTTGGAAGTGATATTGTTGCAGCCATGGGATGGATATTGGAGAGGGGGTAGGGTAATGATTCTACTGCTACTACTACTAGTGAGTATCTGTATAGCATTACAAGACGTACGCAGCACTGCACAAACACATGTAAAAGATGGTCCCTGCTCATCAGAGCTTACAATCTACTCATCTCTTCCCTCCTCTGTGCCTTGTTTGTGAAAGCTGGAACTAAGGTGTCCAGGGCCAGAGGAAGAAGATGAGGTAACTTAGATGAACCACATCCCGCCCCCCCCCCCCCCGCTCCGGCGCCCATTGCTGTCGCCCCTCTTGGGACAGGCAGCAGCAGCGATGGGCAGAAACAGCTCCGCGGTGCTTACCTTTAAACTTTGACACTGTGGGCTGTTTACTTCCACCTCCCTCTTTGAAACCTGATGCTGACTTCCTGTTTGCTATAATCAATATAACAAAAATCTCTTCTCAAGGGGCCAAAAAAGCAGCGCACACAAAAAACAGTTACTACCCCAACCAGTATGACCAAAACAAACCCCAAAAAATATGTGCATAAAAAGAAAATCAAAACACCACAAAACCTAGAACTGCCCACCTACCAGTATAGGAGGAAAAAAGACCTCAGTATCCTCCTGTACAAAAGTAACCGGAGTCAAGTCTGTCTAAAGACGCCTAAACGTCTAAATAACTGAACAGACTGTGAATCACATCAGCGGTCATAAAAAAACCTCCAGCCAACCTAAAAAATAAAACAAAGGAGGCTACCAGCAGGCTTCTAAACAGCTAGGTACAATCAACATCATAAAACAACAAAAGCTCCGGACACTTATCTGTGGATGGTAACAGTCACACAATGATGATGAGGATGACAATGAAGATGTTGAAAGTCAAACAATGATGGCGTTGAAATCACGTTGGAGTGTAGAAGAAACTGTGGCTTCAATACTATATTTAAGGTGATGAGGAGCCCCGACATCAGATGTTTCGCCTCCGTGGCTTCCTCAGGGAGCAAAAAATCACTCGTCACCTTGCAAATATGTGACTCTATGAAACAAAGCACCGGAGCAAAAGAAGCTGAAAACAAAAAGAAAAAGAAAAACTTATGCAACAAAAAACAAAAAACTGGGATCACACCTCCTGAAACAAGCCAGGCGACAAACTAAGAAAAATTTTTGGGGGGGGGTTTTGGGGGGTTTTTTTGGTTTTGTTTTTTTTTGGGGGGGGGTTGGGTTTTTTTTTGGAATTTCCCTGTTTGTTTGTTCGATTTTTTTGTTTAGGGATTTTAGGCACCAGACGCTTTGGGTTTGTTGTAGCCGGCTTATGTTTGATTGGCTCCCTTGTTTTAACCCCGCCTTTTATATTTTGCTATGACTCATGCGTCGACGTTTGGGGAGGTGAGCCGCGAGCCGGCTATTACGACAGCGTCTTTTGGTTGCTATTTCTTTTCATTTTTGCGCTTAATTTCCTCAGATCCAGCACACAGGGTATGTAATTATGTATTTTCTTAGTTTGTCGCCTGGCTTGTTTCAGGAGGTGTGATCCCAGTTTTTTGTTTTTTGTTGCATAAGTTTTTCTTTTTCTTTTTCTTTTTGTTTTCAGCTTCTTTTGCTCTGGTGCTTTGTTTCATAGAGTCACATATTTGCAAGGGGACGAGTGATTTTTTGCTCCCTGAGGAAGCCACGGAGGTGAAACATCTGATGTCGGGGCTCCTCATCACCTTAAATATAGTATTGAAGCCACAGTTTCTTCTACACTCCGACGTGATTTCAACGCCATCATTGTTTGACTTTCAACATCTTCATTGTCATCCTTATCATCATTGTGTGACTGTTACCATCCACAGATAAGTGTCCGGAGCTTTTGTTGTTTTATGATGTTGATTGTACCTAGCTGTTTAGAAGCCTGCTGGTAGCCGCCTTTGTTTTATATTTTAGGTTGGCTGGAGGATTTTTTATGACCGCTGATGTGATTCACAGTCTGTTCAGTTATTTAGTCGTTTAGGCGTCTTTAGACAGACTTGACTCCGGTTACTTTTGTACAGGGGGATACTGAGGTCTTTTTTCCTCCTATACTGGTAGGTGGGCAGTTCTAGGTTTTGTGGTGTTTTGATTTTCTTTTTATGCACATATTTTTTGGGGTTTGTTTTGGTCATACTGGTTGGGGTAGTAACTGTTTTTTGTGTGCGCTGCTTTTTTGGCCCCTTGAGAAGAGATTTTTGTTATATTGATTATATCATGGAAGCTACTTCTCCTATTTGGCGGGAAACCCTCACTTTTTCTACTGACCAGGTGCAAGAATTACTCAGACAACCCACCTGTTTTGGTCCTGTGGATATTACTGAGACTCCGACTGCTTGGTCGGGTTTAACTAAGCTGTGGAAACGTCAGATTCGAGCTGAGTTACATCGGGCCACTTTAATAGAGTACATTCGGCGTCAACATATTCCACGAGGCTTGAGTGAAGAAAGCGCCTCAATTATTTGTTGAGAATGAGGAATTTGTAGATAATTGGAATAAGATACTAAATAAGTGTGCTCTGGACTTAATGGTTCTCACTGTTAACGCCACTAAGTCTTTCAATGATGTCACCAGCATTGAGATTGATCAGAAGCTTGCTGCTCTAAAGGCTGAAGAATCTGAAGAAACATTTGCTTTTCAATCACGACAGCTGCAATCACAGTTGGATGCTTTTCAGGAAGAGATAAAGACATTTAAGCTTTCAAAATTACATCGGGATGCTACTGACTACTCTACCGGATTTGTGTATGCTTGGATGCAACCGGATCGTCGTCGACCTGATCATGTTTCTTTTGAATATTCTGACGACTCTGCATTATCAGATCAGCGAGCTTCGGGTTCTGAAGATTTTTTAGAACGAGGCAAAAGCACTCGCAAGCGCAGAGGCCGGGGTCTGGGCCGAGCGAAGCAGAACGATCCCTCGGCGCCGCTTCATCGCCCTTGGACCAGATCTCAAGCGACAGCGGATCCCGACGGCTTGTAGTCAATTTGTCTGCTCGGGCTTTGTCATCAGTTCACATCGAAGTGCTTGAGAAGGGGTTGTCTTATGTCCCCTGCATTTCTTTTAATGCATTTTCAACACGGCTCGAATTTGAAGCTTTGATGCGCAAGTTACATTTACAGGCATTTTTTGCCAACTTGCCCACAACTGTTCCGGTTTCTACTTCCCTGGGTCTTTCAGATTTGAATACAGATTCTTCTTTATCACTGGGACCTCTTCCGCTTCCCACACGTTCTACATGGACTCCTCCAGGCCCGTTACCTTCAACACTACAAGTGTTTCGAGAGCTGGTCCTGCGCGACATTGAGCAGTTGGAGTCGGTATCTCAGAAGAAAATTCATCACAGTCTATCTTATTCACAGCGTCAGGCTTTACGTGAGCTCAAGGGCTATAAGGATATTATCATCCGGCGAGCCGACAAGGGGGGAGCCGTGGTTATTCTGGATACGTCTCAATATGTGGCTGAAATTCAATCTCAACTGTCTGATGCTGCTACTTATCATCAGCTATTGCATGATCCCACTTTAGAGTTGCAGCAAGAGATTAACCAATTGATTTCTCGGGCATTGCAAGATGGGTTGATTACCAATAAAGAAGCCAAATTTTTGAGTATTCCTCATCCACGTACTCCACATTTTTATGTTTTGCCCAAGATCCATAAAAATTTTTATCATCCGCCGGGTCAGCCCATTGTGTCTTTACGGGGCTCTCTTTTGGAACCCCTGTCTATTTTTGTGGATTCCTACCTTAGGCCCTTGGTGTTTCGGATTCCTTCATATTTGCGTGACACTATGCATTTTTTGCAGATATTGGCTGCTGGGCATGATCGGGATTTACCTCAAGGGTTGATTATGGCCACTTTAGATGTTTCCTCATTATATACCAGCATCCCTCAGCAAGAGGCCATGGTCATAGGTCGGACCAATCTGTTGGCACGTCAAGATTTGAGTTCTGCCAAGGTGGATTTCATCATGCAGCTGTTGAAGATGGCAATGACAAAGAATTTTTTTTGTTTTGATGGCGTGTTTTATCAGCAAGTGCGTGGGGTGGCAATGGGGGCTACGTTGGCTCCTTCCATTGCTAATTTGTATATGGCTGAGTTTGAACGCCGGTGGTTGACAGAAAATACATATCAATCTCACATTCGATTGTGGGTACGTTACATTGATGACGTGTTTTTGCTTTGGACCGGAGGCACGGATTTGTTATTGGAATTTTTCAGCTGGTTGAATTGTTGTGATCCTCATATCACCTTTTCTATAGATCACAGCACCACAACCATTCCTTTTTTGGATGTCCTGCTGACACGTCAAGATGACTGTTTGGTCACCACAGTTTATACTAAGCCCACGCATCGGATGTCTTTTCTTCATTTTGACAGCTTACATCCTCACCGTCTGAAGGAGAGTCTGCCTTTTGCGCAATTCCTCCGATATCGTCGGAATTGCTCCACAGTGTCTGATTATAAATTGCAGTCTCGGACTCTACAAGCTGCTTTTGAGTCTCGGGGATATCCTGCCCCTTTGGTTCATCGAGCCCGACTTCGCGCTCGTTTTAATGATCGTGACTGGCTATTGATTCCTCGCACCCGTTCTTCTTCGCTGGACTCTTCCATGGTTCATTTTGTCACCAAGTACAATCCTCTAAGTTACCAGGTTTCTAAGATCCTTCAGCGGCATTCTCATGTTCTGTGCCTTACTCCAGGTCTTCATCATCATCACATTCGTTCTGTTTATACCAAGGGTTCTAATCTGAATGACATTCTGTGTTCATCAGCTTTTTCAAGTGCTTCACCTGTACCTTTGGAACCTGGGCGACATCGAAGTTGTGGTCACTGTTCGGTGTGCTCTGTGATGGAATCCTGCACTAATTTCTCTTATCAACATCACTGGGTTCAGCTGCATTTTTCCACGTCCTGTGATAGTACGAATGTCATCTATTTTCTTCATTGCCCTTGTGGCCTGGGTTATGTAGGGAAGACCAGTCGGGCTCTGCGTACTCGTTTGATTGAACATCGCAGCTGTCTTCGCTGTATGGTTGAGGGTGCTCCCCTGGTCCATCATTTTCGATCTTTGGGACATGTTTTTGAAGATTTGAAATGTGTGGTTATTACACAATGCACTCCTTCTATCTATGGTGGGGACATGCAACGACAGTTATCTCGTTTAGAGCAACGCTGCATTTTTTCCCTTCAAACCGTGGCTCCTGGTGGTTTGAATGACTCCATTGAATGGAAAAGCTGTCTGTAATTTTTTCCAAAATGTTTTTCAATTAGTTGGTTCACAGCAGGGAAGGTGGGTTTTTTGGGTTTTTGGGGGTTTTTTTTTTTTTGGAATTTCCCTGTTTGTTTGTTCGATTTTTTTGTTTAGGGATTTTAGGCACCAGACGCTTTGGGTTTGTTGTAGCCGGCTTATGTTTGATTGGCTCCCTTGTTTTAACCCCGCCTTTTATATTTTGCTATGACGCATGCGTCGGCGTTTGGGGAGGTGAGCCGCGAGCCGGCTATTATGACAGCGTCTTTTGGTTGCTATTTCTTTTCATTTTTGCGCTTAATTTCCTCAGATCCAGCACACAGGGTATGTAATTATGTATTTTCTTAGTTTGTCGCCTGGCTTGTTTCAGGAGGTGTGATCCCAGTTTTTTGTTGCATAAGTTTTTCTTTTTCTTTTTGTTTTCAGCTTCTTTTGTTTCATAGAGTCACATATTTGCAAGGTGACGAGTGATTTTTTGCTCCCTGAGGAAGCCACGGAGGCGAAACATCTGATGTCGGGGCTCCTCATCACCTTAAATATAGTACTGAAGCCACAGTTTCTTCTACACTCCGACGTGATTTCAACGCCATCATTGTTTGACTTTCAACATCTTCATTGTCATCCTTATCATCATTGTGTGACTGTTACCATCCACAGATAAGTGTCCGGAGCTTTTGTTGTTTTATGATGTTGATTAGAAGCCTGCTGGTAGCCGCCTTTGTTTTATATTTTAGGTAGGCTGGAGGTTTTTTTATGACCGCTGATGTGATTCACAGTCTGTTCAGTTATTTAGACGTTTAGGCGTCTTTAGACAGACTTGACTCCTGTTACTTTTGTACAGGGGGATACTGAGGTCTTTTTTCCTCCTATACTGGTAGGTGGGCAGTTCTAGGTTTTGTGGTGTTTTGATTTTCTTTTTATGCACATATATTTTTTGGGGTTTGTTTTGGTCATACTGGTTGGGGTAGTAACTGTTTTTTGTGTGCGCGACTTCCTGTTTGCAGCAGGAAGTTGGCATTGGGTTCCAGGGGTGATCCGGGAAACTACAAACTGGTGAGCCTGACATCAGTGCTGGGAAAAATGGTGGCAACCATCATAAAGAACAAAATTACTGTACATGTATATAACATGTAGATAGTCATGGCTTAATGGGAGACAGCCAACATGGCTTTAGATGAGGAAGATCTTGTCTTACTAATCTGTTATGTTTTTTTGAAGGTATGAATAAACAGATAGACAAAGGTGAGTTGGTTGATATAGTGTATCTGGACTTTCAGAAAGCCTTTGACAACGTTCCTCATGAGAGACTTTTGGCAAAACTTAAAAGTCATGGGATAGGAGGCAGTGTACTATTGTGGATCAGGAACTGGTTAAAAGATAGAAAGCAGAGGGTAGGGCTAAATGGCCAATTTTCCGAATGGAGAAAGGTAAATAGTGGAGTACCCCAGGGATCTGTGCTGGGTCTGCTGCTTTTTGACATTCATAAATGACCTGAAAAAGGGAATAACGAGTGAGGTTATCAAATTTGCAGATGACACAAAACTATTCAAAGTTGATAAAACCCACGAGGATTGTGGAAAATTGCAAGAGGATCTTCATAAATTGGAAGACCGGACATCCAAATGGCAGATGAAATTTAATGTGGACAAGTGCAAAGTTATGCACCTAGGAAAGAACAACCCAAACTATGGTTACACGATGCAAGGTTCCACATTAAGAACCACCACCAAGGAAAAAGATTTAGGCGTCATTGTGGATAACATGTTAAAACCCTCGGCCCAGTGTGCAGCGGCAGCCAAGAGAGCAAATAGAATGCTAGGTATCATAAGGAAAGGAATGGAGAATAAAACAAAGGATATTATTATGCCTCTGATCTTTCCATGGTGCGACCGCACCTTGAATATTGTGTGCAATTCTGGTTGCCATATCTTAAAAATGATATAGCTTTATTAGAAAAGATACAGAGAAGAGCCACCAAAATGATAAAGGGGATGAAGGATACCCCTATGAAGAGAGGCAAAAAAGGTTAGGGCTCTTTAACTTGGAAAAGAGATGACTGATGGGAGATATGATAAAGATCTATAAATTAAAGAATGGAGTGGAACAGGTAAACGTAGATCGATTGTTTATGCCATCAAAATATAGAAAGATTAGGGAGCATGCAGTGAAGCTACAGGGTAACCTATTTAAGACTAATAAGAGAAAATATTTTTTCACTCAACGTGTAATCAAACTCTGGAATTTGCTACCGGAGGATGTATTAATAGCTGTTAGTGTAGCCGGGTTTAAAAAAGGTTTGGACAAGTTCCTGGAGGAAAGGTCCATAAACCATTATTAAGAAGGAACCCAGGATATCAATGCTTGACCCAGTACAAGCATAGTGGAATCTGTGTCTTTTGGGGAAACTGCTAGGTACTTGTGACCTGGATTGACCACTGTTGGAGACAGTGCTGGGCTTGATGAACCTTGTTCTGACCCAGTATGGCATATCTTATGTTCACTCTCACATATCTAAATGTCATCTTAAGGTCAGACATGCAATTTGAGCAATATAGCCAGGTATTTAGCTAACTTTTTTTTACTGAAGCCTTCAGTTAGGCATCTGACATCAAGTGAAGGACTTGTATAATGACCCCATGGAAGAAGAGTTACTTAGGCAATAACATAAGAGGGCATGAATTAAAGTATTTTGATGTATAGTCTAGATGCATTGTGAGATATGAGGAGAAGGGTAACATGCTTTAGCACTTAATAAACAAAACCCGAGGTGCGTTTTAACACTTACAGAATGACCTGCTATGTAAATAAACTATACTGGGAGTTAAAACAGAGCCCAAAATATTAAATGGGATAACAAATCTTTCTCTTCAACCCATCCTGAAAAACCTAGAAGCTGATATGATACAGGAGGCCTCAGGCCTCCCCTCTTCATTTTCTCAACTTCCTATACCCTCATCAACATCTCTCTCGTTTTATGTTCACTCTCCCCGACATTCTTCCTCTATTGACAACGAGTAGCTAAGATGATCTTCTGCTAGCCAGAAAACTCCATGCATATATGGGGATGATCTCATAAACGGGCACCAGGTTAACTAATTGCCCAGTCTTGAACAGTCCATTTTTGTTGCTTCTTGTACTGTGTCCGGTTACAAGGTGTAACTTGACAATGTAGTGTCTGCTCACGGTGCAGTTTGAGCCAATCAGGTACTAGATATTTCCCTTTTAGGTGGCTTCTGTAGCTGACAAACCCAAAGAAGAAGTAAAGAAACATGTGCATGAGGAGGACTGACTGTGTATGACTGCCGCCCATGCTTTTCCTCTACACTCTGCTGCTGATTTTACTATCCAGCAGATTGGTCCAAACAAGCACATCTACCCACTTGCACCAAACTTGCAGTCAGCGTCCCACTTCCCTCTGTTTGGTTTCACATACTGGAATCAGGCTCCGACCCTGCTCGGCATCTTCCACATCCTGCTGCACCGAGTTCACCAGGAGGGAGCACATTGGCATAGAAGCAAGATCAATAGGGCTTGCAGTGTGTGTCCTGTGTGTGCTGGTACCCAGGTAGACTCTTTCTCCAAGATGTCCCTCTTCATTGCTGCTACTGGCCTCCCATCCACATGTGAAATGGTGGATATGTCAATCTAGAAAGTGATTACTCATCACAAACTACCTTCCTACATGAAAGGGCATTATAGAAAGGATGTCTAGCTGCTATCAGGGATGTCTGGGTCAAAACGTCCCCGAAAACAGCAGGCACAGTCAAGTCTTGAGGCAATTCTATAAATGTGGATGTCCTCAATATGGATGTCATTACAGGGCCTCTATATAGATGTACCCACAACTGTATCACAGACTGGAGACATTCCCCAGACTGTCATACAAATAGTGGAGATGTTTTGCAGCTCAGCAACCACACAACAGACATCCCCAAATGCCATCAATTCATTTTACAGTTGTGGACTCTACTGGATAACAGAGTTCAATTTCCTCTACACCCTCCAAGTACTTTCCTGGGAAAATGAGCACTTTTCAGATGCCTATTTGTGTCCTATAGCAGATATACTGTCCAACAAGTAGGCAGTACTCACGTAAGTAGCACAAACACAGTCCAAGACGTGAGGAATGTGGAAGACAAATTTATTAACTCACAGACCTAGGCAACCCGACACAGGCCGTGTTTCGTAACCTTCGTCAGGGGTTGTAAGGCAAAATTACTATAAACATAGAAACATAAACAACATATTAAAAGTGAAGGAACAGGCAAATTCATCTAACAGACACATAAAAGACATAATAAAAAAAAACCTCTATGTACATGTTCTTTGCTTGTCACGCTTATATGATGTTGATTTTTGTTATTATTTATTTATTTATTTATGATATCATTAGATTAATGGCGTTCCAACACTATTACATTGCGTGTTTATTATTATATATTGATTACATGATTTGTTTTATTTAATTTTATGACACATTTTTTTATTATGTCTTTTATGTGTCTGTTAGATGAATTTGCCTGTTCCTTCACTTTTAATATGTTGTTTATGTTTCTATGTTTATAGTAATTTTGCCTTACAACCCCTGACGAAGGTTACGAAACACGGCCTGTGTCGGGTTGCCTAGGTCTGTGAGTTAATAAATTTGTCTTCCACATTCCTCACGTCTTGGACTGTGTTTGTGCTATAGCAGATATAGACTTGGATAGGGGCAGAGACATTTTGTCTGTCTCTGAAATCAGGTGTGCACATCTAAGGTCCCCAAAATTCCCCCGACACGCTCCCCCACCACACCCATGGTGCAGGATAGATGTCCCCAGCACAGGGACATCTTTGGTGCCATTTTGTAATATGACTATGGGGTCATCTCCATGATTTAGATGTCTGCGGACCCGTTTTCAGACATCCAATTCATAATTAGAGTTTCTAAACTGACTCCCATAATCTCTGATCAAAGTACCCAGTTCACTGCACAATTCTTGAGAAAAGTGATGAAGCTTCTGGACATTCAGATCCACTTGTCTTCAGTCTATCATTTTCAATCCAATAGGCAAATAGAATTTGTGAATCAGACTTTGGAACAGTATCTATAGCGATTCTGTAACTATCACAAGAAAAAACTGGACCAAATTACATCACATGGCAGAATTTCTGTACAATAATTCCAAACATTCATCAGGGAAGTTCTCAGCATTCTTTGCTCACAATGGCTTTCATCCTCGTTTCTAATCCGAAGAAGTCCAAGACTCCAGGGTTCTAGTGTCAGCAGACTGGACTAAAACTCTAAGCAATCAACATTTACAAGTATAACAGGAGCTAGAAAAAGTAAAAAAGGCACAGAAAAGATATGCCCACAAATGACATTGAGATGAGTCCGTTTGCCATAAGAGATATAAAGTCTGGGGTGCCACCAGACATATACCGAGTTAAAGACCTATTGAAAGTTTGTGTTGAAGTTCATAGGGGCTATTCCTAATCCAGGAGTAAGTCATCCTAGTGGTTTTTGGAATACATCTCCCTGCAAATCTTCACAGCCATCCATTATTTCATGCAGCTCTTTTGAAGCCTCAGAAACCCCTTCCTCCACAATCAGGAATTCCTATGGAGCCAGTTGCATTACCTAATTAACTGAAAGGCTATGGCCTGGAGGAGCACAATTGGAGGCCTCCCTACAGTGTCCATGCTAATACTACGTATGTCTTGTAACGCTATACAAATGATCAGTAGTAGTAGTAGTAGCAGCAGCCTAGTGGTTGGGGCACGTTACCTCAGTCCAGAAGGTCAGGGGTTCAAATCCCACTAGAGGACAGCAACCTTGGGCTGGAAGGACTGGGGTTTCTAATCCCACAGGTGCTCCTTGTGGTCCTAGGGCAGCAGATTGTCTTAAGCAGCCCCTGAGCTGCTGGAGCCGCTGCTTACCTGAGGAGTGACTGGAACCTGTTTGCTGAAATTCTACTGGATGAAGTAAACCTATGTTAATATTTGAGGATACAGATAGAAAAAAGAACATAATAGCTACTGGCTAGTGCTGTCACTTCTAGCACTGCTGCTGCAGAGGTGCCCCAGGAGAAGAGAGTGCAGAGGATGACAATGGAGAGGAAGAAGATGAGCTAGAAGAGAAAGGAAAGGAGAAGCAGGAAGGAGGAGAGGGAGAAGGATGAGGCCAACCTGCAAGAGAGAACAGAGGGAGGAGACTCCTGACCAACAGAAGGGGTAGGAGTGGCATGGGGGGGGGGGCTAAGAGGGCAGGCAGGGGGATTCCCTACAGCAGTCAGTCTACTCTGAAATTTAGCCACCCAAAAATCCTGCAACAGATAATGGCTATGAGCCAAGATATACAACAGGCTTCAGGGACAGACTGAACTCAATGGGTCTCATGTAGACCTATCTGGAGTGAATGAGGGCAGAATTGCATACCCTCCTTGATGCCATTCAGCCTCGGGGGTGCATAGCTCTTCCATTTCTGGCCCACAGTAATAAAGTAGTTGATTTGTTCTTTTATGCTGATTTGATGGTTTTCATTATATGTATATGTTTTATATTCTTCACCATTTTCCAGCTCAATTTTTAGTAAAGTATTTTCACATTTATATTTTGGTTTCATGTGATTTTTTTCCTGCTACAGGGCCTACACCTGCAACTTCCATATAACCCATTGTGCTCATCTTGGAACAGTTTTGGTGCTACTCCCTTGGATTTTTGCATCTCAAAACACATGGCCCTGCATTTTTAGGAATGCATCTTAGCTGCAAAGTTTCTAGGCCATTCTTCAAGGTGATTACCCTATTGCAGATTTTGGCATCCTCACGAAAGGGCAAGCCTTACCCAACTTCTCTTCTGCAGTATCACTTACAAAAACGTTGAGAGAATTTTATAAAAGCATTCCTTGCATGCAAAGCATATTTTGCATGCTGAAAATGGCTATTAGAAAATAGTCTGAGTATATACAATCGATCACGTGTATTGCTCTGTGGCTTGCACGCGCAAGTAGGCATTGCTGGAGGGACTGCTTGGGCAGGAGTATGACTGGAATCACGATTTCTTTTATACAATATGTGCCCTTTACGCATTCACATTTTTGCTTCGATCTAGCTGCTATTTCTGCTGATAGGACACAGAGAAGGGAAATTAAAGGTAGCCAAGGGCACACTTATGTGAACACATACGACAATCAGGCCAGCGAATCAGTCAGATCTCCTCCAGTCATCAAGACAGCAAAAAGTCCCAAAAGACAAGGGAGCAGCTTTAAATGCCAATGTTTAAAGTGCAGTACCCTCAACATCAGCATGCAGGGCAATGGCTCTAGTGGGGTGACAGCAATGAACTGACAAGCCTCCTGGCTTCTGCCCTGCCTTCCCTTCCACGTTCAAAGCTGACGGCCGAACTACCTTTTCTGCTAATCTCACTAAGTGTCAGAGAGAGCAAGCAGAACAAACGGAGGCAAGACAATCCCTGACAAGCTAGGAAAGCCAAGACATGTTGTTTATCCAAGGTCTGGTTGATCAATTTGGTCAAGCAAGACGTCAATAAGAGAGAGAGGAGAACACTGGCAAAATGCACAGGTAAATATCCAAAGGTGAACGAAAGAATTTCTACAAGAGAAGCCACGTAATGTCTGTTTTCTTTTATAAGCTTTTTGAGTGTCACTTAACTGTGCTAAAATTGAGCCGCCTTTGCCTGACTGTTTGTACTTCTCCCAAGCCACCATGCAGCTTTTATGAACTACAGCTCTGTTAGGCAGTCTCTGAAATGAATGGCTCTCAGTGGCTTTTTCCAAGTGGTATACCCCCTGTGAGCAAAGTCACGCTCACCACTACCCATATCGTTTCCAGTGAAACGGGGACAAGCAAAGTTAAGCACATTTTCTAATGCACTATATTCCAATCTATACAGTTTGCAACCAGGTTGGACTGAAATGTCACCAAAATTTGCCAACTATTGTTAGTGGGACATATTTTAGTGCCAGCTGTACAGGAACTGATTAGACACTGCTATTTCACTTGAACCAGGTAACCTATGTATGTAAGACGGTGCACACATCTGGAGCAATAGACCAACTAGTACTGTGGAATTCGTCCTCCCAACAAATGCTGGATTCACAAGATCTTTCTTAGGAGTGTCCCTGTATTTCTTTGAGGTCTTTTATAGCTGGATTTATGAAATATTGGTCTACGGTTTCTGAAAATGAGCATTTTAGTTTAGACAGCATGCAGAGCAGAAATAGGATGGAATTAGGGCTGAATTTGGGAAAAGACAAAATAGCCACGTGCCTCGAATGCTAAATTCTGAAGGCACCCAAAAACTGGGGCTTAGGATCCTACACTCTACAATCTTTGGAAGACTCCCCTTCCCACTGTTCTTCTGCCTAACGGGCACTGTAATCTTAAATCTGGTTCAGGGTGGGATGCTTGAGTCTTTGCAATTAAAAAATAGGACTTTTTAAATACCTGGTACTGGAAATCTTTTTGCCTTTACTCCAGCTATCAAGACTGCAGTTCAGCTTTCCCTCAGCAGATATTCTGCTCTCCCCACGTCTTCTGTTCAGATTAGCAAAATTATCCAGGGTTGGTGGATGAGCAGAAAATTTCTAGCGCAATGTGAGTTAAAAAGTAGCCCAAAAAAGGCCCTTGGCTCTGCCCTCCACTTCAGTCACACCCACACTTCTTCCAAATGGCCCTGCTCTGCAGCCAGAGTTGTGGCAGAATGGGAGTGACTGACTCCAGACTCCACATCTCATTGGTCACTTCTGGATGTACTGCTTCAGGACCTGACCAATAGATGCAGCCAAGGACTGTGTCTGTCTTTGAGCTTGGACTTAGCCTTTTTTTTGGCTCAGTTTTCTGCATTTTTCTCACCAAAAAGTGGTAATAACCCCAAAAAAATTCAAGCTGCCTATTTTTCTTGCAACCTGAGCAAAAAAGTTGTCCAACTGGGTGGAAAACAGCGGAAATGACAACACTGCTTCAAGCTCCTCAGTTAAACTAGGACAAAGAAAGTGAAACAAATTCTGCAGGTTCCTTAACCTAGTACTTTTCAAACTTTTATCCCATATGACCCGCATTTTAACTGAAAATTCATGTGACCCCAGCTGATGATGAAATCAAACTAACCGATCTCCAGCCTCCCCCCCCCCCCTCATCTAAAGCAGGAAGGCAGCAGTGACAGTAGTGGCAACAGCAGTAGCAGTCAGCACAGGGTCCCTTATGTCAGCGGGGGCCTATAGAAGCCAGTACTCAACAGCCTAACAGGGAACGAGGGCCTATGAATGTTCACCGGCTCGCAGGCCACATGCTGACTGGTGACTTTGCATAGGTCACAGTTAATGTCCAGAGAGATAGCGAAATGGCCAAGCTTCTATGACCCCATCCGCTAATGATATGACCCCCACTTGGGGTCCCGAGCCCCAAGTTTGAGACCACCGACTTAACCCTTTCATGGTAGTCTTTTGGTGTGATCCTTTTCCACCGCGAATGTAGCATCCTTAAGGGCCCCAGTGAAACTGTAAAAAATAACATGGACTGAAAGCATATCAAAATATGTATTACTGTCTCTAGATATCTCGCTTACAATACATAGACTGGGGTTAGTAGCGGGGGGAGGCTTGTGCACTCCATCTGGAGCAAGTCTGTTTAATATATTTTATGACATTAAAAGGCAATTATGGCTTCACCTTCATTTGTCCATCTTGTTTGTGATGCAGAGGTGACAAGACGGGAAAGAAATGCATAGCTGAAGGAAAGGAATACAGCAAGTCTGGTGGGGAAGAATTTGGTTTGGCAGAAATTTAGAGCCAGCCCCATTGCAGAAGAACAGGATGATTGGTAGGGGATCTCCAGATCTTGTCAACTAAATAATATCTAGAAGAGTGCAGGAGAGACATGTCAGTGGCAAAAAGCCCAGAGGGGTGCAGCTTCCTGAATCCTATGATCCTTAAGGCTGGTTAGGACAAGTTAGGAAGTGTGGATATAAGCTTGTATATTAGGTAACAGGGATTTCTCAAAGTGACAAGCAGCATCAGTGGACAGGTGGGATTTGAACCCCGATCCCCACTACTCTAACCACTAGGTTATGCCACATTTTTCTTTTTGGCTCAGACAAAATACACCTGAACTGGGGGGGAAAAAAAGACTGAGACTTAGAAAACTCTAAAAATTCAGCCAGCACCACAGCTCCTCTTTCACACTCACAACCACCCAATCAGATGCAACTGCACGACACACACTCTCAAGCCAGGGAGTCACAAAATGCACTCTTAATTCCCAGTGCAAGTCTAGACTTGTTTCATACATAGAGACAAAATAAGAAGACATTCCATTACTAATGACTTTATTTCTTTTGCAGGTGTTTTATATAACCATGGGATGCTTCCATTAATCTGCCACAATATTGCCCCGATTTAAAAAAAAAGTCTAAAAATATTAACCAAAATATAAAATTGGTGTTTGAATTGGATGCTCTCCAGTTGGGCGAGATCTTTTGAGTATAGTGGGATGGACCACGCAGGATACGCTTGTTGTTTTTTTTTCCAGGGGTTGGCTCTGAAGGAGTTCTCATTCCAGTCATTGGGATGCACTTAGCCGGTTGGGTTTTCGGGATGGCCGAGGTGGATGTGCATGTGAGAGATCTTCGTGCACTATCTCTCTCATGCGTATTCACTGTAGTCGTCCTGGGGGCCTGGCTGGTTGGGTGGGTGTATCCTGAAGACTGGGTTGAGATATGTTATGCTGTAAGACAGGAGAGGGTTGGGCACTGAATCAATGACCAGAGTTGCAGCGAATTTTGAGAACTTAAGTACAGGGAGCAAAAAATAGCTGTGAACTATTACATTAGAATTTCTCCAGCCTCAAAAGATTATTCTGTTTTTGGGATGTGGGCTTTGTAGGGTAGATTTGTTGGTGGCCCTTTTCCAAACCACTGTTTATAGTATCACGGATCATGTGGTAGAAACATCATAAATAGCACTGATAAGAAGGCTGTGCTGACTGATCACTAACTCATTTCATAGCACCCAGCATATGTAGCATTTATACTGCAAGTTCCCTGGCTCACTTGTGTTTTGCACTGATGAATACTTGACAGGGTAAGTGACATTTTCACTTGTGCAATACTGTTGTAAATAACTGCAGATTCTTTTAGATGACAATTTTTTTTACTCCAATAGCAAATGAATTTTATACGAATAAAGATTTTCAAATATTAAAAGTCTACATTGCAGTAATAAAAAGCCTTCCTGCCATCACAGGGGACAGTTACAAATCATTACATCTCTTTGCAAAATAAGATCCAAAGATGTCATTAAAAATACACTAGAAATAGGGGGTCAGTCACGTTACCCTAAGCTCTCTTGAAGCAGGAACACGTTTCATCTCACCTTAAAAGAGTTTCGCACCACCACGCACCGTGAATCAATTCCACCTTAAAACAAAGCACTAAAGAATTTAGTGGAACAAAGGAGCCAAACTAATTAAACACCCCCTGAGAAATGCTAAAAATATATCTAGTCGTAGACCTCCGGCTGAGATAAAGTAACCCGGCAGAGGGAAGGAGCAGCTACTTCCCTTCCAAACTAGCAGCAGCCAAAGCGAGAGTTTGCTTAGCCGCTGTAAAGAAGTGCCACCTCTATCTTCGCTGCCTCATAGCCGTTTTCCGAAGGAACGCAAAATAAGCGCGTAAAAAGCATTGCAAATTCGTCAGGTAGGGTGGGTGGCGAGCCCCCTCCCCCTTGCTTGCGCTCCTGGCCCGAGGCGGGGCTTCGGCCACTATGTTTAGCCCCTTTCTCCTATCCACGTGGCTCCCTGATCTCTATATTAGATTTACAGGGGGAGAGGGCGGGCTGGGCTTGGGTTGGTTTGGTTTGGCTTTGCTTTGCAGCGTGCACTGACAGCAGAAGCGGCGACGGCGGCGGCTGGAGGAGTTCCCGGAAGATCGGTAAGGCGATTCTCGGGGGGCTGGCAGGGGCAATGAGCGAGAAGCAGCAAAGGATGGAGAGTAGAAGGACATAGCGGTCCGGTTACAGTAAGGAAAAGGTAAAACGCTGCTAGAGCGACTTAGCTAGCCAGACGCCTACTCAGCTCCTCGACCTCTCGGGATCCGTGCAGCTCAAGCCGAGGTTAAAAATAAAACGCTTTATGGCGGTCTGCCAGCCCCCTTACCATTTGCTGGTTGGTGTAAGGCTCGCGTTTAGTTAGAGCAATGATCCTGGAGGAGGAGGGGGTTTCCTAAAACGTGCCTCAGTAGGAAGCGGCGGCTTTCTCTCTGAAGTTGGAGTGAGGGTCCGGAAGAGTTTTAGCGGTAGGAGGCTGGCTCGGGCATGGTCAACGGTGATCACGATTTGGGAGATAAACGGCTATACCTAAGGGCATACGAGATGTGAGACTAGAGTTTGATTGTCGCTGCTCAGGGACCCTAGAGTGGGATTATAGCCCCTGTGTAGCATAGTAGAAGACCGGCAGCTACAGATCGATTGCGTGGTTATTCTGTAAACTCATTATAAAGAATAATAAATCCGTATAGGGAATATGCATAAAATCAGTTCTGGGCTCTTCGGTTTTCCCGATCTAGTGTCTTGCAGCGGAAATCATTGTAAAAACTCTCTCCTAGCCCTTCAGCAAGGGTCCTTGACTTTTCTTAACCGTTTAGTAGGAAGAGATCCTCTATCAGCGGGTCCTATGCAGGATACGGGAGGAGGAGGAGGGGGAATGTTACACGATCAGCACTTCTGGCTCCGGATCTGCTAGAGTGTGTGTATATATATTCTCTAGTACAGGGCTGGCCCCTTTCCTGCTCCTCAGCCTCCATATCTACTCTTGTCTCCCTTCTAGCTATCTTGCTGAAGCGATCTGCTTCTCCCAGAAGCTGCAGGCTTGTCCTTGCTCTAGGAAGGTATGTTTTTGTTTTAAATTATTATTAAATTGCATTGCTTGTCCTCGGGACGGGTTCCGGAGTTTGGCGTCCGCAGTGATCCCCGCCTAAACGAAGTTGGCTCGGCTCCTGCCTGCAGCTCCGAGGTGCCGTTAGTTCTCGCAGCAGTTTCGGGACTCTTTGCACGCTCCCCGCTTGGTGTTAGACGCGCAACCGGCCAGCGGCACCTCAAGGTAAAAAGAAGCGTTTCCACCTCTAGAGTGGGGAGACTGTAATGCACGGGGTGAAGAAACATGTTTCGCGAATGAAGTAATTGGGGGGGACATTTAATGCTGGGAGGTCCTCCCATTTCCTGTTTTTGTTCTCTAGGGTTTGTTTGTTTTTTTTACAGGATCTTCGGAGGACGAGAGTGTGTGTGTGTGTGTGGACTTTTGCAAGAATGTACAGAAGGGGGGAAAAGCTTTTAAGCCTAGCTCTGATTTGGTTTCCTATTCGCCGTTGTCCCCCCCCCCCCCCCTTTTCGGATTTTGGTTCAGTTGCTTTACCTTTGCTATTCTCAATTTCTACGGGAACAAGCATGTTTACAAGGTAGATCAACCATTATCAGATTACCGAGGATAGAAAAAATAGCAAAGTGTAGCGCCCCCTCTAGGCTGCGGAGCGTGCGACTTCAAGCTGGAGCTCCCCGAGAGACTGCAAACAGGTTTTCAGAACAGCAACGTCTTAACGGTTTTTTAAAATCTGTTTGTACTAGGAAAATTAAATGGAGGGGGTCGTAGGGATTTCCTTTAATTTTAAAAGACAGAATGTGACTGCTATGCTTGTGCAGCACCGTGCACCCTTAAAATGAGTTGCAAACTGCCGGTCTTGTCTCTCTCAGCTTCTATTTCGAGTTGACGTTATTCTGTAAAACTGTTTCAAGGCTCGGGTTGCGTTTCACTGCTTTCTGCAATAGCCTGATGCTGGTTCGGGAATGTCATGCTTAGGGTAGCTGTCACCCTGGCTTCTTGGCCGCTGAAGTAGTTTCGCGCATAGGGCAGTGCAGCAATTGGTGCTCGCCCTGCGTCTGCTGTAAGTTTAGTGAACACAAAAGTTAAAGATGCCTATACTGGGCACAGGCCAGCTTTATAGGAGAAATGGTCCTGCCAAGCAGTTAGCAAAGAGGGGCGAGAGGCGAATAGTCCCAATTGTCTTGCTCTTTGCAGCCCTCTTCTGCCCTAGGTGATTGCCTAGTGGTTGGGCTGGCCCTGCATTGAAGTTTTATAGCCAAATCAGCTATGGTGGTCTCTGCAGATGCCTGACTGGCCATATGCAACATGAGGATCCATCAGACGACCTCAACAAGCCATCACAACGAACATTGTGTTTCTAGACCCACTTTTTTTGGTATCGGTGGCCGCTTAAAAGCTCACAGTGTCTAAGGGCACCTGAGATGAGGCACAAAGCAATTTACCCAAAGTCACAGAAGTGGAATTTGAACCCTGGTTTCTTTGTTCTAAAACGGCCTCTCTAACCACTAGCCTAGACTAGGCATGGAGGCAGATTGTCTAATGTGGTACTTTTGTGGTATTGGGGACAATATAGAAACATAGGCCATGTGGTCTTTTTCTGTCATCACTTTTCTATCTAGTCTGGGTTAGTTGAGTCCTGTAAGCTTGGCATGCTTAGGAAACAAACATTCCTTAAAATGCCTTTCTTAAAGAGAAGCTGGATTCTATTATGACTTGCACATATTGAAATACTGCAGAGCATTGAGGCTGGATACTGGCACCAGACTTGTTTAAAGCTTAGAGTGAGATGTTGCAGTCACAAAATGAAGTTCGTACATTTAAATTTACAATTTGGTACAACTTTCCCTTGCCTCTTATGGTCCTAGATGGCTTCCTGTGTAGCCCACGCCTAGTACAAGCTGGCTTCTTACTATAACTGAGATGCCAGAGGTTAGTTTTGGGACACTCGGGGCCATCCTTTGAGAGGATGAGGAGGATCACCCTGGGCTCTGGTATTTGGAGGTATGTTTCCTGTTATGGTGGTCCCACTCCAGCACAATAACATGTCAGATTGGGGGCCTGAAGCCCCTCAGCTTCTGGGGTGGGGAGCAGGGCATTCAAAGCTAAACAATAGATTTCAACAGCTGGAGGGGGGTGAGGCTTAAGGTTTGCCTAGGGAGCCAACATCTTGAGAGAACTCTGGGGCCAGCCCTGTCTTTGATTCCTGGGATAGTTCTTCAGTTCTCCCGACTGGTTGGTGGATGTAGAAACAGAACTTGCAGCCTCCTGTGGGGAGGAGAACTTTGGCTGTTTGGCAGTGACTTGTTACATATCATGTTTCACACCTGGGTCATATCTGTTTCCTGGAATGGATGTGGTGGTGGAAGGTGTCTAGGGAAGAGGTAACTTACCATAGCAAATGAGCCTACAACATCCTGAGCCTTCAGTTCAGATTTGAGCAGGCTTGGCCAAAAAATAGTGAATTCTTAGAAAACTTACAGGCCTGATGTAACCCTAATGAATCTTGGTGTGCTTGACTAGCCCATAAACTTTACAGGCTTCTATGGATTTGATTAAACTGTAAGCTCTGAGCAGGAACAGTCTTGCATCAGGATGTACAGCGCTATACAAAGGCAGAGTTGCCAAGTTACCCAGTTCCAGGGAGAGAGCTTTTTTTGCCAGTTCTCTTTTTAAATTTGCTTAGCAGTGTAGTAAGATTTTGACTTTACCCATTGGCATTGGTGCAGCAGGTCCCATAATGCATCAGAATGGGAATGTCAGAAATCCAGGGACTGGCTTACAATCTTACGCCTGGAACTAGGTAGCTTTCGTGCTCTGCACATGAATAGGAGGAGTAGTAGGATTTGTTAGTGAACACTGAAGGCTAAAACTCTAGTGCAGGGTTTTTACAACCCAAATCTAGCACAGATGTGTTGCCTGGCGATGCCGTAAGCAAACGGCATGTACATGAGCTGTGCGCAAAAAGCCTGCGCTAAACAAGGAGCAGACCAAGCACATTGCACGCTGGTCTGTTAGCAGCACCCGTATCCTGCGCACAAATAAATAGTTTGGCACATGTGCTGGAATGCTATACGGCATGAAACAGCAGCAATTATTCTGGGCTGAACTTCTGCAGAGAATACGGCTGTTATGCACATGTGTTGGAATGTGATGCATAACTTTGTTCCAGCAACTCCTCTGCTTCCCCCCCCCCCCTCACTCCAGTAAAGCCCAAATAAAGTTGCAAGTCCTGTATGCTGAAGAAACGGGCATGAATTCCTCCTTAGCATTAACCATAGACTTACGAGCAGACCCTTGCGTCTCCTCGGACCTGGAGTTAAAAGTTCAGGGTTGAGCTCGGCTTCCTGGTGTCCTGAGCACTGCATAGCTAATTGCTTCATTAGCGTCATTTTAATAGACTTGAATGTGCTGTGCGCTGCTGTGAGCATGGGCATAGTACGTTGATTATGCTCGTGTCAAACGCCTTGTACTTTCTGTGCTCACACTGGTGCAAGTTGTGGGCAAACATGGTCATGTTGCCTGCACTAACAGCAGTACACTTTGCTTTATTTGCCCCTGAATTTGTTAGGGCCTTGTAAATATACATTACATTAACAATAGTTGTTTTAGAACGTTTATTTTGCCATGTGCATACTATGATAGCCTTCCACCCACCTGGTTTTGTTTGCCTGTGCAGAAGTTCATCAATACAAAGCATAGATTTTTTTTTTTAATATATACTAAGGCTTCATTTTTTTTTTCATCCAGTTAATGCTGTGTAGAATTTTTCTCCTTGCAGAATATTCTTTCAGCAGTAGCTTTTAGCATTGGATCCTGCCTGGTGGCTCTTCTGCTGGCGTGTGTTTTTTTTTTTTTTTCTTCCTCCTCTCGGCTCTTGGTGCATGTAGTTCACGTCTGTGTGATATCTTTCCCAGACATCTAATCTCGCTGCCCCAGGGTGCACCTTCTGGCTGCCACTGCCTATACCAGGTTTCGAACTGTTTTCTAAATGTAGGTAGAAAATATTTTGGAAGGGTGTCTGAGGTTTTATTGTCCCCTTCCATATGTAAGAGGATTACAGTAGCTATTGAAATTGGGTGACTTGAAAGATGTGATGGGTTTTTCTAATGCCTTTTAACATGACTCGCCAGCACTTAACAGGAAAGCAGAATGGGCATTTTTTGTTAGTCCTGTCTATTTATTTTGACTTAAGCCCAAGACTGCTCCCATGAAAAACTTACAGATCCTCATGTACAGAGCTTCCTTTGACAGAACTCAAAACCAGAACCAGATTTGATAAGTTTTACACTCTGGCTGTGTACATTTTGAGCTAAATTTAAAACGTGGCATGCTTTGTAAAGCCTAAAACTATCCAGTGCCTCTTCAGAAGTAATCCACTTCTGGAGAGGGTTTAGAATCTGAGGAATACTATTGTGTGCCTTTAGAGGTATTAGTGATTTTTCTGCTTTTGTTTTCCATACCACCCCCTCCCCCCCAACAGCTGTCATTTGAGGGTAGAAGTATGCATTGCGAAAGAGTATACCAGCCTGTTAGTTTCTCTCCCATCTATCTTGGAGGTTTCAGTCTCCCTTCCCTCTTTTAGCTTTCTGCGGTTGTGGATTTCCTGACTCCTGTTGTCACGGTCAGCTTGTCTTGAGGGCGGCTTAGCTGCTAGGAGTCCTGTATGCAATAAAGAGTATAAATTAAACAAGTCCCATGTTGAGACACAAATGTATGAAGTAGGAATAAGATTCATTCAGAATCTGTCAAATCCTCATTGCATGCAAAGTGGTTAACTTGTGGTTTCTAGCATAATGCATGGTTTAACCCATGCTAGCTTAGTGCACTTTAAGCATTCCCCTCAATTTGTGACTTTGCCAGCCACTGCTGTAACAATTGAAGAATTGTAAAATGCCACACAAGTGGCATTTTACAAATGATGTCAAAGCGCAATCTGGGACCTCTAAGCCAGAGTGTTTGGGGAGGGGGGCGTGTCTAATAGCATTCAGACTGTGGATGTCTAGGAATAGTCTAATGGTTAGAGTAGTGAACCGGTAAAGACGAGTGAAATCACACTGCTACCATTATTATGATTGTGCAGAGTACTGGGGTTGATGGTGTGCCGCCATTTCTACGCTCTGGATATATCCAAACAAGCATTTTCTTGATACCTATTCATTCCTGGAGAGGATCTAAACTTGGACTGTCTCTCAGACACTTATGACTTTTCTGAAATCAAGCTGGGACATCGAAGTCCATTGCACCAACCCAGACATGCCTCTACCTCA
The DNA here is from genome assembly GCA_033557465.1 of Ichthyophis bannanicus. Lineage (NCBI taxonomy): Eukaryota > Metazoa > Chordata > Amphibia > Gymnophiona > Ichthyophiidae > Ichthyophis > Ichthyophis bannanicus. The sequence continues at coordinate 1,811,824,848 of CM066031.1, read as the reverse complement.
ACCCCGGTCTACTTGACCATCCCTGCACTGGAGATGCCTTTGAAAGCCTTTCAAATAATGGCTACAGGAATTTCTCTGATTGGGACATCCACATGCACATTTGTCAGATGACTAAGGCTTTTAAAATGACCCCCATGATCTGGCCATTGTTGGTACAAAGAATTAGTATAATCAACACAACATAGCAGTAGTGAGAGTCGCTGGAGTGGTTAAAATATTTCACTGCTGTCTCAGGACAAGTAAAGAGAAATAAAATTCACTCTTTCATGTTTCATTGGCAAATGCGTGCACACACACTGCAGCAACAAGATATTTCTAATTTGATACTTATGACTGGCAATTCATACCAAGGTTTTTGTAGCTAAAACTCTGGCTTAGTTTTTGCTGAAGTAAGTTTTAACTTTAAATAGCACTTTGTTTTTAATCGTCAGATTTCTGAATTTTTGTTAGTTACATTCTTCAGGTTCCCAACTGACACAAGAAGCTACAGTGGTGTGCAAAAGTCTGGAATCACTTGTAAATTTGACGTTTTTTCAACTTTGTGACCTTTATATCTTCAGTTCTTTCCTCCCAGTGGCTTTTTCTGTGTATCTCATGATAAGTGATAGATTTGGCTATTGGGGCCAACTTTTAGTATTGGTTTGGCCCTTATTTTCTGAGTTTGTTCCCCATAGTTGTCCTGTTGGTTGGTTTTTTTTTTTCCCTGTGAAAATCATGTAATGTACATCGTTGACCAACGATATATTATTGTAAGTATGCTTTAAAATATTATGGACACACGTCGGGTTTCCTTCAAATCACCACCTCTTCCTAAAGTGCTACCCAGTGGAATGGTGCCCCAACCCGCCTCACACACAATAACGCGCTATGATTAACCTGTGACATGTACTGTTATAGTACCAAGAATATGTAAATAGTTACCCTGGTGAAATGGACTGATATTGTACCATAAATATGTAAATAGTTACCCTGGTTATCCAAGTTGAATCACCTGTTATTTGTAAATACGGTGTAGATCTCTGCCCGTATAAACTTGTTTCATGTAAACTGCGCTGATATCGAATAGCATGGTATAAAAGACTGTAAATACATTTATTTATGTGGCCTTGAAAAAGGCCATGTGTCAGTGATGGCTCAGTATTTGATGGGCCACCCTTTGTTCTTGATCACCTGATTGCACCTTGTCAGCATTGAATGAACCAGTCTGACAAGGTGATTGTTGGTGACAACGCGGTTCCAAGCTGCAATGAGTGACTCAGTCAGCTCTCTCCTTGATGTCAGATGCCTCTTGGATATTTCCAAGGCCACCTTGTGCCACATGTTCTTGATTGGATTCGGATCTGGAGACTGGGCAGGCCAGTCTATTGACTCGATGTTTCGCTGCTTCCAGATCACCTGTCTGGAGCGATGGCAGGGTGCGTTGTCCTCTTGGAACAGGAACTGGCCAGGAAACAGCTGGTGTGCTGATGGCACCATGCACTTTTTCAGTATGGTGATGTACTTGGCCCTGTTGGACGTCTTCACATCGTCGATGGAATGATCAACGCCACTGGCAGCCATGCAGCCCCAAACCATGACCTTCAAAGGATGCTTCACAGTGAGGTTGAGACACTCAGGCTTGAATTCCTCTCCAGGAAATCTCCTCACATAGGTGTGGGCCTGGTTACCAAACAGGCAGAAGGTGCTTTCATCGCTGAATAGCACCTTTTCCCACATTTCAGTCGACCAGGTTGAGTGCTTTCTTGCCCACATGATCCAGTTGCGCCTTTGTATGTCAGCCATCAGTGACTTATTCTGTGCTTTGCAGCCCCGAAGAACAAACTGCTGATGAGCTGACACTGACCTCACTCTTATCTGACCACTCTCGAAGTAGCTGAGGAGAGGTCAACTTGCGATTAGTCAGTGACATGTGTTGTAGTGCACGCTCCTGGCATGATGATGCACGTGGACAACCTGAACGAGGCTTGTCCACCACTGAACCCGTTTCTTTCTTCTGTACAGTCTTAACAGCGCTTTGACTGCAGCCAACTTTTCTGGCTATCTGGCGGCTTGAAAATCCTTCCTCACTCATAAAGGGCACACAAATACGTTCCTCCAACGTCAGGGTCCGAATCATCTTCATGGTGGTTCCAGAAAGCGTATGAAATTCAAAAAATTCTGCATGTTTTTTATAGCTGCACTGTTGACTAGATATCTGCATTGTGATTGGTTAGTGAAACCAGCCTTCTGATTGGTCAGAAATAACGTGCGCATATTGGATATTCTCGATCCAGTTTTGACACAGGATCCACAAAAATCACAGTAGCTATCTCCCAGTGTCTGTAAAGTATTTAAATTGGAAGCAAGGAATACAAAAAAGTCAACTCTAATAGCCAAATGTATCCCTTTTAACGTGGTAGAAAGATGAACATGCTGGGCTAACGCAAAATTTTAACAAAGTTAAAAGTACAAAACCGCAAAACTCACAAGCGATTCCAGACTTTTGCACAGCACTGTATATATTTGCATAAAGTCTGAAAGCAATATTCAGTTGGCATAATTAAGCCATTGTTCTCAAGTAAACATTAATTAATGGGGTTGTCAAAGCTGATCCCTGAGGAATTCATAAGCTAATAATCTCCATTCTGACTCATTTGGCAATACAGGATAACCTAGCATTTAACCTGTCAAGACTCAAACCAGGTATACACAGCCTTTGCCAGTACCAATCCATTAATTGCACAAAAAGTATAGAATATTCCATTGCATAACAGGCCACAGATCTGGCATTATCAGAATTACTTGTCCACCATTAATGCCAACATACTGAAGCTAATAGGAGTATTATACCCCTTCTGAAAACAGCATTGCTAATCATCCATTGCTTTGCTACATCTCACCATGTACAGAAAATACTAGGTGATTGGTGACTTCCAAGGGGTGCGAAGGTGTTCGCCTGCTGGCCTGGGAGGCATGCTGTCTTCCTTGTGCTGAGATCAAGAGATTATGGAGAGTTCACCCAAACTCATTAAGCCTACTAATGGTTACTCATCCATGCTGACACATGATATGCTAGATTCCCACCTGAGCATATCAATAGACCTTATGGCTCTGAGAGAGAAGATGATGCAGTTAAGAAGGTGGCATTCTTAATCCTCCCTGTTACAGTGTCGGGGCTAAGAGGACTCTCATCCTGGCGATGAGTGCATGGATGGTGTCAAGTTTTTGGTTTCCTTCACCATGGCATGATTTTCCAACTGCACCCACCTAGTGAAGAAAACTAGCCAATCTACTTAGTGGGGGCTTTAAACTGGGCTCATTGGCGATGGGTGAACAAAACCCTCAGGTAAACAAAAACATTTTAAAATTGTATGGAAAAGGGCAACAGCTAGAGAGCTGTATATACTAAATGCCCACAGTAGGCTAAAATAAAGTTCCAGATTTGGAAGCTGTAATGAAAAGAAGACTTGCATATAGTGGTGTCAGACATTGTACATGAAACAATTACTGGGGCATAGTTATACCAGGCTAGAATCTATTGGGATGGGGGGGGGGGGGGAAACGAGGGAGGGAGTGGCACAGCATGTTGGTGTTGGTTTGTGTTTTTAAAGCAAAAGCCACTAACTGCAGAACTTACAAGGGAAAGAGGTAATAGAAAAATAGTTTACATTGTGATACACAATGGATTCTCTACTGGGAGAACTGTTCTGTTAGCTGAATGCATGTGGGGTGGGGTGGTGATGGTCTTGCTGCTTACAAATGGGGAGTTTCTAATGTTGTAGTAGGTAATCCTGCATGCCGTGATCACCGGGTGGTGATCTTCAGTATGGGGAAATGGGTGGGATGGCTAATTCAAAGGTGGGGGTCCTAGACCTTTTTATGTTCTTATCCAGCTTTGCACTTAGGAAAGCTAAGATATGCCATACTGTGTCACACCAAAGTACATCAAGCCCAGTATCCTGTTTCCAACAGTGGCCAATCTAGGTCATACGTACCTAGCAGTTTCCCAAAAAGACACAGGTTCCACAATGCTTGTATTGGGTCAAGCAGTGACATCCTGGGTCCCTTCTTAATAATGGTTTATGGACCTTTCCTCCAGGAACTTGTCCAAACCTTTTTTAAACCCAGCTACACTAACAGCCTTTACTACATCCTCTGGTAACAAATTCCAGAGTTTGATTACACATTGAGTGAAAAAAAATATTTTCTCTTATTTGTCTTAAATAGTTTACTCTGTAGCTTCATTGTATGTCCCCTAGTCTTTCTATAGTCTGATAACGTAAACAATCGATCTACGTTTACCCGTTCCACTCCGTTCATTAATTTATAGACTTCTATCATATCTCTCCTCAGCTGTCTCTTTTCCAGGTTGAAGAGCTCTAACTTTTTAGCCCCTTTTCATAGGGATAGCCTTCCATCCCCTTTACCATTTTGGTGGCTCTTCTCTGTACCTTTTTCTAATAACGCTATATCCTTAAGATATGGTGACCAGAATTGCATACAGTATTCAAGGTGCAGTCTCACCATGGAATGATAGAGGCATAACATCCTTTGTTTTATTTTCCATTACTTTCCTTATGATACCTAGCATTCTACTTGCTGTCATGGCTGCCACTGCACACTGGGTGCAGGGTTTTAACATGTTATCCACCATGACACCTAAATCTCTTTCCTGGGTGGTGGTTCCCAATGTGGAACCATGCATCGTGTAACCATAGTTTGGGTGGTTTTTTCCTAGATGCATAACTTTGTGCTTGGACACATTAAATTTCATCTGCCATTTGGATGCCCATTCTTCCAATTTATCAAGATCCTCTTGCAGTTTTCCACAATCCTCATGAGTTTTAACAACTTTAAATAGCTTTATCTGCAATCTTGACAACCTCGCTCGTTCCCTTTTCCAGGTCATTTATGAATGTCAAAGCAGCAGACCCTGTGTACTCCACTATGTACCTTTCTCAATTGGGGAAAATTGGCCGTTCAGCCCTATCCTCTGCTTTCTATCTTTTAACCAGTTCCTGATCCGCAGTAGTACACTGCCTCCTATCCCATGACTTTTTAGTTTTGCTAAAAGTCTCTGAGGAACCTTGTCAAAGGTTTTTTGAAACTCCAGATACACTATATTAACAGACTTGCCTTTGTCTACCTGTTTATTCCCATCTTCAAAAAAACACAACAGATTAGTAAGACAAGACCTTCCTTGTCTAAAGCCATGTTGGTTGTCTCCCATTAAGCCATGACTATGTACATGTTCAGTAATTTTGTTCTTTATGATGGTGTTCTACCAATTTTCCCAGTACTGATGTCAGGCTCACCAGTCTGAAGTTTCCCAGATCACCTCTGGAACCCTCTTTAAAAATTGGCATTACATTGGCCATCCTCCACTCTTCAGGTATTAGATGATTTTAATGATATTTCACTGATTAATAGCAGGTCTGCAATCTCATATTTCAGTTCTTTAACACCCTTTGATGTATACCATCCAGTCTAGGTGATTTGCTACTCTTCAGTTTATCAAATAGTTGTAATGCATCTTCCCAGTGTATTGCTATTTCTTTCAATTCTTTCACAGTGTCAACTTTAAATACCATTTCAGTCATGGGTAACATCCCTACATCTTCCTCAGTAAATACCAAATCAAAGAATTTATTCAATCTCTCTGCTATGGCCTTGTCCCTTCTTAGTGCCCCTATTATACCCCTTTTATCATCTAATGGTCCAACTGACACTCATTTTTTTTGCTACAAATGTACTTGAAAAAGTCTTTATGCGTTTGTTTCCACAGCAAGCTATATATATATATATATAATTTGCCTGCTATTTCCAGTTTTCGTCATTTTGGCGCTTCCCCCCCCCCCCCCATTTCCTGGAACCCTTTTTAAAAATTGGCATTACATTGGCCATCCTCCAACAGCCTCTGACCTCACCTTTAAACCGTGTTGGAAGTTTTTTTTTTTGGACTTCCTTTCACTTATCTTAAAGCATGGCATACAGCTGGTCTGGCCTAATAATAATTTTAAACACCCAGCCTGGGAGGAAACCTCTGACAACCAGTATGACCTCCCTCCCCCCCCCCCCCCGAGGGTCCCCTACAGCCCACAGGAGGGCACCTAGCCTGGTTTGCCCATTGGTTGACAGCCATCATTTCTAATAGAGTGTTGCAGGTAGTCAGGGAAGGCTACATCCATCTACAGCAGGTACCACCCCAATTTCCCAGGAGAGCTCAAGACATCTCCTTCATGAGATCCTGCTGCTCACTGAGCTAGCAGGCCTGATCTGGGACAAGGCAGTGGAGCCAGCACCGAAACATCTCTGGGGCACAGGCTTCTACTCATAGTAGTTCCTCGTCACCAAGAGGACAGGAGGCCTCAGGCCCATTGTAGACCTCTGTCAGTCTCTGCGACCTCATTTGGAGAATTGTGTAATTCTGGAAACCACACCTTCAGAAAGATAAACAGGATGGCATTGGTGCAGAGGTTGGCTACTAAACTGGTTAGTGGTCTTAGTAATAAACTATATTTATTTAATTTACATTTTCTTATATACCATGCTATTCTGCATCAGTGTGGTTTACATTGAACAAACTGAAATTACATTGAACAGGGCATTATAACTTGGAGAACTATTTTTTACAGGGAACATGGGCTATGGAGGGTTAAGTGGCTTGCCCAAGACCACAAGGAGCACCTGTGGGACTAGAAACCCCAGTCCTTCCGGCCCAAGGTTGCTGCCCTCTAGTGGGATTTGAACCCCTGACCTTCCGGCCTGAAGTACCTTGCCCCAACCACTAGGCCACTCCTCCACTCCAGACATTAGAGGAAAGGTGAGAGGAGATTTGAGACACTTTAAATACCTCTGTGGCATAAAGGCATAAGAAGAGCCTCTTGATTGAAAGCAAGCTCTGCTATGAGACTTCACAAGATGAGTGAAAGGGGATAGACTTGAGGGTAATGTGTACAGAAAGAGGGGTAGATGCATGGAATAGCTTCCCAGTGGTGGTGATAGAAATGAGGACAGTATCTGAATTCAGGACAAATGCAGACTATTGAAGTTGATATGGAAGGGCAGACTAGATAGGCTATATTTGTCTTTTGGTTTTTTTCTGCCATCGTGTTTCTATATTTCTAATTCCCTGGAAATGAATACAGTAATCAGTATGGTTGTATCATGGAGCAAGAGAGGCCTTGATTTTATACTGTATTCCTTTCCTAAGAATTGCTAATATTCTGTTGCGCTTTTTTTTTTTTTTGTCACCACCACAGACTAAACAGATTCCACTATGTTGCTGGATTCTTTTTCTGGCTGGTAACTTAATATGGAACCTAGCAGCCTGTAGCTATAAGTTTGGGTTATTCTGACCTATCTGCATCACTTTGCACACTTCATCAGTCCCTATCTTTTTTTTTTTTTTTGTTTGGATGTCCAATTGCCCAGTGTTTGAAAGGTCCTCCTGCAATTTCTCATCTGAGTGCCTTTAACAACTTCTGAGTTTCAGATGACACATTTATTTAATCACCTCACTCATTCTTCCCAGTTCAAGTTTATTTATAAAGGTTAAAAAGCAGGTGGCGCCATCGCAGATCTGTGGTTGGTTTGCCTCAGTATAGCAATTCTAAGGTCCAAGCCCAGTTTCCCAACAGTGGCCAATAACTTTGGAAGTACCTAACGTATCCAAAAAAAAGCCAGTTTGATGTTCTCTCTTCAGCTATTTGAGCTGTTTATGAGCTCTTCCTCCAGGAATTTACTCAGCTGAGAAGATCAAGAAAAGGTGGAAGGAATATACAGAGTTTTTATATGATAAAGATCAAGTGGACCAATGGCCGTTTCAACCTGTACCTTATGATCGGGAACCATTGGTGATGAAAGAAGTTGAAGCAGCATTGAAAGCCTTATCAAAGAACAAAGCACCAGGCATTGATAGCATTCCCATAGAAGTACTGCAGCAATCTGATGCAGCTGTTACAGTACTCACAAGGCTCTGCCAAGAAATTTGGAAGACAACATCATGGCCAACTGACTGGAAAAGATCTGTGTTTATACCAATACTAAAGAAAGGTGATTCGACTGACTCTGGAAATTATCGCACAATCGCTCTGATCCCACATGCCAGCAAGATTGTACTGAAGATTATTCAAAAGAGACTACAACCATACCTTGAACAAGAACTACCTGAAGTGCAAGCAGGGTTCAGGAAAGGGTGAGGAACGAGAGACATCATTGCAGATGTGAGATGGATCCTTGAAAAGACTAAAGAATACCAAAAGGATATCTATTTGTGCTTTATCGACTATAGCAAGGCTTTTGACTGTGTAAACCATGAGAAACTCTGGACCACATTAAGAAGCATGGGTATACCAGAACACCTGATCGTTCTCTTGCACAATCTGTACATTGATCAAGAAGCAACAGTTCAAACAGAACAAGGAGAAACAGAATGGTTTAAAATAAGCAAAGGTGTAAGACAAGGCTGCATAATTTCCCCCTACCTGTTTAATTTATATGCAGAACAAATCATCAGAGAAGCAGGATTGTATGAAGACGACAACAGAGGTGTGAAGATTGGTGGAAGACTCATCAACAACCTTAGCTATGCTGATACCACATTACTCCCAAATAAAACCCCCCAAAAAATCAAATGACCATGATACCACATTACTGGCTGAAAGTGAAGATGATCTGAAACATTTGCTTCTCACAATCAAAGAACATAGTCTCAAAATGGGCCTGCACCTTAATGTAAAGAAGACAAAGATCATGACAACTGGCATAATCAACAGGTTCATCATTGAAGGAGAAGAAATTGAAATTGTGAACAACTTTAACCTACTTGGATCAACTATCAATAAAGAAGCAACAAGCAGTCAAGAAATCAGACGATGCATTGCTCTTGGCAGAATGGCTATGAAAGACCTAGATAAGATTCTCAAGAGCAGAGATGTCTCTCTCCATACAAAGATTTGACTTGTTCAAGTCATGGTATTTTCAATAACATCATATGGATGTGAAAGCTGGACAGTGAAAAAGACAGATAGGAAGAAAATTGATGCCTTTGAATTATGGTGTTGGCGGCGAATACTGTGTATACCATGGACTGCCCGAAGAACAAACCAGTCGGTACTAGAGGAGATCAAACCTAAGCTTTCTTTAGAAGCTCAGATGACAAGACTTCGACTTTCATACTTTGGACACATCATGCGAAGAGAGAAATCATTAGAGAAAGACATTATGCTTGGCAAGATAGAAGGTCAACGCAAAAGAGGAAGGCCAGCAATGAGATGGATCGATACAATAACAGCAGCTACGGGTACCAGTCTGTCAACAATGAGCCGCCTGACTGAAGACCGAACACAATTTAGGATAGCTATCCAGAGGGTCGCCATGAGTCGACTCCGACTCGACGGTACTTAACAACATACTAGCTTTTTATCACATCTGCAAACATTGAGTTCCAAACTATATGTTGAGAGAACACATCCAATTTTTATTAAAACTAAACCCAACTTCGTCAAGTGTCATAGTGAAGCCTTCACTGGTGATCTAAATATTTAATAAATAAATAAACATGGCTCTCATACAATCATTTTCTCATAATAGATGGTACAGTGCTTCTGTACTAGAGATTTGTATTAATTCTGATGTTTGCTATGTTAGTCTCCATTTTGTCATGTTTATTTTGGACTCCATATTTGTGGAATCTGTGTTTGTGGGGGTTTTTTTTGTGTATCTATACAGCTTTAGACCTTTTAAAGGCTTCATGCTGATGCTTGGTCAAGTCTGGTCTGGCTTAAACTGAACTTCTGTATTAGTGTATTAATTAGTCTTAATTGTGTGTGTTAAATTTGTTTTGACCACCCTCTAGGTACTATAGATATTAATAGATCACAAATTACTAATAGTTCTGCAGTTTGACAAACTAAAGAGGAGCAGATTTGTTTACTACATCTTCCAGGCTCAGACTGTCCCCCCCACCCCCTTCATCCTTAATGAAATACCCCCTCTTTTTCAGGCATAGGTAGTTTGTTTTTTTTTTTTTTTCCCCCCTCCCCCCCCCCAATCTTCCTCAGTGAAGACCAAAGCAAATAATTCATTTTTGCCTCTGTTATGGTTTTGACCTCCCTGAATACCCCTCTTTACCCCCTCAGTCATCAAATGATCCAACAGACTCCCTCGTGGTTTCCTTGCCTCAAATGTACCTGAGAGAGTTCTTACAAGTTCGTCTGCAGTAAGCTTTTCAACCTCCCCACCCCCTTGCTTATCAATACTTAGCATCTAACTTGCAAGTGCTTTATGCTGCCTCATTTGGCTCATTGTCCCTTTTTCTGAAAGATGTTTAGGCTGTAATAGCCTCCTTCAGCCAGCATGGTTAAAAGGTGAGCACTAGCCTTTGGCCTTCCTTTCATCTTTAACATATGGTCTACATCTCTGGTCTGGGCTTACAAGAGTTTGTGCTCTAAGTATATGCACTAGGCATAGATTCAGCACAGCTTGCTCTCTGGATTGTGGGACTAAATACAGTGAAACCTCGACTTACAAGTGAATCAACTTATGAGTTTTCTGAGATATGAGCTGTTGCTCATCCTTTTTTGCTTTGATGCAAGCCGAGATCTGAGTTAAGAGCTAGCAAGCAAGCTTACGCCACCTGCCATCAGCAAGCATTCCGTTTTTATTGAAACGCCCTGCAAGTGAAAGCAAGGAAAGTGCGGCAAAAAAGGCAAAAGTCAGTGAAGAAAATTAAGTGAAGTTTAGCGAAAAAGTGTAGCATAGTGTGTAAGCTAAATTTAGCAATAAATTGTAGCATTAAGTGTGTAGCGAATAAGTTAAGCGATAGAGCATTGGGAAATTTGATTTGATATACGAGCAAATTGAGTTACAAGCTCGGTCACAGAACAAATTAAACTCGTAAGTCGGGGTATTGCTGTGTAACTAAATGGCATGGTCAGTGTTCTGTTTATCAACCTAGTTTTTCTTTGGCCTAATGTGATACCAATATCTTGTGGTTCATATTGAACATATCCAAAAAATGTGCCAAACTTTTTTAAGGTAAAATACTGCTTTATTTCACTATAAATAAATTTATAATATAAAAAAATCGAAATTGAGAGGTTACAAACCCCCCCCCAAAAACCCATCCAATGTTTGACCTAACCTAAACAGTTACACTCCTTCATACACCCATTTATACTTAACATACTAGGTTTCCCTTTACCACAACATAGGGATTCATTTTGGTTTTGTTTTATGCCCGCTGGTGAAACAGGCACAATCATATTTGAGGCTCAGGACAATTATGTTTTTTTGGGTGCATGGCACCTGCAGAGGCCTTAGAGGTGTGTATGGATTATCTTGGAAATTTTTCAATACTATGATGCTCAAATGCATTTCCTTATCGTTCCTCCAGCTTAGTCCTCTACGTATGGGTTGTGCACCTCCTCCTGCAGCATGAAGACTGGACCAATCAAATTTCAGTATCACTGGAAACAGCATCCTGGCCATCTCATCCACCCCAGTGTGTCCAGTCTTCATGCAGCAGAAAGACGTTAGTGAGCCGGGCTGGGCTCACTAGTTGATCAGCTAGGTCTTTAGGCTGTAGCTAACCTTTTTGTGGGTTATTTTTGGCCCTATTAGGGCTTATTTTGATTTCTTACATTCAGGGGGTACTTGTTTCTTTAAATTTAAAGTTCTCATCGGCACTCCGTGGGGGGGGGGGGGACCCGAGGGAGGTCTCTCTCCTGCCCTGCTTAAGCTGCTTATTTTTATTGCTCTGTCCTAGTTCTATTTTAGGATCTCTGCCCCAGGGCTATTCGGGGCAGAGCTCCGGCGGCGGCTGTACAGCAGCACACCACCGGGAGAGGTAAGGAGTGCGCTGGGGAAGTGCCGGTGTGTTCGGGCGGCAGAGTGCAGTGCAAACGCAGTGTCTGTGAGGAGCATTCTCACCTCTGCTCGTCGGTATGTTTTTGTTATTTTCTTCGTACTGCACCCGCGTTACTTGAGCTGCGAGTGTGGGGAAGGCCACCTGCGGCGTTGGTTCTTCGGCCGGGCGGTGCTTTTTCCCGGCGCCGAATAGAAAGCGCGCCAAAAATTTCTGCTCTGCCGCGGCCATTTTGTGAGCCGCGGTTCATTCCGTGTGCGGCACACGCGGCTGGTTCTTTTCCCTGTAGACGGGATCACTGCCAAAGTATTCCCCTCCGGCGATTTTGTTTTATTTTGATTTATTTCTTTATTTCTTTATTTTCTTTTGCCTCAGACGATCCCTCGGGGAGGGGGGGGGGCGGCGGCGTTGTTACTTCCCTGTCCTCCTTCGGGTGCAGAGGGCTGTCTTCAACTTCGCTGCTATTTTTTTGCTATAAGCAGCATATGGGCAAGCCAGGCTTGGCAAAGGCATAACAGATTGCTATACTAGAATAATTCAATAGAACAGAGCAGAGCCACAGCACTGGTTCAGACACTGACCAGGGGTGCGGGGATCAGGGGTTCTTTTCCCCACAGTGCCCAATGAAAACAGCTGGCTGAGGCATTCCTTACACTAAGGCATTCTTCTCTGCCTCCTGGCAGCTGCCCACCTACAACCTTGCGTACTGGTTCTTCTGGTGCAGGGCCAGTTTTTCCTTCTGATTTCGGAAGTACCTTGCTTGTGGGAGCTGCGAGGTGCGCCTCCATGCCAGCGGGATCTCTCTGTGTTATTTGTGGTTCTCGGAGGGGCGCGACTCCGGAGACAGGCGTCTGCCACCGCTGTGCCTCTGTATCCCTCACTATGGAGCAGCGCCTGGAGAGTTCCTTGGCTGCTACATCTCAGCCAGGTTCCGAGGCTGTGGAGTTGGAATCCTCCCTGGAGGGGCCATCGGGGGTGGCTTCTGCGGTGCCGTTGGGCGCAGGGGAGCAGGCAGAGCTCGGAGGTGCTTTGCCCTTGGAGGATTTTTCTCCCGATTTCATTTTGCTGATGCATCAGGCGTTCTGTCGTAGGCGCCAGAGCATGGGTGTTGGTTCCCTTCCTGTTCCAGTGGCGGCCGCGCAGTCTTCTGCAACGGTGAGTGCATCCTCCGGTGCCAAAGCGCCCAAACGTCAGCGTTTGCACGAACCCTTTCAGTCTGAAGCGGATTGGCTGGAGGGCGAAGATCCGGATTTGGACCTGGAAGCGGATGGGGAGGCCTTAGAGGAAGGCGAACTCCCGGAGCCAGAGGATCAGGCTAAGATTATTCGTGTGTTTCGCCGGGAGGAGTTGCCCACGCTCGTCGCTGAAGCGCTTCAAACTCTCGGTTTGGCCCCTGCGCCGCCGGCCGAGGAATCTGACGGTGCCGACCCCATCATTCAAGCAGTGCGGCAGACTCAGGTGGTTTTCCCTATTCACAGGGTCATCGATCAGATGATTCAAGCAGAGTGGGATACCCCTGAATCTGGTCTCAAGGGGGTGAAAGTTATGCGCAAGCTGTATCCTATGGCGGACACAGACCTCGAGCGGTTCCGTTCTCCTAAAGTAGATGCAGCGGTTTCGGCGGTGACTAAGAAGACCACGATTCCTGTGGAAGGTAGTGCGGCGTTGAGGGAGCCGCAGGACAGGAAAATGGATGGTCTTTTGAAACAGTCCTTTGAGGCAGACGCGGTTGCGTTGCAGGCCTCCGTTTGTGGAGCATGGGTTGCTCGGGCCTGTCTTCGCTGGGTTCAGCGGCTTCGACAGGCGCCGGCCTTGGAAGCCGAAGACTTAAGTGAGCTCCACCTCTTGGAATCAGGTTCGGCGTATTTGGCGGATGTACACTATGACCTTATCAGGGCACTCTCCAATAGCATGGCTTCCTTGGTGGCGACGCGCAGAGCCCTTTGGTTAAAGAATTGGGCGGCGGATGGTTCTTCCAAATCGCGGCTAGGCAAGTTGCCTTTTAAGGGTAAGCTGCTGTTCGGTGAGGATCTTGACCGGTTGGTCAAGGATTTGGGGGAATCCAAGGGCGGTCGTCTGCCGGAGGATCGGCCCAAGAGAGGGAAGTTCCTTTCTGCCCCTCGGGGTCAGTCTCGGGACTTTCGTAGGTTTCGCTCTCCCCGCTATGGGGGGTTCCAACGGGGTAGGTATGTCTCGAGGACTTCCAGCTTTCGGGGCTTTTGAGGAGCCAGTAGAGGATTCGCAGCCGCTGCCCCTACAACCTCCCGCAAGTCCCAATGAAGGGCAGCGGGTCCAGGAGGAGATTCCAGCGATCGGAGGGCGTCTTCGACGTTTCCTCTCTGCTTGGGCCCAGATAACTTCCGATCAATGGGTTTTGGAGATCATTCGGGACGGGTATGCCCTGGACTTGGCCAGACCCGTGCTCGATTCGTTTGTGGCGTCTCCCTGCCGGGGAGTTCGGAAGACTGCTCAAGTCCGACAAACCCTCGATCGCCTGCTTCGGCTGGGAGCGGTGGTTCCCGTGCCTCCGGCGGAATATGGTCTCGGAAGGTATTCCATTTATTTCGTGGTGCCAAAGAAGGATGGGGCTCTGCATCCCATTTTAGATCTCAAAGGGGTGAATCGCTGCCTGCGGGTGCCGCACTTTCGGATGGAAACCCTACGATCCGTACTGGTTGCCGTGCGCAGGGGCGAGTTTCTCACCTCACTCGACCTCACGGAGGCTTATCTCCATATTCCTATTCGGGAGGCACATCAGCGATATCTCCGATTCGCTCTGCCGTGGGGTCACTTCCAGTTCCAAGCTTTGCCATTCGGCCTCGCAACCGCTCCTCGAGTGTTCACCAAAATAATGGTGGTCGTGGCAGCGACGTTGCACAAGAAAGGGGTGCTGGTGCATCCCTATCTGGACGATTGGTTGATTCGAGGAAAATCTCGCTCGGAGAGCTTGTCGGCGACAGCGCAAGTGGTAGGCCTACTGCAGTCCCTCGGCTGGGTAGTCAACCCGCAGAAGAGCCAGTTGGTTCCGACGCAGTCTCTCGAATATTTGGGGGTGCTCTTCGATACTCACGGGGGCTCCGTTTTTCTTCCTGACCGCAGGGTAGTGGGACTTCGGACTCTCGTGAACCGGTTTCGTCAAGTCCCAACTCCGTCGGCTTGGCACTACCTTCAGTTGCTGGGAACGATGGCGGCATCCTTAGAGGTAGTGCCTTGGGCTCGGTTTCACATGCGGTCGCTCCAGAGGGCCTTGCTACGGCACTGGTCCAATCAGACCGATTCCCTGAGCAAATGTCTTCGCTGCCCGACGGGAGTACGTCGGGACTTGAAATGGTGGCTTCGGCCGACCTCGCTCCGCGCAGGCATGCCCTTGGAGCAGCCGGACTGGATTCCGCTGTTGACGGATGCTTGTCTGACGGGCTGGGGCGCGCACTGCGGCAATCAAGTGACGACGCAGGGTCTCTGGTCTCCGGAGGAGAGCGGTTGGTCGATCAACCACTTGGAACTTCGGGCAGTCCGGTTGGCGTTGCAAAGCTTCGAGACCCAATTATCGCACCGAGCGGTGCGAGTTCTCTCCAACAACGCTGCAACCGTGGCGTACATAAATCGGCAGGGCGGCACCGGAAGCTTGGGCATGGAAATGGAAGCCTGGAAGCTGTTCGAATGGGTAGAGCCCAGGCTACAGTCCATATCGGCAGCGCACATTGCCGGGAAGGACAACGTGACGGCGGATTTTCTTAGCAGAGTTCAGGTGGATGCCGGAGAGTGGGAGCTCAATCCCAAAGTGTTCGAGCAGGTGGTTCTGCGTTGGGGTCAGCCGGTTATGGATTTGATGGCCACGTTCCGGTCTGCGAAGGCGGCTCGGTTCTTCAGTCGTCGGCGGGAGCCGATGTCGGAGGGCATCGATGCTCTGTTGCAGGTCTGGCCCTCGAAGGGTCTTCTTTACGTCTTTCCACCGTGGCCGCTTCTCGGGCGCGTGATTCAGCGTATCGAGTCTCACCGGGGTCGAGTGCTGTTAATAGCGCCGGATTGGCCCCGTCGTCCTTGGTATGCCAATCTGATGCGGTTGGTGGACGGATCCCCATGGCGCCTTCCCCTGGCTCCGGATCTGTTGTGTCAGGGTCCCCTTCGCATGCCGCAAGTGGGGAGATTCTCTCTTACGGCCTGGCTATTGAAAGGGCACGGCTAAGAAAGAAGCTCGCAAGAGGTCCACTTCGCTAGCCTATGTCCGCGTTTGGCGTATTTTTAAGGATTGGTGTTCCCGGCGTCAGGTTCGAGCGGCTACGGCTTCTCTTCCGGTACTGTTGGATTTTTTGCAAGACGGGTTTGCCAAAGGATTGGCCGCCAGTTCCTTGCGTGTGCAGTTGGCGGCGCTTTCCTGCTACAGAGGTAAAATTCAGGGCGCAGCGCTGGGTGCTCATGCTGATGTGGTACGTTTCTTGAGGGCCGTCTCTAGGCTGCGTCCGGCTCGCCGGATTTCTGCCCCGGTGTGGGATCTCAACTTAGTCTTGCATGCTCTCAGTGCGGCTCCCTTTGAGCCTCTCTCACGGAGTTCGGTGAAGGATCTGACCCTTAAGACGGTGTTCTTAGTGGCGATTTTGCTCGGCTCGCCGCATTTCGGAGCTTCAGGCTCTTTCTTGCAGGGAGCCCTTCCTTTCTTTCTCCGATCAGAAGGTGGTACTCCGCCCAGTGCCTTCCTTTTTGCCTAAGGTGTCTTCTGCCTTCCATTTGAATCAGGTGGTGTCGCTTCCAGTGTTTCCCGCGTCGGGGGAGCAGGGTTCCGATCGGGGTCTCAGTCGATTGGACCTTAAGCGAGTTTTGCGTCTCTATTTGAAAGTCACCAGCGCTTTCCGCAAATCGGATCGTTTGTTTGTTCTCTTTGGTGGGCCTCGGAAAGGTGAGGCGGTGGCAAAAGCTTCCATTGCTCTGTGTATTAAAGAAGCGATTGGTTCGGCCTATCTGTTGCGCGGTCGGGTGCCGCCTGTCGGGCTGCGGGCTCACTCTACCAGAGCACATGCGGCGTCTTGGGCGGAGTTTAGCTTGGTGTCGCCGGTGGAGATCTGTAAGGCGGCCACGTGGTCTTCTCTGCACACTTTCAGTAAGCACTATCGTCTTGATGTTTTGGCGGCGGGCGATGCCGGCTTTGGTTCCGCGGTGTTGCGTGCCGGCTGGAATAATCCCGCCCGTTAGTCTGCTTTGTTACATCCCATACGTAGAGGACTAAGCTGGAGGAACGATAAGGAAATAGTAATTACACTTACCTGGTAATTGTAGTTCCTTGAGAGACGACAGCTTAGTCCTCCTGCCCTCCCTTTGGTGTTTTGGCTCGGCACGCCTTTGGTTCAGATGTCGCTATTCACAGGTGAGTGTATTCCTTGTTTTCCTTTTTTTTTTTTTTTCTGACTCTGGCTGCTTATGCTGCGGCAGGTGAGAGGCCTTCTCTTTGGGTCTATTTCAATTGGCTTATGTTAAAAAAAAAAAAAAAAAAAAATCAAACGATAAATGTAAAGGATTATTATTCTACTAATGGTTTCTCTGCTTAAAGGTTAGCTATTTCTTTGAGTTTGCTTTGACAGTAGTTCACTGGGGTGGATGAGATGGCCAGGATGCTGTTTCCAGTGATACTGAAATTTGATTGGTCCAGTCTTCATGCTGCAGGAGGAGGTGCACAACCCATACGTAGATGACTAAGCTGTCGTCTCTCAAGGAACTACAATTACCAGGTAAGTGTAATTACTATTTTTTTTTCGTAGTTTATTGGAACTTGTATTGCGTAGACATTAGTTTTGAATTTTGTGGTATTGTAGCAGCAAAATGCATGCAATAAATACCAGGAGTCAGTTGCAGGGTCCAAGCCAATTTAATGTACACAGGCCCAGACAGGATCGTGTCCAAAAGGTACTGAGCAACAAAGTACAGGAGCAAATTCCTTATATGCAATTTGATAGAGGCAAACTTTCTATTGGTCCCAACGCCCCTCACACCTATCCAATCAGTGACCCTTTCTGGGCCCCATTCCCTCTTCTCAAACTGTTCTAGCAAAGGCATAGTCTTAGACATGGTTACATTTCTACTTCAAGGACATTTCTAGCTCAGATAATGCAAGGACAATTCAAGCATAATGAAGTTGTACAAACTTCATAGGGGGAGAAAGGGGACTTTCAAAAGCAGTTTAAAGCAGATTCTTAAACTCTGGTTCTTTTCAGCACTAATCCCAGGTGGGGGTTGAAATCCAGGCCTAGGTTGAGGCTATAGCCTATCACATTCCCCCCTTTGATTATTTTATTTAGCTGTATTTATATCCCGCTTTTCACCAGGTCAAAGCGGTCAATTGGGGGATACATTTAACACAAGGTGATATGAGACACATATGCTAATACTTACAGGGAACATGGGCAATGGAGGGTTAAGTGGCTTGCCCAAGACCACAAGGAGTGCCTATAGGACTAGAAATCCCAGTCCCTCCGGCCTAAGACTGCTGTCCCCAGGTGGGACTCGAACCCCCGGCCTTCCGGCCTGAAGTACCTTGTCCTAACCACTAGACCACTCCTTACCCCTCCTATAAGGAGTGAGGGACAAAATCACATATGTCCCCCTCAAACTGATGCTTCCTCCTGAGGCAAGGCCTACTTCCACATAGCTAGTACCCTGGCTGCTGTCTTTTGTTCAACTGTACTGTCAATGATTGAGGTGACCATACGCAGGCAAAGGGGTAGGAAACATGGAAGGAGTAGACACATAACTATCATTAGTAAAACAGCGAACACAATATTCTTCAAACCTCCTAGTCCTGAAAACATAGTTCCGAACCACCCATCGAGTTCTAGTCCATGCCAGGTCTGAACTGGTACATGTGCTAACCTTAGCATATGGTCTGCTGTTTCTTCAATGACTTGACCCTGATCATCAATCTGCAGACAGCAGTTTGTCAGATTGAACTTTCCACATACCCCTCCCTCAGAGGCTAACAAGTAATCAAGGGCCAACCGGTTTTGGTAAATAGCAGTGCGCATCTGAGTACTTTGTTTTGTTAAGAGGGTTAGTGCTTAACTAGTTTCATTAGTTATAATTTCTACAACAGCTTGCAAGTGGATATACGATTCAACATATAAACAGGAGTGTGGTATCCCCAGGACCCATCATTTGCCCATGTGGCTGGTCCATAACATGTGACACAAGGAGGTATATCAGTGGTCATTCTAAGGGGCCCCAGGGCTACCGCAAGTACAACATAGATAGATATATTTATGTCATAACTACAATATCACAATAAGCTCGTATAGAGGTTGCAAATTCTTCCCTTAATTTCTCTTTTTCCACAGCTTCCACCGTACGTAGACCTGTCAGCTTCTGGTGGGTGACAGGAGTAGGGCTGTAGATTCTCACAGCAGCGGTTTTCGTCGCAGGGTGAGTCGCAATGGTGATCCTGGGTGGTTTGAAGTCCAGAGACGGGATTCTATAGTTGCTGCTGCCTTCACGCGACTGTGGTGGATCCAAGGTTCAAGTTCTGCAACTTTAACTGCTGTAGGGGTTGACAGTATGATGACGTAGGGTCCTCTCCATTGAGGTGCTAACGGTTCCTTCCTCTACTCCTTGATCCACACCAAGGTTCCAGGCTTGGAGGGATGTGGTGGCTCAGTCAGATTAATGGGCAGTTGGTCTTGTACACAAGCATGGAGACTCTGCAAGACAGGACCTAACGCCAACAGCTCTTGTCTAGTGATTTCAGATCCAATCTGATTCATATCCCCCTTTATCCCTTTGACAATGGGCGGAGGTCACCCATACAGAATCTCGAATGGGGAAACTCCTAATGACTTGGTGGGGGCCGAACATATCCCGAGGAGGGCAATAGGAAGAACCTGGGGCCACTTCAGGTGAGCTTCCTGGCAGAGTTTAGAAAACTGGGACTTCAGGGTGCGGTTCATAGTTGTTGTTATGGAAGGACAGACTAGATGGGCCTTGTGGTCTTTTTCTGTCATGTTTCTATGTTTCTACCTTTCCTGAGCTTTGGGGTCTGTAAGCTGAATGTAATTTTCATTGCACTTGTAGAGCTTGGGCCAACTGCTGAGTCACTTGAGATACAAATGAGGGACCATTGTCCGATTCCCATGCCTAGTGGTATACCAAACCTGGGAATAATTTCATGGAGTAGAACTTTGGTGACTTCCCTGGCTTTCTCAGTCCTGGTGGGGAATGCTTCCACCCACCCGGAAAATGTAGAAACCAGGACCAACAATAGGTAATGATATCCGTTTGCACGTGGCATTTCAGTGAAGTCCATCTGGATATTTCCCATGGGGGTAACTCCTACTGACTGGACTCTCGAGGGTAGGATAGGACCCTGCTGGGCATTGTTCTTTACACAGGTTAAGCATCTACAGGCTACCAATGCTGACAGACCTCATTTCTGTATCCCATTACTAGGGCCCCTAACAGCTCTTTCCATCGCAGTTTTCCCATAATGTGTGGCTTGGTGGAAAGCATGGACAAAGGCTGGACCTAATGATTCAGGGATTACAGTTGGACCCGGAGGCTGACCACCTACCGGCGGTGGTAGCACTATCCATCCAGTCTCCTTTAACACTCCCCCCTTCTTCCTGACAGAAATAGTCTAACTCTCTGGAGGTATATCGGGGAGTCCATGCACTGAGTGGTACTGGGAATAATGCTGCCTGGATTAGGGTATTGGGGGCAGGAGCTTGTCCAGTTATGGTGACTTCTCGAGCAGAAGCGTCAGCGAACCTATTTTCTCGTGAAACTTCTCCTTTTCCTGACTGATGACCTCGGCAGTGCATTACTGCGACTTGTTTGGGGGCCCATACGGGATCTAGTAGGGTCAATATCTCGGGACCATGTTTGATAGACTTGCCTCCTGAGGTTATTTAACCCATGTTCCTTGTACAGGGCTCCATGGACGTGTAATGTTGTGAAGGCCTACTTGGAGCCCTGTCCCTATTATCAGTGCCCTAGTGAGGGTTATCAGTTCAGCCTTCTGCGCTGAGGTTCCCGGGGCCAGAGCTGAAGATTCAGCTACTGTGTCCAGGGTCACTACTGCATAGCCAGCACAACGTTGTCTGACAATGAGACTACTTCCATCCACAAAGAAAGTCTATTCAGGGTTATTCAGTGGAAGATCAGTTAAATCAGGGCAACTGGAGAACAGTGTTCATAATTTCCAGGCAATCATGGTCGGGGGCCTGAGCCGACCGGCAACAATGTGGCAGGATTCAGAGCTTGACTGATCCAACTATAGCTGGGGGTTTTCACACAACATGCTTTGGTATTTTAACATTCGTGAATTGGTGAACCAGTAATTCCCTTTGTGTTCCATGAGGGTCAGGATGGAATGCAATACGGTCACTTGGAGTTTCTGACCCAAAGTGAGTTTGTCTGCTTCACTTACCAGGAGGACTGTAGCTGCAATGGCTCGCAGGCAAGGCGGCCATCCCTTTGCGACAGTGTCCAACTGTTTTGATAACTAAGCTACAGGTCGCTGCCAAGATCCAAGAGTTTGGGTCAGTACCCCCAGAGCATTTCCACTTGACTCATGGACGTATAAGTGAAATGGTTTCTGTATATCTGGTAGACCCAAAGCTGGTGAGGACATTAATGCTGTTTTCAAGGATCGGAAAGCTGCATCCTGTTCAGGTCCCCATTCCATGGGAGATTGCTCCATTCCCTTGGTGGCCTGATACAATGGCTTTGCCAACAGCGCAAAGTTGGGTATCCATATTCAGCAATAGCCTGCAGCTCCCAGGAAAGCCCTCGCCTGCTTTCTAGTGGTTGGGGTAGGGATGCGACACACAGCTTCCTTTATGCTCTGGTCCTAGCCGCCGAATCCCATTAGACAGATGGAATCCCAGATATTTAACCTCAGCTTGGCACAACTGAGCCTTGGCCCTTGAGATCTTGTATCCGGCTTCATTCAGGAGGTGCAAGAGATCACTGGTGGCTTGCATGCATTCACTTCTGGAGTTGGTGGCTATCAGGTCATCCACATACTGGAGAAGGACTCTTTTCCCTGGAGTACCAGAGTAACTTGAAAGGTCCTGATTGAGGGCAGCACTGAAGAGGGTAGGTGAGTTCTTGAATCCTTGGGGTAGTCGAGTCCAGGTGAGTTGACCTCGCCTTCCTGTGGTAGGATCTTCCCACTCAAAGGCAAACAGAAGTTGGCTGGCTGGTGCTAGGCGTACACAGAAGAAAGCATCCTTCAGATCCAGAACGGTGAAGTGAGTAGCCTCGGGGGGATCAGTCCCAGGAGAGTGTAGGGGTTTGGTACCCCCGGATGTATGGTTACAACTGCATCATTCACTCATCTCAGATCCTGCACTGGGCGGTAATCACCTGTCCCAGGCTTCTTGACTGGGGGGGGGGGGGGTATTCCAGGATGATTGACACTTCCTTAGAAGTCCATACTTCAATAACTTCATTAGGTGACGAATGCCTTCAATCGCTGGTCGCGGAAGAGGGTATTGTCTCACATGCACTGGTTCTGCTCCTGGTTTGAGGGTGACAAGAACAGGGGCTACATTTTTTTGCTAGGCCCGGAGGATTATCCTCCGCCCATACCTCAGGCTGCGTAATTGGGCGGCAGACAACTCCTCTAAATCGAGGCTCAGTAAGCTGCCCTTTAAAGGATGCCTTCTCTTTGGAGAGGATCTAGAGAAATTAGTCAAGGACCTTGGTGAGACTAAGGGTGGTAGATTGCCTGAGGATAAGCCTAGACAAAGTCGACCGGGCCCCAGTTCTAAAGGACCGGGAAGAGACTCTCGCAGGTTGCGCTTTCAGAGGTTTCCCTCTTCCCAGAGAGGTCGATTCCCCAATAGAAGCCAGGGCTTCCAGGGGTTTTGAGGGGCAGGGAGGGGGTTTGGGGCCTTTTCCGCTTCCTCCTCGTCCAACCTTCGGAAGCCGCAATGATGCCAGGGGGACCCAGGCGCCCCTAATTTCCGTCGGGGGGCGACTGCGGGAGTTTTCTACAGGATGGTTTTGACAAAGGGTTGGCAGCCGTGTCCTTGAGGGTTCAGGTCGCAGCTCTGACCTCTTACAGAGGAAGGATAGGTGGGCGGTCACTTGGCGGACACAGTGACACTAAGCGTTTTCTCCGGGCGGTTTCCCTTTTGAGGCCTCCTGGGAGATATTTAGTGCCTAAATGGAGTCTTCCGTTCGTACTGGAGGCGTTGGAATGAGCGCCGTTTGAGCCCTTGAGCCGGGTGTCCTTGAAGGATCTCACTTTGAAGGTTGTATTTTTGGTGGCGATCTGTTCGGCGTGCAGGGTCTCAGAGTTGCAAGCCTTCTCCTGTAGGGAGCCTTACCTGTCATTCTTTGACTCTAAGGTGGTTTTGAGGCCGGTGCCCTCCTTTTTGCCCAAGGTAGTGACTGCATTCCATTTGAATCAAGTTGTCTCCCTTCCAGTGTTTCGGGGAGAGTCGGTTGGTCCTCATGCAAAGGCTCGGAATCTCCTGGATGTGCAGCAGGCTTTGAAGCAGTATCTGCATCGCACAGAGGAGTTCCATAAGTCGGACAGACTTTTTGTTCTTTTCGCGGGCCTGCGTAGGGGTGAAGCGGCGTCCAAGGCTTCGATCTCTCGTGGATTAAGCAAGCTATTTCCTCCGCGTATGTCCTTTTTTTTTTTTTTTTTATAAATTTATTTAGATTTCCAAAACAACAAAACAAGAGGTCAAAAGAAAATATACAAGTACAATTATATGAAGTCATATGCGTAACATCCATACAACAGAAAAACCAGAAAACAACAAATCAAAATCAAACCCTCCCTCCCCCCCCCCCCCCGGTTCTCTGAAGGACAATGGCATCAATTGTCTGGTAAACAACAGTGGAATAAAAGAAAAAGAAGAGGGAAAAAGAAGAAAGAAGAAAAAAGAAAGAGGATATGTCAGTCGAAATGACTGGAGGGAAAGAAGACATTTCCACAAAGGACATGTTACATATTACCCTGTCTCAGGTGACAGAGGAACGAGCACAATAACGATCAAGCAAAGACCATCTAGACAAAGTTAGCTCCACCTTGCCCGGGTAATGTAATTTACTGTACAGTTTTTCCAGTTGCGCATAGTAACAAACCATATTCCACCAGCAGTCAAAATGTAACAACCGAAAATGCTTCCAATGAGTAAGGATAAGTTTAAGTGCAATGGCTATCATAAAATTAAATAAAAACGTCTGCTCCTTGGAGAGATTCAGAGAGGGCTCAGCCGATCTCAACAGCACTAAAGAGCTTGAGAACGGGTGCGAAAAATCCAAAACACTCTGCATCCGAGCCCAAATCTCTTGCCAAAAACCAAGGAGCAAGGGACAGTCAAAAAACATATGGCGGTAAGTTCCGAGTTCTAGTTGGCATGACCAGCATTTGCCGGCCGACGCCTTGTCCCATTTAGACATCTTAATGGGGGTAATATAAGCTCTATGCAGAAAAAAAAACATAGATTGAGTAAGAGCTGCTGAGCGGGACACCCTTGAAACGGGACCCCACAGAGACTTCCAAATGGCAGGAGAGATCTCCATAACCATGTCCGACTGCCAAGTCTTGGTCAAGCCCTGAGAGGAGACGGGGACAAATTCCCTGATAGATTTATAGAGAAAAGACATGGCGCCTTTACGACCTAGGGACCCCAGAAGGATACTATAGGGAAACCCCGCGGGGGGCAGATCTCCACTCCTCACTCCCTTAGCGTTTAAGCAATGTTTAAGTTGTAGCCACTGGAAAGAACAGGAGCGAGGGAGGGCAAACTCTCTCTGTAAGGCCGGGAAATCTTTCCATCTCTGACCATCGGTCAGCTGCCCCAGAACCCAAATACCACAGCACATCCACTTGTGCCAAGCAAACGTCCGATTTCGGATTCTAAATGAGGGATTCCACCACAGGGGAGTAGACATGGCAAAGATATCTTGGGTGCCTTGAAGCCGAAGAAGCTGTAAAAAGGCTTCCTGCGTGGCGGAAATAACCCCCCCGGACAGAGAATCCCTGGGAAATTGCGCACCCAATAAATGCCGCAGGGGATACGGAGCCGCCAATCTTTCCTCAACGGCCAGCCAAGTAGGACCATGCTCTGACCCCTCAGACTCAAGCCACAATGCCCCTTGTTTCAATAAAAGGGCATGATGATATTTTTGAAAGTCAGGGAACAAGACACCTCCTTCAGCTTTAGACGCCTTGAGCTTTCTAGTTGCTATTCTTGGGGGTTTCCCGTTCCACAGAAAAGCCAATAATGAGCGCTCGAGTTCACCGTAAACATTTCGCGGAAAGACAAAGGGCAACATGCTCAGCAAATAATTTATTTTTGGCGTAAGTGTCATTTTAATTGTCTCCAGTCTGCCCCACCATGAAAGGTGTAAGGGAGACCAAGAGAGGGCCCGTTTACGGATCAACAGCAGAAGGGCGGATACATTTGAAGAGATGGTATCCTCACGAGAGGCGCAGTATTGCGTTCCCAAGTAAGTGATTTGGTCGGAAACCCACCGGAAAGGGAACTCCGCCATCAAGCTCGAATTAGAGACCTTATTCAGTGGGAAGGCGACAGATTTAGACCAGTTAATTTTATACCCAGAGATCGCGGAGTAACTTTCAATAACCGATAAAATCGCGGGAACCTCGGCCGGCTGGGTAAAAAGCATAAGGTCATCAGCATAGGCAGAAATCTTCACCTGCAAATCCCCTATCCTAAAGCCTGTGATACCCTGGTGCTGCCTTATAGCTATCGCCAGCGGCTCCAATGCAAGATCAAACAGAAGAGGAGAGAGGGGGCAACCCTGTCTCGTTCCTCTGAAAAGTGAAAACGAGTTGGAGAGAATACCATTGGCAAAAATGCGAGCGCTGGTATCTGCGTATAAAACTTTGACCATCTGAATAAACTCGGACCCGAGACCAAACCACTGCAACACCTGAAACAGAAAGGCCCACTCCAGCCTGTCAAACGCTTTCTCCGCATCGAGCGAGAGACCGATATAAGGAACAGGGCGGGAGGAAGCACTCTCCAGCAGATTACACAGCAAACGGGCATTATCCGACGTAGCCCTCCCAGGAACAAAGCCACATTGATCCGGATGAATCAGATCCCCAATCACCTTGGTAAGCCTCTGTGCCAGGGCACTAGCGTAGATCTTGTAGTCAGAATTTAACAGAGAAATCGGCCGATAATTGGTCACGAGCTCAGGGTCTTTTCCGGGTTTCTCTAAGACCACAATAGTGGCTTCTGAAAAATTCCCGGTGGTGCCCTGTCCCCTGATTAACTCTGAGTAATAAATCAGGAGATATGGAAGTAAATCCTCACAGAAGATCTGGTAAAATTCGGCTGGGATGCCGTCAGGACCAGTGGCCTTGCCCCTGGGCATTCCTCTGATAACAGCCCGCAATTCCTTACTAGAGAGTGCGATACCCAGGTCTCCCACTTGCCGTGCAGACGCGGAGGGGTGCGCAAGGTCTCGCGTAAAAGCAGTGAAAGCATTTAGGTCCGGATTGATATCGGAGGAGTATAGTTTCTCATAATACTTAGAAAATTCTTCCAAGATACGCTCACTCGCTGTTTGTTGTACAGAGCTATCGTCCAAAATAGACACGATTCTTTTCTTTTCACGCTTCCCTCTCAGCGTCGTTGCTAGGGTGGTACTCGCTCGATTTCGCTCGATATGAAATCTAGCCGACTGCTGCAAGAGCGTTCTATCCACCTCCGAGGATACTACTTCATTGTATTGATACCGAAGTCTTTGGAGTCTAAGGATAATACTGGGATCAGAATGTTTCACCCACAATCTTTCTCCCGCCTTGATCTGTCTTTCAAGGACCAATAAGTGAGCTTTGTTCTTCCTACGCTCCCTAATCGCATAACTGGTAATTACAGCCCGTAGGGAAGCCTTAAACGCCTCCCACCAGGCCCATATAGTGGTAGTACCGACCTTGTTAACCTCAAAATAGGACTGAATGGTCTCCCGAATTGCGGACTGGAATGAGGGCTCGGCAAGCCAGGCCCGATTGAACGACCAGGCCGGGGAGGGTTGATCGAGTCCCAATAGAGCGAATTGTAAAGTAACCGCAGCATGATCTGAGATACAAATACTTTCAATGCCAGCAGCACAACTCGAGGATACCAAAGATTTGGACACCAAGAAAAAGTCGATGCGCGAGGATGACTTATGAAAAGGAGAAAAGTAGGTGAAATCCCTACCTGTGGGATGGAGAACTCTCCACACGTCCACCAGGCCAGAGGACTCACAAAGAGCCTGGAGAGCCAGAGTTGCTTTCGATAATTTGTCTAGCCTCCCAGGGAGGCGGTCTAGAAGCGAATCTCCCACTAATCACCGCCCAAGATAATAGGGGCGGCGTTGCCCATCTGTAGGCTACCCGAGAGAGCACGGAAGAAGAGAGGGTCATCACAGTTAGGACCGTAAATGTTAGAGATTAGAAGAGATTGGGTTCCCACCTGGATGAGAGAGTTTGCCCACCTGCCGTCCCCATCATGGGAGGAGGAAAGAACCGTGGCCCCCAGGGAGCTCCTAGCTAGCGTAACCACCCCGTTTTTCTTGTGGGAAGCAGGAGAAGAACCAATAACAGTGAATTGCTTGTTGTCCAATTTGCTCAGTTCTGCAGCAGTGAGATGAGTTTCCTGCAAAAGAAAAATATCGGCCTTTTGCCGCCGGCAATAAGACAGGATTTTCTGTCGTTTGACCGGGGACTTGAGGCCCTTAACATTCCAGGATAGCAATTTTAAATTAGTAGCCATTGCCCTCTAAATCAAAATATGACAAAACCCCCATGTGACAAAAAAAAAACCTGATAAACATATATCCATAATACCTTATCTCCATTGCCCTCAGAGAACCAACAAATGAAACCCAATCCCGAACCCAACTGGACAGGTAAGTCAGCTTGACTAATAAAATATGGCTGACCCCGAACCCACAACTCTACCTAGCACACAGAATATATACAATAATAAGAAACAAAACATCTCAGAGCTATTACAAGGTATATGACATGATAGCCCTAGTAATCCCCGAGAGAGGCTAGGAGCGCGGACGGCCACTTCCTGCAATGCCAGGCGGCTCCTGCCCCGAGCACAGCCTAGGGGTAGGCTGAGCCAGCTTCCCCGCACATAGGCCTTACAGAGGGCGCGAAAAACACCCAAACGCTCCCTGCACCTTTCCACCCATCAGATGGATCAATACAATATGGGACCCCCGTGCAGTTAACTCTGGTGCATCATGAGGGCTTCTTGTTCTTCCACAAAGCGTCGAAGAGCCATCGGGTCCTCAAAAGTCTTAGTCACATTATGCAGGGTGACCTTAAACTTCGCAGGATTCAGGAGGCCATATCGGGCCTGTAGATGCTGTAGACGGGGCCTGAGCTCAAGGAAGGCCTTCCTCTTCGCGACCGTAGGCTTGCTATAATCAGGGAAAAAGAATAGCCTTTTCTGACCCTCAGGAAGCAGGAGTTGTTTTCCTCTTGCCGCTGCCAGAATCTGGACAGCGTGCTGATGGCGCAGTAGGCAGAAAATCAGGGGACGCGGTCTGCTACTTTGCGTTGTAGTAAAAGTTGGGATACGATGCGCCCTTTCAATCTCTAGTGGCCGGGCAAATTCGATATGCAGAAACCCGGGTAGCCACGATTCCAGATACCGAATTGGATCGGGCCCTTCCAGGCCCTCCGGGAGTCCGATGAGACGGAGATTGTTGCGTCGTGCCCTGTTGTTCATATCTTCAATGGATTTCTCCAAGTATTCCACTTTCCGGGCAGATTTTGCAAACTGCGATGTAGATTCCTCGCACTTGAGAATCGCCGCTTCGGCTTTTTCCAGACGGCAAGAGAACGTGAGCATTTGAGATCGCATCTCTTTCATGTCATCCTTCATCTCGACCAGGGTGTCACCGTTCAAATCCACCCGCGCTCTAATCGCACGGACTTCGTGAAGCAACTCTTGCAAGCCTTCCGACTTATCCTGTGAGGAGGCCTGCTTCTGGGGTGAGAGCGGATCAGTTTTAGACCGTTTTAAGCCAGAGGAGGGTGTGTTGTTAAACTCGAGCCGTGTTTGCTTACTCCCGGCCATGAGTAGAATTACCAGCTCAAAATGCACCCTTTAAAGTGGGGGAAAATCCCAGAGATGTTATAAATGGTAGATGGGGTCTGGAGGAGAAAAATCTCAAGCAGCCATATTGGAGTCTTGCTGGCTCCGCCTCCTCTCCGCGTATGTCTTGAAGGGTAAGGCTGTGCCGGAAGGGCTGAGAGCACATTCCACAAGAGCGCAAGCGGTGTCATGGGCGGAGTTTCGCTCGGTTCCACTGTTGGAGATTTGTAAGGTGGCGACGTGGTCGTCCTTGAATTCCTTTAAGCACTACCGACTGGATATCCAGGCACAGCAGGACATGTGCTTTGGTGCGGCAGTTATACAGGCTGCCAAGGGGGATCCCTCCCGTTGAGTACTGCTCTGGTACAGACCCAGAGGTCCGGGACTAGACTAGAGATACGATCAGGAAGGTTAAATTAGACTTACCTGCTAACTGTTGTTCCTGGAGTAGATAGTCTAGTCCCGTATCCCTCCCAAGTGCAGATCTTTTTCAAAGTGGCAGCCTGAATCACAGGATGTTTGTACAAGTAAGAAACTTGGTTCTGCCATTTTATTCTTTGGGGTGTTTTTTGCTAGCGCGGGCTCTTTTCTTGCTTGTTGCCGGTCTCCCTCCAGGCATTGGGCGGGGGGCAGGTGGCTCGCAGATTCACAGGCTCCACGTTACTGGTTTCCATGTTAATTTATGAGGTTTAGTGCACATCAGGGATGTGTTGCCTTGCTTGAATACTTACTTGTTGCTCCGGTGAGTCTGCTTTGCCAATAGGTTACTGGGCAGTGAAGGCAGATCCCAGGATATTATACTGGTGACATCAGAAAAAGAAGGTGGTTTCTCAGTCTCCAAGCTGCTGATTAAGGTAGACAACCCAGAGGTCCGGGAGTAGACTGTATCTACTCCAGGACCAACAATTAGCAGGTAAGTCTAATTTAACCTTTTTAGATGGAATACTGTGTGTCCCTGAAAGGGTTAAATGCTCAGGTGGAATGGCATTAGTTCTGTTGAGAACAGGTGTCTCTAAAAACTATGTAGTGGTGTGCTTGGGCTGGCGTCTTGTGGAGATTTGCACTTCTAAAGGCAGTGGAGTACCATGGAAGATCAGGGTTGTTTTTTTTTTTGGTTAGTTACAATGTATGAGTGAATATAACATTTGCTTTAAGAGTAAATGGGTTGTTTTTTTTTTTTTTTTTTTTTTTTTTTTTTTTAGTTTTTTCCGATAAAGCCATAATGGCAAAATTTATGGTCCATAGTCTCGGCATACTGGCATGGGGAAACTGCTAGGTACATATGACCTAGATTGGCCACTGTTGGAAACAGAATACTGGGCTTGATGGACCTTGGTCTGACCCAGTATGGCATATCTTATGATCTTATACTGTGTGAACAGTGTGATACTGGAAGTATGTGGTTTGAATGATGGTGCATCTCCTTGGTGATTTAATATTGTGTGACCCATCTGAGTATATGATCTACTTGGATGGGAACAGGATATGTCCTTTGTCAGCCTTGTGGGGTTTTGAACAGGATATACCCTTTATTCACTTTGTGGAGGGTTGACGTAATATCTATGGCACATTTTGACATTTACAGCTTTCCTGGAGAAAAGACGATAGGGAGATTTGATACTAATAATTTGCCAGCAATCCTTTAAGAAGACCATAGCAAATCTTCAAGAGGAACATAGACTTGTAGAAAATATGAAGATTCCATGAAATATGGACTATGGTGATACAATTTATGGAAGTGTATGGTTAACACGGGCCTTTATTTGAGTTGGTCAGTTGTATGAATCTTCTTTAAATACTATTTGTATTGTGTGAATATTGCCTGCAAATAGTGTTTGTATTTTATGCAGGTTTTTGATAACAATTCTCAAAACCTTTCCCTTATGTTGATAGTGTCGTACAACTGCAAGATCTGATGTCATAAAAGATCCCTTAACACATGGGAGATACAGGAAAAGAAGAATTTGTGATCCGTGCATGAACTATTCACCTTGTATTGGAACAGTTAAGTTAGATTGAGGGATCTCTATAGCAAGAGATCTTGCATTATAAGCAACATATGGTTGGCAGAGGTGTATTTTTGTAATTTTGGAAAAGGGGAAACATTAGTAAACATAGCCTTAACAGTGGTAACAGCTTCCAAGCAATATCAGAGCTGCTGCCGCTGTTTCCTAAACATACCCCAAAGTATGTTAAGTGTAAATGGAAGTATAAAGGAGTGTGGATGTTTAGGTTAGGTCAAACATTGGAAGGGTTTTAGTTGTGTTTTGTAACATCTCGGTTTAGATTTGTATAATTTATAAATTTAATTTTAGTGAAATAAGAGGTGTTTTACCTTAAAAGGTTTTTGGTTACTACTTGTGTATTTGGATATTGGTAGCTAGCCAGGTTAATTTAGTGGTTCAGGAAGTGCTGTAGAGCTCTTTGCTTTCAGTTTAGGTTTAAGGAGTCCTTTTTGAGCCACTGACCAGTCTTTCTACTTAATGTGCTCCTGTTATGAAGCATGTCATTTCTACACTAGCTAAGCCTGTCTTGGAAGCTTATTTTACGGTGCAGGAGACCTGCTGGCACTAAGGTTGCCAATTGGCTGCAGTCCTGGCTTTACCCCATTGCATGCAGGGACTTAGTTCTGATTTCTCTATTATACTCCATTAAATGAGCAAGACTACAAGTCCCAGCATGCAATGGGGTAAAGCCAGGACTGGAGCCTTCCTTCCTGTCAGCTGAATCCAGAGCCAGTTGGCAACCCTAGCAGGTACATAACTGAGGGAAGACTTCCTGGTTGCAAGGTTGTGGGGAGGGGGAGAGACCATGATGGGCTACTTCCTCTCCCCTACTGTCAACTTAGAACAAGGAATTGAGAACCAGGGTTTGCAAGCTCCTTGCAGCAGGGGTAAAGTGTGCTTGAATACTTAACACTGTTCTCCAAATGCAATGTGTGCTGTTTAGTGAATGCTGACTCCTGGCAACCCAGCTACCCCTGTTTTTTTTTTTTTGCAAGGTGTGACTAAGTAGATTGCCAGGCCTGCCTTCCAAAACAAAAATGCAATGCAATGTGTGCCTTCGAGTCAGTCCTGACTCCTGGCGACCCAGAAGCTCCTGGGTTTTCTTGGCAGTGTCACCGGAAGTAGATTGCCAGGCCTTTCTTCCGAGGCAGTGGAGGGTTAAGTGACTTGCCCAAGGCCACAAGGAGTGCTAGTGGGAATCGAACCCTGGTTGGTTGGTTACCAAGCCAGTGTTCTAACCACTAGGCTACTCCTCCACTCAGTGGAGGGTAAAATGATTTACTTGCCCAAGGTCACAAGGAGTGCCAATGGGAATTGAACCCTGACCTTTTGGTCACCAGGCTGGAAGCACTATAAACACCCGCTAGCTCAGAATCCAGAAGATATTTTTCCTGATTCACTGTCTCCTGCAAGAAAGCAGACATTCTCGTCATATAAATGTGTGGGGGATTTTGTTTTGAGATTACATTCTCTTTGGGGAAAAGTCTTTCAGCAGAATATCAGTTATGCTGTATAGGGTACAAGTTCAAGAATGCTGATGTCTTGAGGATGTAGCTTGTCTGCTACACTAATAAGTTTTCATTGTCAAAGTACAGCACTACATATAATCCCTTAATTTTGTTGACATTGTTTCTTCCAATGTTTGTCCTTAATTTTTAATATCTTTTTGGCTGGCTTCCTGTTTTGCTCAAGCTAGTGGATGTCAGCCTTTTAATTTTGGGAGGAGTTCCGGCGTTCATTTGAGCTATAAATCTTGACTTGGGACACTTCTGTAGCTTGTTATGCTAGCTCAGGTTACACTTTCTAGATTGTTAGTAAATTCAACTCGGGGGGGGGGGGGGTGTTTTTTTTTTTTTTTTTTTTGTTGCCAATATATGTTAAAGGGTTGCTACTGATGATCCACTTTTTGGAGCAGAGTGGGGTATGATCACAAGTCTGTCCTATGTCCTGGGAAATAGGAAGTGAATGTTTGCAGGGTGGGGTTAATGTAATGAGTACACTGGTTTTCTTGTGCTAAAAGTCCCTCCATTTAATAAAGGACGTAGCCTGGAAGTGTGCTAATTCTATCACCTGATCCATACAGATCAGTGACTACAGAATCGGGGGATTAATCGGGAGTGAGCATAATCCATGTGAAAATGCCTGCGCTAAAGGCAGCGCACTGCACTTTGCCATTCATTTAAGTGGATTTAAATGAGGCAGCTAACTAGGCAGAGAAAGCCGGCAAACTGAGCTCAAACACGGGTTTAGGAGGTGGCATTAGTGTAGCAGCAAAGCGCAGACAAACCAATGATACCAGGAGTCTGTTCAGAAGGTCCAAATCATTTATTTGTGCACAAGTCTCGAACCAGTCAATTTCAAAATGGCTGAGCAAAGTTTTCAAGCATTACAACAACTTTTATAGACTTTTGTCCCATTCTAGGTATAGAAAAACATTTCATTGGTCCCGGTAACCTCCCGTACCTCTTCCATTGGTCCCGGTACTGATAAGTTTATCCAATTATGTCCCTTCTGTGGGCATGACACCTGCATGCCCCCCTTCTAGTCCCAATTACAATGGTCAGTTCATCAACTTGTTACTTTCACACTCTCAAGGCCATAAAACCAATTTGTGCGTGCAGAAGAGCAGGGTTCTGTAACTCATCTGTCAGCACTCCTAATTATTTCTTTGCAGATGTACTTTTTCTTATCAGTAACTTTTAAACATGTCTTTTCTGTATTTTTCCATCTCTCGGTTCTGCTTACCTAAGCTAATTCAATACTTCTACTGAGTTCTATCTTACAATAGCAGCATATTGGGGGATGTGCAATCCTATATGCCTCTCCACAGGCCTCATTTACAGGTCAAGCTAGCCATGCTGGCCTGCTTATGTTCAGACACCGTGGGTCACAGGCCTGCACCTGCCACATTCCCCCCTTTGATTAATCTCACCCTATTACTCAATAAGGTGTGAGAATTAAATCACTTTTATGAGAATCACATCATGATTGAAGGATTTCGACTAGGACTAGCTTTGTATAAAGCCATTATTTTAGTTGCGGTCTTCCGCTCTACTGTACTATCAATAGCATTATGAATGGAACGCATACAACATGGGATTAAACATGGTAATAAGAAGATAATAGCAACAAGGATTAGTACTAAAACAATGAAAGTCTTAAATCCTCCCACCCATGAAAAGAGGTTAGCAAACCAGTTAGGAAATTTCAATGAGTGCCAAGTCTGTACTGGCACATAAGCATGTCTTTGCATATCTTTAGCAATTTCTTCAACTACTTGACCCTTATCATCTATTTTCAAACAGCAATTAGTTAAATTCAGTTTACCACATACTCCTCCTTCAGCTGCTAACAAATAATCAAGTGCTAAGCGGTTCTGATATATAGCAGTGCGCATCTGAGTACTTTGTCTAGCTAAGAGTGTAAGAGCATGACTAGTTTCATTAGTGATTATTTCAACTACTGCTTGTAAGCGAATAATACGATTAATCATATAGATTGGAGTACGATAACCATACATACCATCATCATTCCAAGTGGCAGGCCCATAATACTCAATGATTCTTTCTGGTGGCCAATCACCTTGCCACTTCTCCCACTTGCCTATCTGTAAGGCTTCTCTTTTCTGTCTTAATGCTCTTTTGTGTCGGTGGGTAGTGTAAACAGGGTATCCTAATTGTTCTCCATGTTCAGTGTTCAAAAGAAAGAAAGAAGGTCTGATGGTTCCTAAGACACATGCTCCTCCCCAGTGTGGCGGGAGTTGTGCGTATGCTCGGTTTCCACAGATCCAATATAGGCCAGGCGGGGCTTGCCAGGCTTGGACTTTGGCAAGGTTAGTCCATAGACCAGCAAGTTCAGGAAATCTGGCTAATGGGTTAGGAGGTTCAGGATGTCTGATTCCTGACCACCATGCTGTCTTTTTGGTCGTGGCATTATAGTACTTCTGGCTAAGACAGACCAGCTGTCCTACCTTCTGGGTGAACTGGGGTCCAGTTCTGGCATAGCAAAGACGTCCAACGATTGAGTGCGCTAACACCCATTCACTGGTAGCCTTGTGTAATTCAGTCTGATTGTAAATCATAGAATAATTCAATTCTTGGGCTTCCCATGGCCATTGGTCCCCCATTTGGGTTCCGCCACAAAAATAGCAATCTGAGATCTTAAGACTAGATACTACTGCTCCGGCTAATTCTAGAAATAAATTCTGTGAAGGGTGAGGGATCTCAAACTTATTTACATGCATAGCTTCATAAAAAGTATTATGAATATGATATTTAGATGACTTGTGGGCTTGAGTATTCAATCTGATATACACAATGGTCCCTGGATCTATTGCTCCTCCAGCAATACGTAAACCAAACTTGTATCCTTGTTTCCATGCATGGGGATTGTGTATACGTAAGTGTAAGGGGTTGCAAGCATCTTTCTGACATTTATCATTTGTGGTTGGCTTGGTTAGAGTAGCCATCCGTTTATCTATTTTCTCATCAGTTATACCAGTGTTCCAAGTAGCATAAAAAACACATCCCCAATACGGGCAATAGTAGTCTGCTGCTGTTGCAGTACTATAGCCTGATCCCGTTTTACCTGTACACTTCCACCAATTTGTGGCACCTTCTGGACACATATACTTATGGTCATTTCGATACGCTTTTTCCCATGTACCACAGGTGGAATGACTATCTCTATTAATGGCATTACATGCATCAAAATTCAAAACAGCAGGTTTAGTAATGTCCTTAAGTGGTGGTGTAGCAGCTAATATAGGTCCATCTGCATCCTTCCATCTTATTTCCAACGTGTAATAGGATGGATTCTGATGCGGATTATAGCATGCTTTGATTTTGCCATGAGTGCAAACATTTAGTTCAGTGGTGTTATAGATACACCGAGTTACTGTTCCCTTGCAGGTATAGTAAGAATGGTAAAGCAAAGTCTGAGTTACTTTCAGTCCAGTTCTAGTAGAAGTAATGCAAGCAGTGCATGGAGGTAAAGCATAAGTCAGTTCAAAACCTGCAAAGAAGGCAACCAAGGTAAAGCAAAAACAAAGATACATGTTGATGTTGATTGGAGTTCTTCTGAATCCTCAGCTTGCTGATCTTGATCACGACGGTCTTTTATTCTTCGTCCCGTTTGCTAATGAAGCAATTTAACGGGTGCTGAGTGTTGATTGAAGATCCTCAGGTTGTCCAGTACACATTGACCAACTTTTTAGCAATTTCAGTTGGCTTGTGAAGTCTGGCTTAGTCAATGTAGTCTCAAAGTAGTGTGTCAACTCACACACAAATTGGGTTCGCTGAAACAAAACTGTTGCTGCATGGAAAACAGCAATCCTCTTCGAAAGACTTGGCTACTGCAAAGCATTTGTGATGAAGTGTCTAAGCTGCTGGTTGCCGTCTCAAAGTAACTCGCAAGGGTACATCAGGATGCTGCTCTGCTGTCCACTGCTCTGGTTCAGGATCGGCGGCGGGCTTGACTCTGCTGTGGTGGATCCAGGCGTCGATCTCGGCTACCTTTACTGCAGTTGGGGTAGACAGGATGACGGTGTACGGTCCCTTCCAATGGGGTTCCAACGGTGTCTTCTTCCAATCTTTGATCCACACCGAAGTACCAGGCTGATAGGGATGCAAGGGTTCCGTCAAGTTGATAGGCAACTGGTCTTGGATCCACGTATGGAGAGTCTGCAGAACAAAACTAAGAGCTAGGAGTTCTTGTCTGGTTACTTCTGAACCAATCTGGGCTAAACTTCCTTTGACTCCCTGCACTATTGGTGGGGGTTTACCATACAAAACTTCAAAAGGGGAAAATCCTGTTGACTTTACAGGAGCTGAGCGTATTCTGAGTAAAGCTATGGGGAGCACTTGGGGCCATTTCAAGTGCGTCTCCTGACAAAGCTTGGACATTTGGGCTTTCAAGGTACGATTCATTCGCTCAACTTTCCCTGAACTCTGGGGTCTGTATGCAGTGTGGAGTTTCCATTGTATCTGCAAAGCTTTTGCTAACTGTTGAGTAACTTGGGAGACAAATGAGGGTCCATTGTCTGACCCTATTACTGCTGGAATTCCGAATCTGGGGACAATCTCTCTCATTAAGACTTTGGTGACTTCTCGGGCTTTCTCCGTTCTGGTTGGGAATGCTTCTACCCACCCAGAGAAAGTACAAACTAATACTAATAGGTAATGGTATCCATTGGCTTTTGGCATTTCGGTAAAATCAACTTGGAGGTTGTGCATGGGGGTGACACCTCCTGACTGAACTCGAGGTGCTGTTATAAGGCCTTGCTTGGCATTATTTTTGGCACAGGTTAGACATTGACGTGCTACTGAGGCTGATATGGTTGTCATCAGAGGGATGTAGAAATGTGGTCTGAGTGCTTTTTCCATAGCACTCTTCCCATAGTGGGTGGCTTCGTGGAAAGCTTTGACAAAGGATGGTCCTAACAGTTCAGGAATTACTATTCGTCCAGGAGGTTGACTGCCCTCTTCTGGTGGCAGCTCAATCCATCCATCTCTCAATACTCCATTTTCTCTGTCACAATAGTAATCCAATTCTTTGGTGGTATATCGTGGGGTCCATAGATTCAAAGGTACTGGAAACAATGCTGCTTGCATTGGCATAGCTTGTGGGGCAATCTGTCCTGTCATAGCTGCTTGTCGTGCTGAGGCATCTGCAAATCTATTTCCTCGGGCAACTTCTCCTTTTCCTGCTTGATGTCCTCTACAATGCATGACAGCTACACGTGTTGGGGCCCAAACTGCATCAAGTAACATCAATATCTCGGGACCATACTTGACTGATTTTCCTCCGGATGTGATGAGTCCTCTTTCTTTATAGAGAGCTCCATGGGCATGCAAGGTAGTGAAGGCATATTTGGAATCTGTATATACATTCAGCACAAGTTTTTCTCCTAACAACAATGCTATCAATTCGGCTTTCTGGGCTGATGTGCCTGAGGCTAGAGCTGATGATTCAACTACTTCGGGTTGAGTGACGACTGCATATCCGGCACAGCGTCGTCCATCAAGGATGAGACTGCTCCCATCAACATAATAGATCTGGTCAGGATTGTCTATGGGCACATCTGTCAAGTCAAGTCGGCTGGAGAACACAGTCTCCATGACTTCGATACAGTCATGTTCTGGGAGTTCTTCACTGATGGGTATCAAGGTGGCTGGATTCAAGGCATGGCTCACTTCAAGTTGTATCTGTGGGTTTTCACATAACATGCTCTGGTACTTCAACATTCGGGAATTGGTGAGCCAATAATTTGCTTTTTGTTCCATAAGGGCAAGGACTGCATGTGGCACAGTGACTCGTATGTTCTGTCCTAGTGTGAGCTTGTCTGCTTCGCTCACTAGTAGCGCTGTAGCTGCAACTGCTCGCAAGCAAGGTGGCCATCCTTTGGCCACAGGGTCCAATTGTTTCGATAGGTAGGCTACAGGTCGCTCCCAATTTCCCAATTTCTGAGTCAACATGCCTAAGGCATTTCCCTGTGCTTCATGTACAAACAAGTGGAAAGGTTTGTGGACATCTGGTAGTCCAAGTGCTGGTGATGACATCAATTCTTCCTTTAACGTCTTGAAGGCTGTATCCTGCTCAAGTCCCCACTCCAGTGGCGACTTTTCTTCTCCTTTTGTGGCTTCATACAGTGGTTTGGCAATTTGGGCAAAGTTAGGTATCCAGATTCGGCAATATCCTGCCGCACCCAGAAAGGCTCTGACTTGCTTTCTGGTTGTTGGAGTTGGAATTCTGCATACTGCTTCTTTTCTTTCTCTGCCTAATCTTCTGCTTCCTTGGGTAATACGAAAACCCAAGTATTTCACTTCTTTTTGGCATAGCTGTGCTTTTGCTCTGGAAACTTTGTATCCAGCTTCATCTAGTAACTGCAAGAGATCTTTGGTGGCTAGTATACATTCACTTTCTGATATGGCAGCTATCAACAGATCATCCACGTATTGGAGAAGCACTCTCTTCCCCGGGGCTACTGGATAGCTTGAAAGGTCTTGATTCAGTGCAGCACTAAAGATGGTAGGCGAATTCTTGAATCCTTGGGGTAATCTTGTCCAGGTGAGTTGGCCCCCTCTTCCAGAGACGGGGTCCTGCCATTCGAATGCAAACAATATTTGGCTTTCAGGGGCTAATCTTATGCAAAAGAATGCATCTTTCAAATCCAGTACAGTGAAATGGGTAGCTTCAGCGGGTATCAGTCCTAGAAGAGTGTAAGGATTGGGTACAACTGGATGTATGGTTTCAACTGCATCATTTACTCTTCTCAAATCTTGTACCGGGCGATAATCATCTGTCCCAGGTTTCTTTACTGGCAAAAGTGGAGTGTTCCATGGGGATTGACATACTTTTAGTAGGCCATACTCGAGCAATCTTTGTAGGTGGCGATGAATGCCTTCAATTGCGGCTCTTGGGAGAGGGTACTGTTTGATGTGCACTGGTGTAGCACTAGGCTTGAGGGTTACAATCACTGGAGCTATATGCTTGGCTAGGCCTGGGGGACTGCCTTCTGCCCATACTCCAGGTGGTGCATCGATGTTCTTTAAAGTTTGTTCAAAATAGGTATCTTGGATGGAGTCATCAACGTAATACCTCCATTCTTCTTCTCGGGGCACTGTCAGCAGCATTACTCCTGCTGGTTTGGCTTGGGAATTCACTGTCATTTGCATTTCTCCTTGTTCAGAGAAAGATATCTGTGCTTGAAGCTTGGCTAGCATATCTCGTCCCAGTAATGGCACTGGACATTCGGGCATGTAAAGGAATTGATGAGTTATTTGCTGTCCTCCTAGACTGCATATTCGATTTTGAAGAAAAGACTTTGTGGCTTTGGCACCAGTTGCTCCTATAATGGTGACTGCTTTTGTAGTGAATGGGGCTATCTTTTTGTCTATTACTGAGTGCTGTGCTCCAGTATCAACCATAAAGTTCATAATTTGGTCTCCTATTTGTATTCCGACCATAGGCTCCTGGAGACCTAAAGCAAACTTGGAGCCCGGTCTGTCCTAATCCACGTCATTCTCATCATGGGCTGGTGTGGCCAATGCTTGAATGGCGGCTCCTCTCTCTCGCTGGAATTGTTCTCGATTGGCTCCTCCTCGGCTTCGGGGATAGCCTCGTCTTTCTTCTCGCCACTGATGACTGCTGTCGTCATCTTGCTGGACGTCTTCGAGTTGCGGGCACGTATCTCTCCAATGTCCTTCCTCTCTGCAGTAGGCGCATTGGTTCACGCCTAGTCTCTGGGTCTGGCCTCCGCCTTGACCCCGCCCTCTTCCTCTGCTCCTTCGACTAGGGACACCTCCCCTTTTCTTTTCAACTATGGCCGCAGCCAAAAAATCAGCTTTCTTCTTCATCTTTCTATCACATTCTCTCTGTCTTTCAGTATCACGATTCACATA
Organism: Ichthyophis bannanicus; assembly: GCA_033557465.1. Classification (NCBI taxonomy): domain Eukaryota; kingdom Metazoa; phylum Chordata; class Amphibia; order Gymnophiona; family Ichthyophiidae; genus Ichthyophis; species Ichthyophis bannanicus. Next base: position 1,811,784,518 of record CM066031.1, on the reverse strand, counting down.
CACTTTATGAGCGACTTCCACTAACTGTGTTGCATTCATGCCCGCAAACCCTTCTAATTTCTGTAATTTACGTCTAATGTCTGGTTGAGACTGGTTTACAAAAGCAGAATTCACCATACATAAACTTCCTGGTGCCTCGGGATCATAGGGAGTATACATTCTGTATGCTTCAGTTAATCTTTCATAAAATGCTGCTGGGCTCTCATCTATCCCTTGGATAACTCCTGCAACTTTGGAAAGGTTCATAGCTTTTTGGCCCCCCCTTCTCAGGCCTTGTAAAAAGCCTTGGCGAAAGCGGGCTAGGGCTGTGGATCCTTCATCTGTATTTGGATCCCATTGGGGGTCTTCATTCGGGAATTCTCTCTGAGCTGCTTCCCGACGGTCTATTATATTCTGCCCTGGTCCCGGAGCTACGGGGTTCTCTGCCATCCATTCAATAGCTGCTTTTCTAATTCTTGCTCGTTCTTCTGTTGTGAATAGGGTGGTCAGGAGCTGACGGCAATCTGGCCAAGTGGGTTGGTGAGTTTCCATAATACTAGTTACTAATTCTGTCAGCTCCTGGGGCTTACTAGTATAGGAGGCATAATGCGACCTCCAATTTAATAAATCAGTTGTAGAGAAAGGGATATATACATAAGTTAGGGGTCCCGCTACCACTTCATCATTATCATTCTTTACGGGCACTCCCTGGACTTGCCGTAAGGGAAACAGTTTGGCCGCCATAGGTGTCTTTTGGGATCTAAGGGTTATTGTCGTTGCCTTTGCAGGAGTCACTTTCTTTTTTTCAACAGGTTTTGCTTTGGGTTTCTCTTTTACTGGCGTGCTAGTGTTAGCGCTGGCTTTCTCAATTATTTGTACACTGTCCTCCTCGTCTGGGGGATTCTCTCTTTCTCCTTCTTCTATCTCCGCTTCTGACTCACTTTTTATATCCCCCTCTTCTCTTTCCACTAATTCTTCCTCTTTCTCTCCTCCGGGAGGGGGATCAGGGGTTGGGTCCCGCCTCGGCTCTGGCCGTCTCTGGGGTTCTGGGGCAGGACGCCGGGCTACTCTTATTGGACCTGGGGTTCGGGGCTGCCTGAGGACTATTTCTGGGGAATCAGGATCTACCAAGATGGGCTTCTTCTTGGCTTTCTTATCCTGCTCTTTCATTCTAGGCTGTTCCGTTTTCTGTCTAGAATCTGTTTTAGCTAACATTATTCTGCACTGTTCTTCATAACAGCGCTGCGCCCAGGGGGGCGGATCTTCACAAATACTTAACCAGGAATCTATATAGGGGTACTGATCGGGGTGCGCTATCCGCACTCTACGGTGTATTGACTGAATAATCTCTACAGTGAACGTTCCCTCTCGGGGCCAGATGGGGTCTAGATCGGGCCACTCCCTAGTACACAAAATCTGCAAACGGGCTGCTGTCATTTTAATACCATAATCTCCTGAATATCCCTCTTTAAAATGTGCGATCATACATTCTAATGGAGTGTTTCTAGTAGACCCTGCCCCTCCCATTTCGATGTGTGCGCGCAACAACAGACAGAAGGGAAAAGGAGGGCGGACCGTGGGTAAGGGGTCCTCACGGTCCTGGAAACGTATAGGGAATACAAATAACAAGACAAGACGACAATCGCTTCCCCCTTTTCGCGACCTGAACGCGGTCGCCCGGTCAGGAAATGCGCTTCTCAGGGGTCCGCCTTCACTTGGTCCGTGCTGCCAGACCTCTCATTCACACTTCGTTCACACAATCATGCTAGCAACGTATCCCAGAATGCATTCATTTCTATCTATTCTGACTAGTCTTTTCCCAATTACAATAAGGATGGGGGTTTCACCCGGCGAATTCCCATGCGGGGTTACTCGGCCCTTCCTTGAGAGTTGATCATGCTCTCTTACCAATTCCCAATATCTCGAGATTACAAATTCCAAATTCCAATGACAGTACTGCTCTTTCTATTTCTGTCTAGACCCAAAATCAAAACTATACTCACCGGATCCGGTCCTCAAACTTCCCAAGCAGGCGCATGAGTTGGACCTCGGACTCCCCTCACTCGGGTTCGAGGCGTTGGCTCCAACCGGGCCCGGCACCCGCCGAGGTCCGACCAGCTCCCTCCGATACAAGGGACTGGTGGCGCCAGGGAGCAGCCCTCGTCGGAAGGGCGCGATCCCGGCAGGACCAAGCCTATAGAGGCGGAAAGTCGTGGTATATTGCCCTATATACACTTCGATTCCACAACTTCCCGGCCAACGCACCAAGAATATGTAGCAGCAAAGCGCAGACAAACCAATGATACCAGGAGTCTGTTCAGAAGGTCCAAATCATTTATTTGTGCACAAGTCTCGAACCAGTCAATTTCAAAATGGCTGAGCAACGTTTTCAAGCATTACAACAACTTTTATAGGCTTCTGTTCCACTCTAGGTATAGAAAAACATTTCATTGGTCCCGGTAACCTCCCGTACCTCCCGTACCCCTTCCATTGGTCCCGGTACTGATAAGTTTATCCAATTATGTCCCTTCTGTGGGCATGACACCTGCATGCCCCCCTTCTAGTCCCAATTACAATGGTCAGTTCATCAACTTGTTACTTTCACACTCTCAAGGCCATAGAACCAATTTGTGCTTGCAGAAGAGCAGGGTTCTGTAACTCATCTGTCAGCACTCCTAATTATTTCTTTGCAGATGTACTTTTTCTTATCAGTAACTTTTAAACATGTCTTTTCTGTATTTTTCCATCTCTCGGTTCTGCTTACCTAAGCTAATTCAATACTTCTACTGAGTTCTATCTTACAATAGCAGCATATTGGGGGATGTGCAATCCTATATGCCTCTCCACAGGCCTCATTTACAGGTCAAGCTAGCCATGCTGGCCTGCTTATGTTCAGACACCGTGGGTCACAGGCCTGCACCTGCCACATTAGGGGTTAGCTTGTAAGTCTGGTTGGTGCTGGCAAAGAATTTCTGCCCTTTTTCAGCATACAGCGCCCACACTGTTTGGGTGTTTATTTCCTGGCATTCTAAAGAGCGCTGACACCCCCTCCTCCCCAAGCTGGAAATCTGGAACTGTGCATCTATCTGATGCATAGACATCAGCATTCTTCTGTACAGAATAATATCGATCCAGTACAAACGTGCATTTTTTCTTTGCACAGGATATAGGTGCTGCTAACACAGCCCCAAGTGCACATGCGCCTGGCTCAAGGGCATAGTTTTGGGAAGAGGGGCACTGCCCCCTCCCTCAAGCAAGCTGGCTCTCCACAGATTCAGCAACAGCCTGCCCCCCCCCCTTCCCTGCTGTGTTTTGTGGCAGACTGGCCTCCAGTGTTGGGAGGGGGGGGGGGATAGGCAGGTGTAAGCCCTCCCTTGCTGGTCTAGTCCCTTTGACATATGCTTCATGTCGGAGGGTGAGGGATTAGACCAGCCATCCTAGCAAGGGAGGGCTTACACCCGCTATTAAAATCAGAGGCTAGTCTGCTTCGGGCACAGAAAAAGCAGCGGTGCAAGTGGGGTGTGTTTGTGGAAGGCTGGAAGGGAAATGCTGGGCAGATATTGTACACAAGGGCGGGCAGATGGCAGATGCTAAATAGGAAGCATGGAGGGGGATGACACAAAGCTGGGGAGGGGAGCCAGATACTGGTCACAGTGCAGGGGGTGGAAGGGAGATGCAAGGCACAGGTAGGGAGTGGTGGACAGATACTGCACGTTCTCTACCTCTCCAGCCTGACATAGGGTGGGGGTATATGCGGGACATATGGCAGAGGGATAGAGAGCAGAGGGTGGACATGAGGTAAAGACATAACGGGATGGAGAGCAGATGCTAACACAGGGTAGAGGTCATAGGTGGATAAATGGCAGATGCTGGGTAGGGGATATAGGGCAGAGGGTGGATATAGTATATGTGGAGAGGAGATGCTGGGCTAGGGGTGGGGAGAGGGGTATACTGAAATGGGGAAATGCTGGACATGAGGTACAGGATTGAGGGGGGGGCGGAGGAGGAAGAGACCGGATGGGGCACTTGGTTTGACTGCTTACTGAAATATTTATTGGATAATCAACTGTTAGCATTGTTTTATGCGCCTTGGGTCTTCATTGACTCTTCCACTTCCAGATGTTTGGAATCTTGGATGGGATTTTTTTTCTGTCTGGCAAGCAGTAACTCCTAGAACCTGTCAAACACTGTTAGTGTACCAGTATAACCTTTTTTTTTTTTTTTTTTTTTTTTTTTGTCGTCTCGGGATTTTTCAAACCACACAGGGATGCTGAACACGGAGTGGAAGAGAGATTGTTGAAGACTGGGGAAATAAGTGGCTGGGGAAGGACAGATGGGAGTGAGCTCTTTTAAAAAGAGGGAGATTGAGAACTGGATACAAGAGAAATGAAATCTGAGTTGATTAAAGTGAAAAATAAATGCAAGAAAGCTGAAAGGAAAAAGATCAATGTCAGATGGATGTGGGGAGCAAGTGAAGACAGGAGTGAAGAAGTGGCAGATGGATTGCAAACTCTGGAAAAGTTAAGACAGGATGCAGAAATCGGATACCAGGAACAAGGTGTGTGTGTAAGTGAAAAGAGGAGGGGGGGGGGGAAAGCTAGACAAAAGTACAGAAGTGTGTGGTGTGTATTTTCAGTTTGACTGGAGTATGTCAGTTTGTGTTTGAATTTTATCTATGCCATTGTTATATTTTTGCACAGTAAAGGGGAAATGCAACACTTTCTAAATTGGGTTGCACTGCATGCAGAGCTTGGCTTGTTGGATTTTAATTTAATTGTGTCTACATATTTCTACTTTTGAGTTCGCTGTAATTCTGTGCTTAGTGAGAGGCTGCTCTGCCTGTATGAACAAGATCATGTGTTCAGTTAGCATGAAGTTTCTATAGTAATCTGCTTTGCTCAGCTTTCCGACTAAGGAAGGATGTTCTAAGGCCTACTTCAAATATCTTATTGTGCTTCTCTTTTCTGGGTAGGCTCCTTATGGTGGTAATTTTAGATGCTGGTGTTTTGCTTTATAGACCTTCAGTGATTCTTGTAGGGTTTTGTTCACAATCTGCCTGGTACTGGAAACGCTGTTAATGAGATGACACAATCAGATTTTTTTTCTTGTATATTGTATATTTCTTGTATTGTGGTGAAATTTATTTATTTTATTTATTTAGTGTACACTTATATCCCGCCACTTCCAGCGATCAGCAGCGGTATTCGACCACAGAAAAAGAGTGGCTGTACTGGCCATAATTTACAATACACAGGATGATTAGTGGAAGAGGTACAGTTCACAGCACACAGTATGATTAGAGGGCATAGTACAGTTCACATCACACAGTGATAAGGTTTAGACACATTGAGAAGGGAAATATTTACAATTAGTATTTACAAAAGAATTTACAATTTACATAAGCAGATACATATTCACACAACAGTGAGTCTATTGGTGGCGATCTCATGTCGTAGTTCTCATGTCGTAGTTCTGTTCTGCACCTACTGTTGGAGGGCTTTTGTTGGATGCAAAATAGATGCTTGAACTATAGCACAGTTTCTAATGCCAAAATAAAATTTTTATAATTTAACTTAATTTTGATGTTAGAAACTGTGCTGTGGTTATTTTTGTCCCAGGGCATGTTAGCACATTGCATCTCCTTTTTTTGTCTTTGCAGAATATATATTTATAGGAGTCAGTATCTTTATTTTAGAGTGCCAGGCTAAATCAAATGGCTATAAGGTGTGGTGTGTGGGGTGTTTTTTGTTTGGTTTTGTAGTATTTTAATTATATATGCCGTATACATGGAATGACTTTCAGTGCAGCAGCAAGTGTGCTAAAACCAGAGGGGCCTCCAAGTAGGCGCTCTGGTGAAACACACCCAAAAGACTGGCTGGCACACAAATCACAATCTGAATTTCAGTGGATCTCTTTGAATAGCTACTTTAGTGCTGCAGTGAACTCATCAGGGGCCATAATTGGCTGCTGCCCAGTTAGCTAAAGTGGCAAGTTAGGTGAGCATTTCAGGTGCCGTCTCTTGCTATGTTGGGATAACTGGCTAGCGACCGAATATCGCCACTAACCAGCTTTCTCTTGGTGCCACCTCAGCCCCAGAACACCCTGACACTTGCTGGCTGGCATCTGGGCATTGAGCAACAACATCTGGGGATATTCGGTGACACTGATGTTTGCCATTTGCTTACTTCTGTTTCTAGAGGCAGCATCTGAAGATGGGATGAAGGAATGTGGTTGCTGTTGCAATAGGTTCCTCAGATGAATTCCTCTTCTGGACTCCTTTTGAGGGGCTTTATTTTTGTGACTTTTTATGGACTTTAAGGGGCCAGGGCAAGACTTGCTTTGTAGCCTTAGTATTTGTCTCTCTCCTTCACTTGGTTTGATTGCCCAATAACTTTGATTGCATACTGAAATTTTTAACATCTGTTTTATGTTCCTTGGGACTTCTCTTTGCTGCATCTACTTCTGGATCTCTTTGGAATCTCAGATGGGATTTTGTTTTTTTTTTCTGTCTGGTAAGCAGCAACTCCTAGAACCTGTCATTCTCCAGGAACAAGCAGGAAGTCGGTCCTCACGTATGGGTGACGGCACTGATGGAGCCCTCGTGGAAGCATCCCCCTCAAGCTTTCAAAGAGAGCCTTTGGGAGATGCCACCACACCTACATGGTCCCTTCCTGCCCAAGGGTGCCATCTTGTTCAGTCTCCTTTTTTTCCACCGAGCCCTTCAGACATTAGTCTGGCTTGTCCCTGGAAAAAGGTTGCTGTGGTTGTGTTCCCCCCCCCCCCCCCCCGAGTTACATACTAGCCTCCAGTATTACACCAGTACTCTTCACGCTCCCTCAGCGTCAAGTTCAGGTCCATTTTTATAGTGTTTGGGGTTTTTTGGTGTCTTTTTTTTTTTTCCTTTAATTTTCTGTGTCTTCATGCCACCTTTCACAACTGGCAGCCCAGCAAGTCTTCAACCTTGCAGGGGTACTCCCCCCCCCCCCCCCCCCCCATGGCTACCAGTGGCTTTAAGAAGTGTGATTGGTGCTCAAAAATTGTCTGACAGACACACACAACTGCTGTCTCTGCTGCCTCAGGCCAGATCATGACCCAAAAGCCTGCCATCTCTGCAAGAGCATGTCCAGCAAGGCCCTTGAGCCACCAGAAGCAGCACAATAAGATTTTAATCTAATTTTTTTTCTCCCCCTCCCCTTGAGTCCCCAGTGCCTCTGAAGGCCAGAACCTTGTCTGAGGCCTCTACACCTTGGGTGGAAACTTGAGACAGAGCTGCATCATGGATTCTACAGAAAGGGGGGTCTCCCTCAAGGAAGAAGAAACTCTCTAAGGCAGAATCCTTGGATGGTTCAGACGGGCCAGGTGCATCCCCCCCCCCCCCGTCCAGGGTTTGGTCCCACAGTCCAAGATGCTCTTTCAAGGCTTTGAAGAAGGAGCAGCCTGCAAAGGTCCCCAAGAAGGATTTGACCCCTGGCCCCTATCCCCAAACACCGTCCTCGTCTTCAGGGGAGCCAGCATTGGGCCAGAGTTCCTCAGTGCCCACACTGAAAGCTGTAGAGCCTTCTGGCCTGGAGTCCAGAATGGCAGCCCTGGAGCAGTTCGTCTGCCTTCATGGAGCAGCAGCAGGGGCTGTTCAGCACAACCAGTTCATCCTTTCCAACCACCAGGCCCTCGACATCCAAGATGTCCCCAGAGGCCAAACCAATCCTCGGTCCTTTGGCCTCAAATCAATCCTCAGCCGAGGTCGCAATCCAGTTCCCACTCGACAGGACTCTGATCCTCCCCAGCAAGTGTGTGCCAGGCACTGGCCACAGAGCATCAAGAGCCCCAAAGCCAACAGAGCAGCCCTCTTAAGTCCTTGACAGATTACTCAGAGTAGGAGATGTATGTCGGGACTCATCTTCCATCACCACCACTACATCCCATCCGACTGTCCTGTCTCAGAGCCTCAACAGCAGCTCCCACTGGAGGATATTGGCTTCCTTGATTTTTGTCAAGGATATGACAAAGGCCCTGATGTTCCCTACAGAGAGAGGACCCTCGGGCAGATGAGCTGGAAATCCTCCAGTACGAGGCTCCTCTGAGGGAATCACTCAGGTACCCATCCCTCCCATCCTGGAATGGCTGATGCTCTGTATGTGGGAGACGCCGGCATCTGTACCAGTGATGAGCAAACAGCTCGACTTGCTGTACAGAGTCCACCGGAGCCCAGGCTTCCAGAAATTGTTGCTGCCGCATAACTCCATAGTGGTGGAGTTGGCCATGTGCCAGTTGAAAAGCCAGAAGATGCACTCCTTGGTGCCCCCTGACAGGGAAGCCTGCACCTTGGATGCCCTTGGCAGAAAGTGTTATCAGGGCTCAAGGCTCATCAGCCGCATCCAGGCCTGCCAGATGTACATGGGCATGTACCTGAGACCTGGCAAAGGAACTTGCCAGGTTCTCAGCTGGTCTCTCCAAGGAATCCTTGCAGCAGTTAGACTGCCTTGGCCAGGTTCTTTAAGTGCTCCAAATTCATGTCTTGAATGGCCTATGACTGGTTTGGTTTGAGTCAGCAGCTCGAGTAGTGGTGGTGGGCATCACTGCATGGCATCAAGCTTGGCTACAGTCCAGCCTCCAAGCAGTGGGTTATTTATTTATTTATTTAACATCTCTTATATACCGCACTATTGTCATCAGCGCGGTTTACATGAAACAAACATATACATACAGAGAACTGTAATGCATTTACAAGTAACAGGGGTTTTTGAACTTGGATTAAAAAGGTAAACTATGTAGACTAGTTAACTATTTACAATATCTATACACATTAGTCACATTGGTTATCATTTGGGTTGTCTTGGTCATAAAAAGTGTCGGTAGTATTTTCATGAGAAAAGATTAGATTGGGAAATAGCTTAAGAAGAGGTGGTGTTTGAGGCTTTTTCTGAATTGTGTTAGGACAAATTGGTCAATGTCCCATGCCAATGTCCCATGCCAAGGAGAGAATCTCTTTAGTAAACACACCTGCTAGAACCATAATTTGACACACAACTACAAGAATCATAATTTGACTGTAGATCTGTAAGATATTCACCTTTCAGCACCACGAGCACCGACATGTAAATTGATCAAATTGTAAATATTTTCCCCCAGTTTTGCTCCATGTTAAAACCTGTTTTATGTAAACGTAGGCCAGACTTGACTGTCTACGTGTTATATTGTTTGTTGTAAACCGCACTGATGACAGAGTGCGGTATAATAAGAATTGTTAAATAAATAAATACACCTATGACAAGCCTGCCAAGCCTGAGTCAGTTCATGACTAGGACCAGGCTCTCCAAAAGACCACTGCCCCTCCTCGACAGAAGGGCTCAGGTAAACAGTCGTCCTACCCGAGGAGAGGAGGCTGCTTAAAGAAACTAGCCACCTTGTTTCAGGCTTCACCAGGTCCCCAACAGGGTCAGCAAGCCAAGGGACATGGGCATGGCCACATAAGCAGAAGGCTCCAAAACCCAGGCACTGGCTCAGTCATGGGGGAGTTTTTGACTCTTTGAGCATAGCTTATCTACCCCAAGGAGATCAGCAGCCCACCATCAACTCCTGGGCACTTTGGGTGGTCAGGGAGGGTTACAAGGGTCTTCACAAAATGCCTATCGGTCATGTCTGCCTTCCTCCGTCTCCAGGGGGTCTTTGCCTTTCCTTACCTGGACAATTGGCTCAAAGGGAGGCATGACCTCAAGTGCAGCAGGCCATCGCATGCACAAGCCAGGTTCTGCAGCACCTGAGTTTTGTCATAAACTTCACAAAGTCCCACCTCCTCGCAACACAATGCCTGGAGTTCATCGGGGAAAGGCTGGACACCCTCCAGTCAAAGGCTGCCTTGCCCAGGACTGAGCCAACTGTCTCGGGGCTCTGGCACTAGACATACAGGACAGTCCCTTTGTGTCCACTCAACTTCTGCACCTTCTTGGGCACATGGCCTCCATGGTCCACATCACCCCAGATGCTCACCTCCACATGAGGGGGGTGCAGTGGTGTCTCTGGGACCAGTGGTCCCAGGCCACAGGACACCTCTGACAGTCTCGCAGACTCCCTGATCTGGTGGCAGTCCCTCCTGTATCGCAAGGTAGGCATGCCTTTTTCAGGCCCCAAGCTCTTCAAGGGTCTTTGCCAGATGCCTCCTTGCTTGGCTGGGGAGTCCACTGCAGGGAGCTCCGCACCCAAGGTAACTGGTCACCAGGTGAGCACCCAGCAGGTCAACCTGGAGCTGCAGGCCATATACATAGCCCTACAAGCTTTCTGCTACCACCTGCACCACCAGTCAGTGCTGGTCCAGACAGACAACTAGGTGGCAATGTTCTATGTGAACAAACAGGGGCACAGGGTCTCATGCCGTCTGTCGAAGCAGTGGTCCTCTGCTCATATGCAGTCCATCAGAGTATCCTCCTGCAGGCAGTATACATACCAGGCCAGAACCTTCTGGCCAACAGGCTGAGCAGAGTCCTACAGCTGCACGAGTGGCAGCTGGACCCCAGGGTGGCCAATCAGCTCTTCCAGATCTGGGGGGAATCCATGGTGGACCTGTTTTCCTGCTCAGACAATTTCCAGTTGTCCTGCTTCTGTTCCTGATGGGTCCACCCCTCCAAAGTGACAGCAGATGCATTCCTCATGTAATGGTCAGAGGGCCTCATGTACACCTTCCCTCCCATGCCACTGATCGCCAAAACCTTGTTCAGGGCCCTATGCAACAGGGCCTTGCTCATCGTGATAGCCCCTTGGTGGCCCAGGCAGCTATGGTTCCCATTTTTGATCCTCTGAGTAACAGACCCCCATCCCATTGGGGACCTCTCTGGGGATCCTGTCTCAGGAAGGGGGCTCTCTTCTGCACCCCAACCTGGTGTCTAAGTCGCTGACAGCATGGTTGCTGAAAGGATGACTCTAGCCTCTTTCAACCTCCTGAGGTGGAAGAAATTCTGCTGGCCTCTTGCAAGGCGTCTACTAGAAAGGCTTATCCCCTCAAGTGGCACAGGTTTTCATCCTGGTGTACCAAGCACAGGGCTGACCCATTCACCTGCCCGGTGGGACTAGTGTGAAGACCAAGTCCAGACATGGTAATAGGAAAGAAACATTTGTCGTATACCAGGGGCAACCCGATACTGGCCGTGTTTCTTTACCTTTTGTCAGGGGTTTTAAACTGGAACACTAAAATCATAAATACATGAATATCAAAACATAATATACACATCATACATTAGTATAAATGAATAAATAAAAACAAAAAAACTGAACAATGATAATCACACATGAAAGAAATACCAGTCATAAGCATACATACATGCTAAAAATAAAAGCCATTGTGTGACAAACATTTATACAAAAACCATTGTAATTATCCAAAATGTTTGTAAAACACTCATAACTATGTTAGAAACCAACAAAAAGGGTGTGACAAAAAAAATGACACCACCTGGTCTTCAGTCCATACCTTCACAGCTCATTACTGCCTAAAAAGGGAGTCCGGATGGGACAGTGCCTTCAGCCAGGCTGTATTCCATAATCTTTTTGGGGTTTGGGCAACTCCTACCCTCAGTCCCTTCTGTGTTTAGGCTATTGGAGTGCTGGTTTTCACTACTGTAGTCTGTATCTATGGACTCAATTGCTGCTGCTCATGGTTTCCCTTGAGGGAGACCATGGTGGGTGGTTTTCCTGCTGTGGGCTTTCAGTAGCCTGTAGCTGGGGAGTCCCCTATGAGGACTGACTTCCTGTTTGTTCCCAGAGAAAGCATAGCTACTCACTTGTAACAGGTGTCCTCCAGGGACAGGAGGAATCAGTCTCGCAACCCTCCCTCCTCCCGTTGGAATTGCTGCTTTACCATATTTTATTTTGTTTTTAACTATGTCATCTGACTGAGCAAGATGGTGCCCTTGGGTGGGAAGGGGAACCATGTATGCGTGGTGTCCATTTTTATATTTTTATTAATGATTTCAAAAACATATCAACAATCAGAAAAAATAAGAAACATAACCAGTCCACATCACGGGGAGTACATTAGAAATTACCACATACAAGCAGTAAACTAAATAAGAATAATACAAATAGTATTTGGAGAGAGCTGTCGATAACCATACTTAAACTCAAATTTATTTCTAGCATGCTGGCAAACCAGATGTCAAAGAAAAATACCTCATCCCTGAGAACAATGATTAAGAAAAGTTTCCAAAGAGGATATCTCTGAAAAAACATACTCCGCCCCCCCCCCCACCCATGTGACTAGGCATTTACAAGTAAACTTTAAGAAAAATGTAGTGCCTATCGCCACGACGTGAGGCTTTAAAGAGAAAAGCCTTGCGTCGAAGCTGCGTTTGCCCAGAAACATCAGGAAACAAATTTGTCTCCCCCCCCCCCTGCAGAAATTGGCATTCTTATTCCAGAAATACAAACGCATAACTGTGTTCTTATCAGCCTCAGAATTAAAGGAAACGAGAAGAGTTGACCTAGTAGAAATCACATCCTGCGAGGACTCAGTCAGATACATCCACAGAATCAAGTAAAGGCAAGCCATTAGCACCCTGTAGAACTCCACTGGGAGCTGCCGCCGCCGACTGAGGTAAATAATACAACTTATTAATTACAGGTTTAGTATTCTCTTGATACCCCAAAATTTCTATCAGGTACTTATCAAATAGAATCTGAGGTGACAGCAAGCGAGTACAGGGAAAATTTAAGCATCTTAACATTTTTAGCTCTAAAGCTGTTCTAGAATAACTCCTGCTGGGCATGCAAGGTAACGCTATCTTTAATAAAAGATACATTGACATTCTGCAAAGATACAACTTGTGAATCTAATTTCTTACGCTTAACATCAAATGCAGAGATTTAAAGATCATGTTGAGACAATTTCGCAACCGATTCTTTAGAAAACTGAGAATTGTGAAACGGATAATGAAGCTTCAAGTCCGCGAGAGGACCTGCCAAACATCAATTAAAGATATATTTTTTGTTTGTCCACAGGTAAAGCAGTCACAGAAACCTGTTGGGCCTCAATAGGATCCCCAGAGGTGTGAAAGATATGTGGCATAGGAACCACCACAATAGCTGACCCATCCAATGGGGAAGCCAGGGCAGATGACAAGTCTGGCAAACAAGACTGCTCCTCCGAAGTACAAGTCGTCACTGGGCCCAAATTGTCCATACCAGCAGGTGGGGCTTAGTTAACAACCCCCAAAAGAGAAGAGGAAACATCTAAAGGGGGCAGGGATCTGGCGGCAGAGTGGAACATCGCTTCAGGCCCTTCCAATGGAACTAAATGCTTATCCATTGGACCAACCATTTTAACAGGTTTAGAGGGATTAACGGTACTCACATTCAAGGGCCTTTTTTTTTTTTTCACTTGCCCATTCCAGAGCCCTTGCTCCACAGCTCCTTGTGTGCTGAAGGAGCACTAAAGGGGCAAACGAGACCCTTTAAACGTGCCCCTTAAAAGGGCGACTGCGAGACCGCGGTAATAGCTGCAATTTAAGGCCCCCAGATGACGTCGGGGCCTGGTGCTGCTCAGCTGGTTCAGCAGGATCCACCTGCTGCCTGTTAAGACGGCGATTGTGGGTATGCAGGAAGTCAACGGCTCACTCTCCAGGACACACCGCTCCCCTATGCGTGGTGTCATCTCCAAAGGCTTTCTTTGAAAGCTGAGGGGGATGCTTCCATGAGGGCTCAGTCAGTGCAGATGTTGCCCATATGAGAGGACTGATTTTTGCTGTCCCTGGAGAACACCTGCTGCATGTGAGTAACTACACTTAAAGGTTAATGCCAGCAGCCTGGTTCCATCCCGGTTAGGGTGGAGCCCATCCCTTCAGAAAAGCCCCTCCTTCTCCAGAATGTTCTTCAGTTCCTAACAAATCCAAAACTCTTTGCACCGACGTCTCATCTACACATTGAGACTCTGTAGCCTGCTTGCCTTTTGGGTCATGCGCATGGAACAGGAAGCATTTCAGAGAATGCTACCCTGGATGTTCTGGATTTCAACTTCCTAGCTAAAAGCTTAAACCTAGCTTCCAGAACCCCCCCACCACCATACTTTCCTATGTCATTGGTACCTAACATGTACCAAGACAGCAGACTCCTCTCCAAAACTATCTAAGACCTTGTCTAGGTGGTCTGTGAGGTCCACTACCTTTGCACCAGGCAGGCATGTTAGCTGGGTGGCTGATGGATGTGAGGATTGCCTGATATCTACATGCCTAATGATCAAATCACCAGTTATAACTGCTATCCTAACCCTTCCCTTGTGGACACATGCCCTGGAGAAACCTCAGTGCGAGAGGGTTTTGTCACCTGGAGGACTGGTCCTAGCTACAGGATTACTTCCTGCCACACCAGGGTGATGCTGACCTGTCATGTGACCTCTCTCCTCCACAGCAAAAGGAATGCTGCCAGACTGGAGGTGGGACTTCGGTACTACATCCCTGTAGGTCTCATGTATGTACCTCTGTCTTGTGTCCTCAAAGTTCTGTACTTTGTTCTCAGGGAATGAGTCTGATCTCTGGAGGCTAAAGAGCTCCTAGTGCACATGTAAGACACCCCCCCCCCCCCCTTTCACCAACTGGGAGAATCATACATGTGACACTTGATGCAAAAGACTGGAAAAGCCCCCATCTCACTGCTGGACTGCTGTCTGCATCTTAGTTTTAAGGTTGTGTTTAGGTATTTAAGATCTTTACTTACTAAGGTTTGCTAGAGATACTTAAACTAATAAAACTATACCTAATATGTTTAATGTACTTTGTTCACCTGAAGCTTAATTAATCTCAGGTCCTTAATGTATGCTTGAGGATGAACAGCTGCACCTGAGTGAATATGGCACTGCCTTTCTTTAAGAGGTTTAAGCACCTATAAAGCTGTGATTATCCCAGGGGTGGGTGGTTGTCAGGGAGGGAAAGACATTAAAAGCTCTCTGCTACACAGTACCCTGTCCTGTTCTTCTGAGGTAATCTATGACCAATTTCCTGGGTGATACACACAACACTTTGATAGAGGGAGTCTTTCAAAATGCCCCTTTGATTGTCCCTTGGCTTTAACACCTATTTAATACAATTTCACAGGTCTCTTGCCCCGTCTAGAAGGCCTCTTTTTAAAGGTTTTTCCTTTTTATGCTAAGTTATACTTTGAATTGATTTAA
Organism: Ichthyophis bannanicus; assembly: GCA_033557465.1. Taxonomy (NCBI): domain Eukaryota; kingdom Metazoa; phylum Chordata; class Amphibia; order Gymnophiona; family Ichthyophiidae; genus Ichthyophis; species Ichthyophis bannanicus. The sequence goes on along the minus strand of CM066031.1, from coordinate 1,811,769,388 downwards.
AGGTAAAGCGCTTTGATACTAGGCCCTGATGGAGTATTACATTTAAACTAGAAGCTCAATGCTGGGTTTTAAATTTAACCAGAAAGCCCTCTGCTGTGTGTTAAACCTTAAACTGGCAGCTGCCTGTTGAGTTTAAATTTAACTAAGCTCTTTGCTAATACTAGGACCTGACTGATTTTAACAAATACACTGGATTCTAACTTACACAGATTAATCAGCTTAAATCTGAATAATTCCCTTTTCCCCAAGATATAGAAAAAATTTCCAGAAGTAAATACAATTGCAGATCTCTCTCCAGAAGTAGCAGTCCCAGAAGTCAGTCTCTCTGCTACCTGAGCTAGAGTTCTGACTCTGCACTGCAGTTAAGTTTCTGAATTTACTATTTTGGCTGGTTTTGATATAAATGTTCCCTGCTTATTTATTGCTTTATATTCTCTTAAGATTTGAGTGTGCCCTCAGTTCATAGGTCTACTGACCAGGGATACCTACATTTCCACTCCACCTATCCTAGGGTTGCATTGCCTATATAGTTGTCATATAAATTGACATCTGCCCTCCAATTAGATGCAACACATACCTTTCTCCTTGTCTTACAGCTGCTTAATAACCATCTTAATCAGCATGTCATGTAACCGGGATGGAACCAGGCTGCTGGCATTAACCTTTAAAAAGAAGAGAGAGCAGCTTTTAAACTAGATAATAGGGGAAAGCCGACAGTCGCCCAAGAGCGGATGGTTCGGAAGAATGTATCCTTGAAGGATACTACCAAAAGCAGAGAGGTTCCAAAAAAGAGTAAAGTAGCCCAAATGCCCTCGAGTATGGAGCAGACACAGTTTAAAGATCCCAAATTACCCATGTCTACCAATAGCCAAATTAATATGAATAAAATAATCTCTAAAACGCTTGTATGCAAATGCTAGAAGTCTAAAAAATAAGATGGGAGAGTTAGAATATATAGCACTAAATGGAGGTTAGATGTGATTGGAATATCATAGACATGGTGGAAGGAGGACAACCAGTGGGACACTGATACCTGGCTACAAACTATATCGTAATGATAGAGCTGATCAAATTGGTGGAGGGGTTGCGCTCTGTTAGAGGGCATTGAGTCAGAAAGGATTAAAGTTTTGCAGGAAACACATTTGCTGTAGAATCTCTATGGATTGAAATTCCATGTAAAAAGGGGAAGGCGATGGCAGTGGGGGTGTACTATTGACCGCCTGGTCAGAATGAACAAATGGATGATGAAATGCTCAAAGAAATCAAGGAAGCTAACAAAAGTTACAGTGCGCTAATAATAATGGGCGATTTCAATTATCTCCCTAGCATGTCCTGCCATGACACCGACCCAGTCGATACCAGGGTAAAGTTCCTAGATGACATAAATGACTTCTGCTTGGAGCAGCTGGTTCATGAACCGACCAGAGGGGAAGCCATATTAGACCTAGTCCTTAGTGGAACACCAGATCTAGTGCAAGAAATAAGGGTGTTGGGGCCACTTGGCAATAGTGATCATAGCATGATCGCCTTTGATTTAATTAGTAGAGGAGGGATAGTAAGGAAATCCACAGTACTACCTTTTAACTTTCGATAAAATGAGGAAAACGGTTAAGAAAAAACTAAAAGGAGCAGTTGCAAAGGTTAAAGACTTACATCAGGCTTGACTGTTGAAAAATACTATCTTGGAAGCCCAGACCAGCTGTATTCCATGCTTTAAGAAAAGTGGAAGGAAGTCCAAAAAACTGCCAGCATGGTTTAAAGGTGAGGTCAGAGAGGCTGTTGTCAAAAAAGCATCTTTCAGGAAATGGAAAAACGAGCCAAACGACAACCTGGAAACAGCACAAGCACTGGCAAATCAAATGCAAGGCATTGACAAGGCAGGCAAAGGGAGAATTTGAGAAGAAGCTTGCTGCGGAAGCAAAAACACGAAGTAAAGACCTTTTTCCTGTACATTCGTAGCAAAAAACCTGTGAGAGTCAGTTGGTCCATTAGATGATAAAGGGGTTAAAGGAGCACTAAGAAGTGACAAGGCGATAGCGGAGAGACTGAATTCTTTGCTTCGGTCTTTACTGAGGAAGATGTAGGGATGTTACCCATGACTGAAGTGGTATTTAAAGGTGTGGAAGAATTGAAGGAAATATCGATACATCAGGAAGATGTATTACAACTATTAGATAAACTGAAGAGCAGCAAATCACCTGGGCCGGATGGTATACATCCAAGGGTGTTAGCAGGTCTGCAATCTCATATTTCAGTTCTTTTATTAGTAATCTGTGAACTATCATTAAAATCATCTAATACCTGAAGATTGGAGGATTGCCAATATAACACCAATTTTTAAAAAGGGTTCTAGGGGTGATCTGGGAAACTACAGACCGGTGAGCCTCACGTCAGTACCAGGAAAAATGGTAGAAACCATCATAAAGAATAAAATTACTCAGCATGTAGATAGCCAACATGGCTTTAGACAAGGAAGATCTTGTCTTACTAATCTGTTATGTTTTTTTGAAAGTGTGAATAAACAGGTGGACAAAGGTGAGTCGGTTGATATAGTGTATCTGGACTTTCAGAAAGCCTTTGACCAGGTCCCTCATCAAAGACATTTGGCAAAACTAAAGAGTCATGGGATAGGAGGCAGTGTACTACTGTGCATCAGGAACTGGTTAAAAGATAGAAAGCAGAGGGTTTGGCTAAATGGCCAGTTTTCCCAATGGAAACATGTGAATAGTGGAGTACCCCAGGGATTTGTGCTGGGTCCGCTGCTTTTTGACATATTCATAAATGACCTGGAAAGTGGAATAACGAGTGAGGTTATCAAATTTGCAGATGACACAAAACTATTTAAAGTTGTTAAAACCCAAGAGGATTGTGGAAAATTGCAAGAGGATCTTGATAAATTGGAAGACTGGGCATCAAAATGGCAGATGAAATTTAATGTGGACAAGTGCAAAGTTATGCACCTAGGGAAGAACAACCCAAACTATGGTTACACGATGCAAGGTTCCACATTAGGAACCACCACTCAGGAAAAAGATTTAGGTGCCATTGTGGATAACATGTTAAAACCATCGGCCCAGTGTGCAGCGGCAGCCAAGAGAGCAAATAGAATGCTAGGTATCATAAGGAAAGGAATGGAAAATAAAACAAAAGCTATTATGCCTCTATACCGTTCCGTGGTGAGACCGCACCTTGAATATTGTGTCCAATTCTGGTCACCGTATCTTAATTATATAGAGTTATTAGAAAAGGTTCAGAGAAGAGCCACCAACATGGTAAAGGGGATGGAAGGATACTCCTATGAAGAGAGGCTAAAAAGGTTAGGGCTCTTTAACCTGGAACAGAGATGGCTGATGGGAGATATGATAGTCTATAAATTAATGAATGGAGTGGAACGGGTAAACGTAGATCGGTTGTTTACGTTATCAGACTATAGAAAGACTAGGGGACATGCAATGAAGCTACAGGGTAAACTAAGACTAATTAATAAAAGAAAATTATTTTTTCACTCAATGTGTAATCAAACTCTGGAATTTGTTACCGGAGGATGTAGTAAAGGCTGTTAGTGTAGCTGGGTTTAAAAAAGGTTTTTTGACAAGTTCCTGGAGGAAAGGTCCATAAACCATTATTAAGAAGGGACCCAGGATATTAATGCTTGACCTAGTACAAACATTGTAGAACCTGTGTCTCTTGGGGAAACTGCTAGGTACGTATGACCTAGATTGGCCACTGTTGGAAACAGGATACTGGGCTTGATGGACCTTGGTCTGACCCAGTATGGCATATCTTATGTTCTTATTCAATGCAATAGCTGTGGTGCCTTCATTCCAAGAAGACTTATTTGAAGTCTAAGAGCTTGCCCTATATGTCTCAAGTTATCTGTCATTCATAAAGAATTGATTTTATTAAAGAGAATTAGCTGCAATTACACACCTAATAGAGTACAAATGGAAAAATATCCACCACCACTCCCACAAAGAATCAAGCAGCCTAGGAACAAATGGATTACAGTGGGCTCTGGTAGGTTGCGACTTGTAACACGGAGGCACCCTTGTCATCAAGAGATCCCTGCATAATGCCTTCTCTGTCTGTCTTGAGAAATTTGAGTGTCCAATTACTGGAAACTGAAGTGTCCTTAAATGAGAGTTAATGCCCTAAATATGAAGAAACTCACACAAGGAAACTACTACTACTTGGAGATTCCATCATCAAAGGCACTGATTTGGGAACACAGTTCAAAGGGGAGAAGATGGTCAAATGCCTCCCAGGCTCTTCAGCCGGCAGGAATACCAAGCAAATTGCTGGCATAGTTGGTGCAGAAAGTGAGCACTCCAAAACTGATGTAGGCATCAATTTGGCTTCAAATGACTTGGCTAGAAACAGTGCCTCTACAGTTGAAAAGGATTTCCAGATTCTGGGAGAGAAACTCACTCTTTGCTAACACTATATAGCATTCTCAAAAGTTCTACCTGTCCTTGGTAGGGGGGCAGAGGCTGTATTGCATAATCAACTTTAATACATGGCTCCAAACTTGGTGCAAACAAGAAGGATTTAGAGATATAGGTGACTGGGAAAATAGACGTAACAAGAGGCTATACTGTGATGGACTACATCTCTGTTGCAGGGAAAAGGATCCTAAGTGAAAAACCTAAGCATTATGTTGACAGGCATTTAAACTAGAGAAAGCAGGTGGTCACCCCCAGCAAAAACATAACAATGGAAGCAGCTGCAATACTAACCCACATATTAACGCCAAGTGGGACGAGGCATGTAAAACAATGCAGGCAGAATACAGGCAAGCCAGTTGTCAAATGCTGGAAGGCAATGAGCACAAATGCTTGAAACCTAGCCAACAAAGTTCCTGACCTGGAAGCCCTAATGGTTGTAATGGACTTGGAGATTGTGGTCATTACAGAAACATGGTTAGACGAGGCACATGAATGGTATATAGCCAAAGCTGGCTATAATCTGTTTTGAAGAGGGTAGAAAAGGAGGAGTAGCCACCCTATATGTTAAAAGCAAAATTAAAGCTGCTGAAATACAGGAGATGTGGGGAAAAGTGCTGTGCATTGTTTTGGAAAGATGGCACGGTCATCCATACTTGTGTAGTCTACAAGCCTTCAACTCAAACCAAAGAAATAGATAGTGAATTATTGATATTGCAAAGATAGCCATGAAGGTGGGGAGTGATCATATTGGGTGACTTTAATCTACGCAATATGGATTGGAGTGTTCCTTCTGCAAATCTGGAAAGAAGCAAAAAAAATTGGATGCCTTCCAAGGTGCATTACTTAGACAAATGGTGATGGAACCGACCAGGGAAAAGTTCTATGCTGGATTTAGTACTCACCAACAGAGAGAGTGTTGAATATTTAGGTTGGTGCCCAGTTGAGCAGCAGTGATCATCAGTGTGGTTTCAGATAAGAGGTGGAATTGCAGAACTCGAAGTGCTGGGAACAGATTTGTGGAAAGTGACACTGAAAAGGCAAAAAGCTAAACAAATACTTCTGTTTTTACTAAATAAAATCCTGGAGAAGCGCCACCTGTGATTCCCAAATTTACAAATGGGAATGGAGTAGATGCCACACCATTCACAGAAGATGTTAGAATAGCTTGCAAAACAAAGTGGATAAGGCCATGGGACCAGATCAGATACATCCCAGGATACTGAAAGAGCCCAGAGGTTCTTAAAGGGCCATTAAATAATGTTTTTAATAGATTATTGGAGACAGGAGGTTCCACAGGACTGGAGAAGAGCTGATGTGATACCTCTTCATAAAAGTGGTAATAAGGAAGAAGTGACATGCTACAGGCCAGTAAGCCATGCCTCTGTGGTGGGAAAAGTAATGGAGGCGCTCCTGAATGAGCAAATAGCTGACTTTGGTAAAACCTTGTTTTGGATCATGCAGCCTGTTTTGAAAGAGGACGATCTTGCCAAACAAATCTGAATTCTTTAGACTGGATGACGAGAACTAGACCAAATCCTCTGCATGCCTTTGATCTATCTAGCCTTCAGCAAGGCTTTTGATAGTGTTCCTCTTGGAGATTTATCAAACACAACAGCTTGGGGATGGATCCCAAGGTGGTGAACTGGATCAGAAATTGGTTGACTGACAGATTAGGTCTGTTTACCATCACATTCTGTCACTCAGGTGAAAGGAATGCGATTTAGCAGTGTACCCCAGAGTTTGGTCCTGGGACCGGTACTGCTCAATGTATTTGAGTGATATTTCTGAAGGACTGAATGGAAGTCTGTCTTTTTGCAGATGACATAAAAATTTGCAACAGAGTGGACTCTCCTGAGGGAGTGGGTAACTTGAGGAAAGATCTACAAAAGCTGGAAAAATGGTCTAATACTTTGCAGTTAGGATTTAATGTGAAGAAGTGCAGTGTCATGCACTTGGGAAGCAGAAATCCAAGGGAACTGTATACAATAGGAGGGTGAGAGGTTGGTGTTCAGACTAGAAGGACCTTTGGGTTTTTTTTTCTGAGGCTCTCAAGGTGGCAAAAGCCAGAAGAATGCTGGGTTGCATACAGAGGAATTACCAACAGAAAGGAAGAGGTACAAGTTGCTGTACAAGTTGTCGATGAGGCCTCACTTGGAATATTGTGTTCAGTTTTGGAGACCATATCTTGCAAGGGATATAAAATGATTTGGAAATAGTTCAAAGGAAGGTGACAAAATAATTTGGAGCCTGTGTCAGACTTATGAGAAAAGAGTTGATGACCTAAATATGTACACTCTGGAAGAGAGGGACAGGGGAGATATGATTCAGATCTTTAAGTATTAATGAATAAACAAACCTCTTCCAAAGATGGGGAAGCTATAAAACTAGAGGATATAACATGAAGCTGCAAGGGGGTAAACTGAAATGCAATGTCGGGAAATACTTTTTCAGTGAAAGGGGGTGGTGGGATGCTTGGAACGCCCCCCCCCCCGATGGAAGTGGTGAAGGCAAATAGTGACAGAATTCAAAATGGCATGGGGTAGACAGAGGATCGCTTTATAGCAACAGGATAAAATAAAAATAAACATAATTCTCTCCTATATCTCAACAAATAGGGGTGACCTACACAACGGTGAGGATACCCTAAACAAAGGCATGAGGGGTGACCTGCACTGAGTGGCAGATCGCCTTGCTGGGCAGACTAGATGGGACCATACTGGTCTTTATCTGCCATCATATACTATGTTTTTGTAGTCCTTCAAGACTGGCAGAACTGATACTTTAAGAATAGTGCATTACAGCTTCATATAAAATAGTGTAACAGGACATAATCCAGAAAATAAATGGACAACAGTGGAAAGATTTCAAAAATTTTATTAGATGCTAAAGGAATTAAACATTTTTTTCTCTTTTTATTGCCGAGCGGTCCTCCAGTTTAGTCCTCCACATCCGGGTAGTGTACCACCTCCTGCAGCACGGAGACTGGACCAATCAGAATCTTGCTCTCTCATGATGTATGCTGCTGGCGCTCCCATCAGCCCCCCAGTGTGTCCAGTCTCTGTGCAGCAGGAGGACGTGTGAGTCTGGCAGTGGGCTCACTTAGGGACATTGGAGGCAACACTAGTTAGAATTTTTGGGGTTTCTTTTCTTAGATTCACTTGAATCTTTCTTTTGCTTTATTTAGGTAGCTATACCTTTTTAAAAGCCGATCGAGGAGCCGAGCCTGCACAGACCTTCTGACTCAGCCGCCGGCAGAGGTGCTGAAGGCAGTTTGCAGTATTAGATCTCTCCCCCTTGCTGTCTAGGAGGAGAGATCTTTCATTGTCAGTCCCGTTCCTTGCTTGAACTGCTGGCTGTGCTCTGATCACGGCTCCGGCGTGCTGATTTCTCCGGGGAGTTGTTTCGCAGGTTGGGGCTGTAGCACAGGTATCATTCACGATTCCAGCGGCGGTCCGGCTTACAACTCTCCAGAGTCAGTGGGGTGAGTTGGTTTATAGCCGGTGCAGTGTATGCGGGCATCTTTTATTTATTAAAGCGGGACGTTTGGCGCGGTGCATCTTGTTTTTCTGCCTTTTTTTTTCCTTCAGCTGCCAGTGGCGGCGGCCATTTTAAAGCGCAGTTTTTCCCGTGCAATTCCAACTAGCTTGCTGCTGTGATTTCTTGGCATTTAGGGCAGCCCTGGGTTGGCGTTTCTCAGTGTTGCGGTCCTTAGATACTAGTGGATTGTTTGAACAATTATTCATTTTTTTTTTTTTTTAATTTTTTTTTTTTTACTTTTTTCATTGGTGGCTCCCTGGTCCTGTGAGGGACTGGTTACTATATTCAGTGTCTGCAAGACCACAGTGCTTGGTTTGCGGTTCTCGCAGAGGGGCTGTATCTGAGTCAGGGATTTGCAGGGGCTGCGCTTCTGTTTCCTGACAGAACAGCAAAGGGAAGGCAAGGCTCTATTAGACCCCGTCAGTCCTACCGGTCAGACTGAGAGGGAGTCGTCTCCAGGTCCTCACGCTCCCGCTTCTCCTGTGGCACCTAAGGGGCAGGGGGTTCTGTTGCCCGGGGATGCGTCAGACCCTTCCTTGATGGACTTCTCCCCAGATTTTGTTCTTATTATGCATCAGGCATTTCGCTTGGGCCGTTTGGGCAAGCTGCTAGAGGCCGGGTCTTCTCCGTCGTCCCTACCCCCCCCCCCCCCCCATTTAGGTGAGGAGGGCCGGCAGAATGCCCCGAAGCCAGCTAAGCGGTGTTGCTACTCAATGGAACATGAGGACATAGACTGGCAGGAGCCGGAGCTAGCGGTGGATTCCGATGATATCAGTGAGGAGCTGGAGGAAGGGGGAGATCCTGGAGCCCGAGGATCAGGCCCGGATCATTCGAGTCTTTCATAGGGAGGAGCTGGTTCCATTAATTACGGAGTCCCTTCAAATGCTCAGTCTTGCGCCACCGGTTGAGGAGGAGGGGTTGAAAGATCCCCCTCATTCAAGCGGTATGGGGGACTCGGGTGGTTTTTCCAGTACACAGTGTGGTGGATCAGATGATTCAAACCGAGTGGGATCAACCAGAATCAGGTCTAAAGGGCATTCGAACAATGAACCGGTTATATCCGCTAGCGGACAAGGACAAGTTTAAGTCACTGTGAGTTGACACAGTGGTGTCGGCAGTAACCAAGAAGACGACAATTCCAGTCGAAGGGAGTGCGGCTTTGAAGGACACTCAGGACAGGAAAGTAGACTGTTTGTTAAAACAGGCCTTTGAAACCAATGCCTTGTCTCTGAAGGCCTCTGTGGGGCCTGGGTGACTAGAGCGTGTTTAAGATGGGCTCAACGGTTGGGGCAAGACGCCAACATGGACCAGCAGAAATTATTAGAAGCGACTCAGTTGGAGTCTGGGTCAGCTTACTTGGCGGATGTCCATTATGATTTTATTAGAACATTGGCTAATAGTATGACTTCCTTGGTGGCGGCGAGGAGGTCTATTTGGTTGAGAAATTGGTCAGCTGACGGGTCCTCTAAGTCTCACCTCAGTAAACGTCCCTTTAAGGGAAGCTTGTTTGGGGAAGATCTGGATAAGTTGGTGAAAGATTTAGGAGACTCTAAAGGTGGTAGATTACCGGAAGATAAGCCTAAGCTAGGCAGAAACCTGCCGGCCATGCGAGGTCCATTTCGGGACTTTCGGAGGTTTCGGTCTTCCTGCCTGTGGGGTTCCCAGCATGGTAGGTTTGGGTCTCGACCCCAAGGGTTTCGAGGTTTTCAAGGAGCAGGCAGGGGGTTTGCTTCTGCCGCCGCCTCTTCTTCCTCTTCCTTTACTTGCAAGCCGCAATGAAGCGAGGCGGGTCCCGGAGGGAAGTCAGGTTATCGGGGGTCGCCTTGGGAGCTTCCTTCCTTCCTGGGTCCAAGTAACCTCCAGATCAGTGGGTGCTAGAGGTAAGCCGAGAGGGATATGTGCTGGAGTTTGCCTGTCCCCTTTGGGATTCCTTTGTTCTTTCCCCCAGCAAAGGACAACACAGGGAACTAGCGATTCGGTTAACGTTAGAACGACTCATAGCCTTAGGGGCAGCCTCTGAGTGCAGCCTGGGTCATTACTCCATTTATTTCGTGGTGCCAAAGAAAGATGGATCGCTCCATCCTATTCTAGATTTCAAGGGTGTCAACCGTTGTCTCCGGGTGACACATTTCCATATGGAAACCTTGAGATCCATCATCGTGACGGTGCATCAAGGGGAGTTCCTAACTTCTCTGGATCTCTGCACATTCCGATCAGGAAGGTACATAAACATTTTCTACGGTTCGCGTTCCCGTGGGGGCACTTCCAATTTCAAGCTTTGCCCTTCGGGTTAGCAACGGCGCTGCATACCTTCACCAAGATCATGGTGGTGGTAGCGGCAGCATTGTGAAAGGAAGGCGTGTTGGTCCACCCTTATCTAGATTGGTTGATTCGGGCGAAGTCCGAGGAGGAGAGCTAGCAGGCCACGGGAAGAGTAGTTGCTCTGCTGCAGTCTCTCGGCTGGGTGATCAATGCAAAGAAAAGTAATTTAGTGCCGATGTGGTCCCTCGAGTTCAGTTCGACACAGCGAGAGGTTTGGTGTGCTTACCGGCTCGGCATGTTCAAGCCTTGCGAGGTCTGGTGCACACATTCCTTGGGATTCCCGCTCCATCTGCTTGGTGGTACCTGCGGTTGTTCAACGGCGGCAACTCTGGACGTGGTTCCATGGGCCAGGTTTCACATGCGCCTGCTTCAGAGGGCCCTGTTGCGTCATTTGGTCAAACCAGTCGGCTTTGTTGAACAAGCGGTTGCCTTGTCCGAGCCGCGTTCGTCTGGCTCTGCAGTGGTGGATGTGCTCACAGATGTTGCAAGCGGGTCTGCCTTTGGAGCAGCCGGTTTGGGTTCCATTGATAACGGATGCAAGTCTGACGGGTTGGGGAGCCCACTGCAAGGGTTGTTGCGCGCAGGGGACGTGGTCAGCCCAGGAAGCCTCCTGGTCGATCAACCGGCTCGAGCTTAAAGCGGTGCAAAGGGCGCTGGAGGCCTTAGAGTCGGCGCTGAGGGGGCGAGCGGTCCGAGTCCTATTGGAGTGGAGGAGTGGCCTAGTGGTTGGGGCAAGGTACTTCAGGCCGGAAGGTCGGGGGTTCAAATCCCACTAGAGGACAGCAACATTGGGCCAGAAGGACTGGGGTTTCTAGTCCCACAGGTGCTCCTTGTGGTCTTGGGCAAGCCACTTAACTATTGTACAGGGAACATGGGCTATGGAGGGTTATCTCCAAGTTATAATGCCCTGTTCAATGTAATTTCAGTTTGTTCAATGTAAACCGCACTGATGCAGAAAAGCGCGGTATATAAGAGTGTAAATAAAAAATAAAAATAAATATTGGACAATTTGGCAACAGTAGCGTACATCAACCGACAGGGCAGCACAGGAAGCGTAACCTTGGAGGATGAGGCAGAGGTGTTGTTCCAGTGGGTGGAGCTCCGTCTGCCAGCTATTTCGGCAGCGCATATCGCGGGAAAAGACCAATGTGATGGCGGATTTTCTCAGAGTGCAGGTGGATCCTGGGGAGTGGGAGCTGCACCCACACCCGCAGATATACGCGTAGATAGCTCGCCGGTGGGGCCCTCTGATTATGGACCTCATGGCGACCTTTCAGTCGGCAAAGACAGGTCGATTCTTCAGCAGACGGAGGGAACGCATGTCCGAAGGTATTGACGCCCTAATTCAGCTGTGGCCGGAGGTCTGTCTTCTCTATATATTTCTGCCGTGGGTGTTAATTGGCCGGGTCATCCAGTGCATTGAGGCGCATCACGGGCAGGTTCTACTAGTGGCTCCGGATTGGCCCAGGCGACCCTGGTATGCGGATCTGGTGCGGTTGATCGGGGTACCGTGGAGGCTTCCTGCCTTGCTGGACCTGCTGATTCAGGGGCCTCTGCAGTTGCCTCAGGTGGATCGATTCGCTTACGGTTTGGCCATTGAGAGGGCTCGGTTGAAGAAAAGGGTTATTTGTCAGTGGTCATTGCCACTCTGCTGTGGGCTTGTGTGGAGAATTTTTGAAGACTGGTATTCGCAACGTAGGGTTCGCGCAGCACTGGCTCCTGTTTCCATGATTCTCAGTTTCTTACAGGACAGGTTTGACAAAGGGCTAGCTGCCAGTTCCTTAAAAGTGCAGTTGGTGGCTCTCGTGTGCTATAGGGGCAAGGTGCTAGGGGGTTCATCTGGGGCCGCACGTGGACATATGGCATTTTTCTCAAGGCGATATTCAGGCTGCGACTGTCGCACAGAGTTGCTATTCCACCATGGGATTTGAATCGGGTGTTGCAAGCCTTGGCTTGACAGCCCTTTTGAACCTCTTCGAGCATCCGTGAAAGATCTGACTTTGAAGACAGGTTTCCTAGTGGCCATCTGTTCGGCAAAGCGCATTTTGGAGTTGCAGGCGCTTTTGTGTAGGGAACCATTCTTATCTTTTTCTAGAGATAGAGTGGTCTTGAGGCCAGTCCTTTCCTTTCTTCCCAAGGTGGTTTCTCCTTTTCATTTGAATCAGTCCATTTTCCTACTGGTGTTTCGTTTCTGATGCGGCAGGTGACTCTGATGGCGGGTTGCATCGCTTGGATGTGCGATGGGTGCCGCGTTAATACTTAAAGGTTTCAGAGGTGTTCCACAAGATGGATCGATTTTGTGCTTTTTGGCGGAGTGCGGAAAGGTGAGGCAGCGGCAAAGTCGTCTATTTCTAGGTGGATTAAGGAGGCGATTGCTTCGGCGTTTATTGTGCAAGGGTGGGTGGTCCCGTTGGGGTTACGGGCCCCCTCTACTAAAGCGCAAGCGACATAATGGGCGGAGCATTGTCTGGTTCCGCCAGTAGAAATTTGCAGAGCGGCTACTTGGTCTTCTCTCCATGCTTTCAGTACGCACTACCGGTTAGACATGTTGGCCACTCGGGATTCTTGTTTTGCTTTGGAGGTATTGCATGCCGGTTGGCAAGGTCCCGCCTGTTAATTGCTCTGCTACATCCCAGATGTGGAGGACTAAACTAGAGGACCGCTCAGGAAATAGAAATTACACTTACCTGGTAATTGTAGTTCCTGGAGGGTCCAGTTTAGTCTTCCTTCCCTCCCAAAAGACACATTTTTTGGTTCGGCACGCTTAATGCGGGGGGAGAGAGTCATTTGCAATTCTTGGTGGGCCCTTGTGGTAGGGGTTCCTAGGCTTTCTCTCTTTCTGTGGGACATCAGTTCTTTCCTTTTTGTGGCTGCTGGTTGATTCAGATAAGCGGCAGAGGCAATGTGCAGAGTGTTTGGCTTCCTCGTTTGGGGAGGGGGTCAGATTAACCTTATCATAACTAATTCCCCTTACAGTTAAAGAAGCAAACATATGAAACAAGTATAAATGTTTAAGTCTGCTTTGCTCACTGGGGGACTGATGGGAGCTCCAGGAGCATACATCATGAGAGAGCAAGATTCTGATTGGTCCAGTCTCCATGCTGCAGGAGGAGGTACACTATCTGGATGTGGAGGACTAAACTGGACCCTCCAGGAACTATATTTACCAGGTAAGTGTAATTTCTATTTAAAGACTTAATGCAGTACATTAATTATAGCTTTTTATGGAGCTGATGCACCATTTGAGAAAATAATCAAATGAGGTGAATTGTAAATCATTCTAGTGATAGTCTGAAGGGTGAAAACTGGTGGTGAAGAGACTGAATCCTTTTTTTATATGGCCCTAAACTTTTAAGGACTCTAATCTGGGCATCCTGTCTGATCAGTTAACTTCAAAAATGTTACATGCATAATTTTCTAATATTGATAAGATTTTGGATTGAGGGAGAAAACACTCAATTTTAAGGCATCTCATCTGCCAGTCCAATTCATGTGCAAGTCTGTTTTTAATGTTTTCTGTTTTTAGAAGGGTATAGTGATGAAGCTGACACTACTGAAGCTATGGAGTTAGGGGAAAACTCAGTTTATTTTAAAGAAACTGATTTACAGAGAATGCAGTTACCAAGAAGTGTAGCTAGAGGGAGTAGGCATAAGGCTGCAGAAGGTAGGCTAACACACCCAGATTGTAATGATGCAATAGCTAATCAAACACACCTGAGTAGAGGGCCAGAAAACTCACTAGAGAAACGGCTTTAAAAGCAGTGCTCGGTCAGGAGAATAGAGAGGACCACGAATAGAGAGACAACCACGGGAGCAGAGAGGACCACAAATAGAGCAACAGAAACCCCTGCTACTAAGGAGAGAAAGGGGAAAGCTCCAACTACGAAAGGAAAGGTAGTTAAGCTTGCAGTCCTTACAAGGAATGGACAACTTCCAGGAAGGACAAGCCCATGCTGAAAAGCTCCAGAAAAGTCTCCAGGGAAGACAGTAAGCAGGAGAGTGCCTGGTAGAGGGAATACCAGCAACACACATCTCAGAGAACATAGCTCCTTTCCTGAATGTGTGCCAGGTCCTAGAAAGGCTTGTAAACCCGAGAGCCATAGCTATGAGAAACAAAGCTGGGGAAAGCTTTGGAAACATGTGCAGAAGGTCCTAGATAAAAGCCATATTAATTGTTTGCCAGACCAGGTCCAGCCAGGCTGGAAAGTCTTGGAGAGAACTTCTGAAGTACAACCAGTTTTGCCTAGGGAAAGCTCAAGCTTGGCAGACACAATATCTGAACAAGAGGATATGCAAACTGACCTTGTAGAATCAGAACCATTGCTACCTGAATACCCTATGGACTGTACTCTTTGTGTAGCTGAGAGTATAGAATCTCTGAGTCATAGCATAAGATGCTCTAAAATGTCATTGCTGCTTTGAGCTGAAAAGAAGTTTTTGTTTATTTAACCTGTTTATATTGAAAAATCCTGCTTGAATGGAAGACTGTGAAGCTGTTATAACAGTTTTGGACTTTGTAAATACTTTGGTAGAAACCCTGAATTAAGGTGAATTCTGTTGTCTTCTTGGAGAACCTTAGCACATCAAGGAAATAAAACCTTATATTGGAGTGGAGGAGTGGCCTAGTGGTTGGGGCAAGGTACTTATTTACATTCTCTTATATACCACGCTATTCTGCATCAGTGTGGTTTACATTGAACAAACTGAAATTACATTGAACAGGGCATATCTCCAAGTTATAATGCCCTGTTCAATGTAATTTCAGTTTGTTCAATGTAAACCGCACTGATGCAGAATAGCGTGGTATATAAGGGAATGTAAATAAATAAATATTTAACCCTGCACAAGGCTCTCACAACTATTCTTTATAAAGAAGGGAACTACAGGGACCATAATGCACCTGGTCTAAGTTAGTTTCTGGCTTCAACAAAAAAATGTCTGCCCTGACCCTTCAGCATGCTGCCACCAGGAGGGACTGTGACAGTATGCATTCTAGTTCTACATTTTTTAAAACTTTCTCTTACAACACAAGAACTTTCACACTGGGTCAAACCAAAGGTTCAAGCCTTGAATCTTGTCTTACAGTGGCTAGTTCAGGCTACAAGTATCCCAAAAGTAGCCAGCTCCATGCTACTTGTTTGGGGGTGGGGGTTGTTCTCTTGGTCTTCCTTAACAGTTTGTGGCTTACTCTCCAGGAGCCTGTTCATTTACTTCAAACCCAACTATAATTAACTGCTTTTGCAACACTTTCTGGCAACAGGCTCCAAAGCTTAAATCATATGTTGAGAAAAATAAAATATATTTTAAATGTACTAATTTTGTAATTTCATGGAGTGTCCCTTAGCCTTTGTTTCAAAAAAGTACAATCGATTCACATATCTCATTTCATCCATGTTTTCTCAAAGTTGAGGAGCCCTAACTTTAGCCTTTCCTCAGTCATTCCATCTTTATCACTTTGGTCACTTTTTTCTACCTTTTTTCTTCTTCTAATGTTTCTGGTCTTTCCTAACATTGTGTGCTTTTTATTTATAGCTAGTTATGAATGTTTGTTTATTTCTAAGTTGCTGAGAGAATGCTTCAATGAGCGTTATATTTAAACACATGGACTGCTTTATGTAGTGTACAAGGCGGCAACCTCATCCATTGGAAACTTTGTTAACACTACATCACTGTACTGGAAATGTAACTCTAAATTACAGAGCATGCAGCAGTTCTGATAACTTGCAAGAAACACAACGCACTGTAGAATCTCTATGGATAGAAATCCCATGTTAAGAGGAAGGCAATGGCAGTGGGGGTTGGTGTTGGTGTTCTACAGTCAGCCTGACAAAAATGAACAGATGGATGATGAAATGCTAAAAGAAATTGGGAAAGCTAACAAGTGTTACAACACTAATAATGGGTGATTTCAATTACCCTGGGTACAGACTGGGTCAATGTCACAGCAGGACATGCTAGGGAGATAAAGCTTCTATATCAGTGGTTATCAAACCCAGTCCTGGGGGCCCTCCAGCCAGTTGGGTTTTCTGGATATCCACAATGAATATGCATAAGAGAGATTTGCATGCCTTCTACTTCCAGTATATGCAAATCCCTCTTATGCATCTTCATTGTGGATATCCAGGATTTGCATATACTGGAAGTAGAAGGCATGCAAATCTCTCTCATGCATATTCATTGTGGATATCCTGAAAACCTGACTGGCTGGCGGGTCCCCAGGACTGGGTTTGAGAACCACTGTTCTAGATGAAATAAATGAGACTGCTGCTTGGAGCAGCTGGTTAATGAACAGACATGAGGAAGCTATTTTGAACCTATTTCTTAGTGGAACACAGGATCTGGTGCAAGAAGTGTTAGGGCCACTTTGCAATAGCATGATCACATTTGTTTTATTAAATGGAGGAAATCCACAGTACAACCTTTCAAAAAGGAGACTGATAAAATGAGGCAAAATAGTTAAGAAAAAACTAAAAGGAGCAGTTGCAGAGTTTTTAAAGGTTTATATCAAGCATGGACGTTGTTTAAAAATACTATCTTGAAAGCCCAGACCACATGTATTCCACACTTAAAGATGGAAGGAAGGCCAAAAAGCTGCCAGTATGGTTTAAAGGTGAGGTCATAGGCTGTTTTCGTAGCTAAAGTATCTTTCAGAAAATGCAAAAAGGAGCCAAATGAGAAACAGGAAACATAAGCACTGGCAAGTTAATTGCAAGGCATTGATAAGGCAGGCAAAGAATATATTAAAAAAATTTGCCATGGAAGAAAAACCACATTGACTTTCAAGTACATTAATAGCAAAAACCTTGGGAGGGAGAGAGAGTTGAACCGTTAAATGATAGAGGGGTAAAGGGGGCACAAAGGGAGGATAATGCCATAGTGGAGAGACTGAATTCTTTGCTTTGCTCTTCCCTGAAGATGTGGAGAAGTTACCCATGCCGGACATGGCATTTAAAGGTGATGTTTTAGAAGTGAAACAAAGGTCTTTGATTAAACTGAGAAGACTATGATAAATTATAGAAAGTAGCAGATCACCTGGACCAGATGGTATATATCTGAGGGCGTTGAAAGAACTAGAATATAAGCTTGCAGACTTACTATTAGTAATCTGAACTATCATTAAAATCATCTCTAGTACCTGAAGACTGGAGAATGGCCAGTGTAATGCAAATTTTTAAAGAGTTCCAGGGGTGATCCAGGAAACTACAGACTGAGCCTGACGTCAGTACTAGCCAAAATACTAGAAACCATTATAAAGAATACAATTACTGAACATGTAGCTAGCCAATATTGATTTAGCCAAGGAAGATCATTTACTAATCTGTGTGGGGTTTTAAGCTGTGAATCAACAGGCAGATAGTGTATCACCTTATCTAAATTTTCAGAAAGCCTTTGACAAGATCCTTCATGAGACTCTCTTGGGGAAGTTAAAAATCTTGTGATAGAAGCAGTGTACTATTGTAGATCGTGAACTGGTTAAGATGGAAAGCAGAGTAGGGCTAAATGGGATAGATTTTCTCAGTGGAGAAAGGTGAAGTGGAGCACCCCAGAGATCTATGTTTGGTCTGCTGCTTTTTAACGTTCATAAATGACCTGGAAATGGGAATAATGAGTGATGTGATCAAATTTTGCAGAGGACACAATTATTCAAAGCTCTTAAAACACAAGAGAACTTTAACTTGAATGGCAGATAATTTCATGTGGACAAGTACAAAGTTATGCATTTAACACTAGAAGCTCCAAAAGGAATTTTACCTAGAAACCCCAAAGTGTGTAAATTGATGCATTATCACGATGACTGTGTTTTTAGCATGAAATGCAGATGTGAATTAATGTGAAGTTACTTATTTGTTAATATATGTGCAGTATGTGACGTCATTACATCATCGTGTGTTAACAGTTTTACTCTGACATTACAAACAATAAACAGTGATTGAGATGCACCACCTAGTGGGGAAAATGAATTTATACCTAGAAGCCCCAAAGTGCGTCAATTGATGCATCCAAAACAACTGAGTGCGTCAATTGATGCACTTTGGGGCTTCTAGGTATAAATTCATTTTCCTGCAACGTGGTGCATCTGTCAATTTTCAATGCACATATTTGAACATCTTGACCTTGCTAACAAAGTCATGGAACATGACTGACATGGTTCTAGCAGTGGTGCTGGTATGCAACTTTGAAGATGCATGTGCATCAATTGATGCACTTTAGGGCTTCTAGTGTTAAGGAAGAACAACCCCAACTATGGTTACACAATGCAAGGTTCCACATAAAGAACCACCACCCAGGAAAAGAATTTAGGCATCCTTGTGGATAATACATTGAAACACTCTGGCCAGTGTGCAGCAGTGGCCAAAAAGCAAACAGATTGCCAGGAATCATAAGGAAGGGAATGGAGAATAAAACTAAGAATATTATGACTCTGCGTCATTCCATGGGGCGACCACAACTTGAATATTGTATGTATTTCTGATCACCATATCTTAAAAAGGATATAGCAGAATTCGAAAAGCTACAGAAAAGTCTCCAAAATGGTAAAAGGGATGGAAGGATACCCCTATGAGGAAAGGCTTAAAAAGTTAAGGCTCTTCAACTTGGGAAAAGACAGCTGAGGGGAGATGTAAGGTCTATAAATTAATTAATGAATGAAGTAGAAAGAACATAAGATATGCCATACTGGGTCAGACCAAGGTCCATCAAGCCCAGTATCCTGTTTCCAACAGTGGCCAATCTAGGTCATATGTACCTAGCAGTTTCCCCAAGGGACACAGGTTCCACAATGCTTGTATTGGTTCAAGCATTGATATCCTGGGTCCCTTCTTAATAATGGTTTATGGACCTTTCCTCCAGGAACTTGTCCAAACCTTTTTTAAACCCAGCTACACTAACAGCCTTTACTACATCCTCCGGTAACAAATTCCAGAGTTTGATTACACGTTGAGTGAAAAAATATTTTCTTTTATTAGTCTTAAATAGTTTACCCTGTAGCTTCATTGCATGTCCCCTAGTCTTTCTATATTCTGATAAGGTAAACAATCGATCTACGTTTACCCGTTCCACTCCGTTCATTAATTTATAGACTTCTATCATATCTCCCCTCAGCCGTCTCTTTTCCACGTTAAAGAGCCCCAGCCTTTTTAGCCTTTCTTCATAGGAGTAGCCTTCCATCCCCTTTACCATTTTGGTGGCTCTTCTCTGAACCTTTTCTAAAATTGCTATATCCTTTTTAAGATATGGCGACCAGAATTGCACACAATATTCAAGGTGCGGTCTCACCATGGAACGATATAGAGGCATTATAATATCTTTTGTTTTATTTTCCATTCCTTTCCTTATCATACCTAGCATTCTATTTGCTCTCTTGGCCGCCGCTGCACACTGGGCCGAGGGTTTTAACATGGTATCCACAAGGACGCCTAAATCTTTTTCTTGGGTGGTGGTTCCTAATGTGGAACCTTGCATCGTGTAACCATAGTTTGGGTTGTTCTTCCCTAGGTGCATAACCTTGCACTTCTCCACATTAAATTTCATCTGCCATTTTGATGCCCAGTCTTCCAATTTATCAAGATCCTCTTGCAATTTTCCACAATCCTCCTGGGTTTTAACAACTTTAAATAGTTTTGTGTCATCAGCAAATTTGATAACCTCACTCGTTATTCCACTTTCCAGGTCATTTATGAATATGTCAAAAAGCAGCGGACCCAGCACAGATCCCTGGGGTACACCACTATTCACCTTTCTCCATTGGGAAAATTGGCCATTTAGCCCTACCCTCTGCTTTCTATCTTTTAACCAGTTCCTGATCCACAGTAGTACACTGCCTCCTATCCCATGACTCTTTAGTTTTGCCAAAAGTCTCTCATGAGGGACCTTGTCAAAGGCTTTCTGAAAGTCCAGATACACAATATCAACCGACTCACCTTTGTCCACCTGTTTATTCACTCCTTCAAAAAAACATAACAGATTAGTAAGACAAGATCTTCCTTGTCTAAAGCCATGTTGGCTGTCTCCCATTAGGTCATGACTATCTATATGCTGAGTAATTTTATTCTTTATGATGGTTTCTACCATTTTTCCCGGTACTGATGTCAGGCTCACCGGTCTGTAGTTTCCCGGATCACCCCTCGAACCCTTTTTAAAAATTGGTGTTACATTGGCGATCCTCCAATCCTCAGGTATTAGAGATGATTTTAACGATAGTTCACAGATTACTGATAGCAGGTCTGCAATCTCAAATTTCAGTTCTTTCAACACCCTTGGATGTATACCATCCGGCCCAGGTGATTTGCTACTCTTCAGTTTATCTAATAGTTGTAAGACATCTTCCCGATGTATCGATATTTCCTTCAATTCTTCCACACCTTTAAATACCACTTCAGTCGTGGGTAACATCCCTACATCTTCCTCAGTAAAGACCGAAGCAAAGAATTCATTCAGTCTCTCCGCTATCGCCTTGTCGCCTCTTAGTGCTCCTTTAACCCCTTTATCATCTAATGGACCAACTGACTCTCTCACGGGTTTTTTGCTACGAATGTACTTGAAAAGGTCTTTATTTCGCGTTTTTGCTTCCGCAGCAAGCTTCTTCTCAAATTCTCTCTTTGCCTGCCTTATCAATGCCTTGCATTTGACTTGCCAGTGCTTGTGCTGTTTCCAGGTTTCATCATTTGGCTCTTTTTTCCATTTCTTGAAAGATGCTTTTTTGGCAACAACAGCCTCTCTGACCTCAGCTTTAAACCATGCTGGCAATTTTTTGGACTTCCTTCCACTTTTCTTAAAGCGTGGAATACAGCTGGTCTGGGCTTCCAAGATAGTATTTTTCAACAACACCCAAGCTTGATGTACGTCTTTAACCTTTGCAACTGCTCCTTTTAGTTTTTTCTTAACTGTTTTCCTCATTCTATCATAGTCTCCCTTTCGAAAGTTAAAGGGTAGTACTGTGGATTTCCTTACTATCCCTCCTCCACTAATTAAATCAAAGGCGATCATGCTATGATCACTATTGCCAAGTGGCCCCAACACCCTTATCTCTTGCACTACATCTGGTGTTCCACTAAGGACTAGGTCTAATATTGCTTCCCCTCTGGTCGGTTCATGAACCAGCTGCTCCAAGCAGAAGTCATTTATGTCATCTAGGGGATGTACCGGTAGTAGGTGGCTGCAGATAAAGACTAGTATGATCATCTAGTCTGCCCAGTAAGGTGGCTAGAGTGATTGTAACTGCAGTTCTATGCATGTCCCTCCCCTCTATGCTTGTGTTCAGAGTTGTACCTACTGTTCTGTGCAGGTCAGCCCCCCCCCTCCCTCTTTTATTGAAGTATAAAAGATATTTAAGTTATGCTTCCAATAAATGCAGGGAGGCTGACCTGCAAAAAGGGGGGGGGGGAAGCAATGCAGCTACAATGTAATCTATTTAAGAGTAAAGATGCGTTTTCACTCAACGTGTAATCAAACTCTGGAATTCATTAATGGAGGATGTAGTAAAAGCTGTTAGTGTAGCTGGGTTTCAAAAAGGTTTGGTCAAGTTCTTGGAGGAAAGGTGGTCCATAAATCATTAGAGGACCTGGGAAATCCACTGCTTACCCCAGGACAAGCTTTGTGGAACCTGTCTACCTTTTTGGGGAACCTGCTAGGTACTTGTGACCTGGAATGGCCACTGCTTAGAAACGGGATACTGGGCTTGATGGACCTTGGTCTGACCCAGTATGGCTGTTCATCTTCGTCCTTTGTCTTCCAGATAAACTGGATGTGAGGAAACCCAAAATAGTGGTGTGGCTCCTGCAATAACAAATTATTATACTACCAAATACGTACTTGAGTTATTTTTTTATGTTTACATTGCTGGTAATGAGAGAACACAGATCAAATTCTTTCTCTGTCATACATTGGAGCCACTTTGACTTCAATACAAAACAGATGAAAGCTTGGATTTCCTCAACATTTTTGCAAACTTTGAATTATAACACCTTTATCTCAGTGGAAAGGGTATCTGGAGAAAGTCACCCTGCATACTTGACTGAGCACCCCCTGGATTACTCAGAAGAAAGCTGTATATCTTTTATTAGCTTGGAAAACTATGAATCTTTAAGTAGTATTTCTTTTGCAATCATCCAAGGATTTTCCTACAATTAGTATAATCTCTTAAAGATAGTCTTAGAACTTCTTTTTCCTAGTTTTCTCAGTCTTTAGTCAACCCTTTCTTTCCACAGTGGTAAAGGTAAGAAACCCCTGAATGACATTGATAATGAGGTTCCAAGTAATTCTGCATTGCATGGAGAGAGAAAATCCTGATGCAGCAAAAAATGCAATCTGATGCAAGAAAATGTGACGGGAATATCCAGAAATTTCCAAACATATTGGGAGTCACAGGCCTGAAAACTTCAGTCATGCCTTGATAAATTATCCATTGATCTCTTATGAACTCCGTAAGGATGATTTCATTAGCTTAATGCAATACTATGGCGAACATTCTCAGTAAATTTGAGAGACTGAGATCCTACCTAATAATATAACCAGGTTTAAATGCGGTTACTGATTGTCATGATATGTGCAAATTGTACCCATTTGGAGAAATTGCCCCACAAACTTTAAAACTACAGTTTATATCAACAGGAAACCAACCCACAGTTTTGCAGTGTCCTTGAGTTCCAGCTGCCATCCTTCACATATGTGAAGTCTGCTATACACAGTCAAGCCACACAATATCACTGCTGTGGCCTAAGACAAATGCCTCAACGTCTTTATTGAATTGTTGAAATAAAGGCTATAACGCAAATCTCTGAAGATTACCATTACTTGAGGAAGCCCACTTCCTACAAAAAGGAACCACTGTGTGCCTGTACAGTTTATACAATCCAGAGTGGGGGAAAATGAGAAACTGTGTAAACCTGTGGATGAGTCACCAAAGATGACCAGTTCTGGTCTGACAGCCGCCTGATCTAAAAGATTAAAATAAGCTTCTGACAAATTTGAAGACTGGCACAAGTCCATGCAATATACTACACTGCAAACTGTACCAGAATATATTGCATGACCCCACAGTTATCCACTGGGGCTCATTCCTTAATATAGTATATATTCAATACACAGTATGAAGATGCTATTCTGGCAAAACAGGCCAGATGCTGAAGACCCCCAGTGAAGGTGGTAGAGATGAGGACAGCATCTGAATTCAACAAAGCATGGGACAAACGCAGAAGATCTCTAAAGGGGGGGACGGGGGACTATAGTGGTAGATATGGAAGGGCAGACGGGATAGGCTATATAGTCTGTGGTGGGTTTGTTTTTTCTCTGTCATGTTTCTATGTTTGAAATGCTTTTTATTCTTGTACAATGACAGCTGGAAGGGGGGGGGAAAGGGGAAGTGTTGGGTATGTTGGTCAGATGGAGAGAGAATCGGGGAGAAGTGGGCAAAAGATACTACTTTTTATTTGAGGCAGGAGAAAGGGGAGGCAGGACAATTTTGCCGTAGTGCCAGTCTTGCCCACAGGTATCACTCTGTACCATCAAACCAGACCAAAGTGAGAATGGGACCAAGGACAGATCCCTGTGGCACACCACTGGTAACATCCTTCTCCTCAAAGTGAGTTCCATTGACCTGTACTGTTTGTTACTTCCCACTCAACTAATTTCTATCCCAGTCAGTATTTTAGGGTCCATCCTTAAGATGCTCAATTTATAAGTCACATGTGTGGAATGGTGTAAAAGGTTTTCTACAGTTAACAAGCAGGAAGTAAGTTGTCCTGTATGGGTGACATCACCGACTTAGTCTATGCAGAACACTCCATTTCTTCCATTGGAAGCTTTTGGGAGCTACACTACACATGCGTGTTCCTGCCTGTCGCAGCACTATCTTCTCCAGCCTCCTTTTCCATAGGGCTCACAGGATGTGTCCTGCACCAGTGGAAAAATTTTGTTTTTTCTTTACCCCTACAGATGTAATTTTTTTCCCTAGTAGTTTTACCACCTCTTGTCAGTTAAGTTTGCTTCCAGTTGATTTTTTTTTCTTTTTTGTGCTTTCCCCAGTTTAGGCCTTTTTCCCACCATCACAGTTGAGGCCTTTGACCTCACCCAAGCCGTCTTCCCAGACATGTCTAAGCCAGTGAGTAGCTTTAAGAAATGCACAATGTATGGCCACACTATTTTGGTCCCAGGTGGGCACAGTTGGTGCCTGCAGTGCTTGTGCCAGACCACCAGCCCCATCCTGCAACCTCTGCCTGCAGATGAGGAGGGGTCTGAAGGGCCAGGAAAAGCAGAAGGCTTCCCTCTTTTGAACATCAGATTCAGCATCCTTGGCTCCAGCATTGAGCCCCCCCCCCCACCCCGTTGCGGAGTCCCGCCAAGGCATCAACTGGGCAGGATCCCTGTGCACAGTCAGAACCAAGGGGCCCCGGAGTATTGAGCAACAACTTGCCAACATCTGACCAGTTTCAAGGAAGGACCGGATGCTGGCCCCGTCAGCATCAAAGGGGGATCCCAAGCATTGGGACAAGCCCAAGGTGCATCTGCACTGTAGCCCTCCCTGGCGTGACATGGACAGTGAGGACCAAAAGCAACCAGTCAAGCTTCCCCAGCAGGAAGAATTGACTCCCAGATAGGAGGAATTAACTCCCATAGCCCTGGAGGGCAGCCAGATGTCTCCCAATTGAACATGTTATCACCAATGGCCTTGCCTGAGGTACCAGTGCCAGTGGCCATTGTTTCAGCCCTGGCTCCCTCCGAGGCAGTGGTTCTGGAGGAATGCCTATGGGCTCTTGAGGCTCACATGGTGACTGGTTTTGGCCTTGCAGCATGCAGGCTTTTTAATGATTTGACACTCTATTCAGCCCATTCTAGAAACCAATGCACTGCTGGCGGAAGCAGGCGCTTCGGGCAGGAGATCAGCCTACATCGGTTCCCATGGCTATCTCCCTGTCACATGTGTCTGAGTTGGATGTCTCAGGGCAACCCCACTCTCATATGGAGTACCATGGATCCCATCGCCTGCCCTCTCCGCACAAACAGACTAAGCAGTCGGTGGAAACTCTATACTACCTTGATTTCCTTTCAGAGTCTTGAGTCCAAAGACTGAGAGTGAGGAGGGCTCAGCCTTCTCTGATGGGAGATTTCCTCCCCCCCCACCCCCCCCCCACTGACCTCCCTTTGGATCCTTTCCTCCGGGGGTAACTTATCCTGCACAAAATCCTGAAAGGACATCCCCTCTGTATGAGCAGCGTATTTGCTAAGGCCATACCTTTCTCCCTTGAGGTGGAAGACGGCGATTGCAGAGTTCGGGCTCCTACAGTACCCCTTGGCACGCAAGGTGACAGTAGTGATGGTGCTGGTGCATCACGTCTTACAAACACTACTGCTGCAGCTGTGGGATAGTCGTCTTGCAGTTCTTACTTTCATCCAGTGGTTGGACTCTACCGGATCCAGAAGGCACTGGGCTTCAAGAAGCCTCAGTTGCCACACAGTTCTATAGTCGTGGTCTGCCTTGAAGCACATAAAGAGCAGCAAGATGCATGCCTCTGTGCCCCCAGGTAAGGAGGAGATATTACCAGGGCTCTATGCTGATGGCCAGGATCCTTTCCTACTAGCTATACATGGGCATGTTCTTCAGGACCAAGCAGGAAGTCAGTCCTCACTTATGGGGTGACGTTGGCGCCGACGGAGCCCTCACGGAGCAATTTTCCCCAGCTTTCGCAGAAAGCCTTTGGGAATTGCAGCGCGCATGCGCGGTCCCCTTCCCGCCCAGGGATGCCATCTTGCTCAGTCTTCTTTTTTCTGCGGAGCCCTACAGACGTAGTTTGTTACCGCCGCTGAAAAAGTTGATTTCTTTAGTTTGATTTCTCGTAAATTTTTTTTCTTGGTTCGTGTGTCCTCTTCCTGCTGGGCTTTTGAGCCCGTTCACGTTTTTTATTTTATTCCAACTGGCGTCCCCGCCACTATTTCCTTCTTCCCTGGCAGCGCGGTCTTTCGACCTTGCAGGGGTCCTTTTTCCCCCGATGGCTGCCAGCGGGTTTAAAAAGTGTGATCGTTGTGTCAGACTCATGTCTCTTACCGACACGCATGACTGCTGCCTCCGCTGCCTAGGGGCCGAGCATGACACTATGAGTTGCGGCCCGTGCAGCAGGATGTCCTCGAAGGCCCTGAGGAGTCGGCAGTCGCAAAGGGATCGTATCTTCTCTGACTCCGCGCGGACCTCGTCAGAGGCCTCGACGTCTCGTGGCTCTGGCTCAGACCATCGTCGGAGTTCTTCTGAACGGGGCTCCCCCGGCCGGGAACACCGGCGGGAGAAGAGGCCCGCGAGGGTGGAGCCGGACGGCAATCCTGGTTCCTCGAGGGCCAGGTCGCTCAGCCTGGCCTGACTCCCTGGCCCCTCGGAGGGGGAGAGGCCTTCGAAGCTTCCTCGTCTCGAAGTGGAGACTCCTGGACACGTGAGTGATATAGTCCTTCTGGACTCCCCCACGGATGATCCGACGTCGGGCCCGACACCATCGGGGCCCGAGTCGGCAGATGCTGGGTCTTCTGAGCTTGGTTTCAGACTGACGACCTTGGAGCGCAGTATCTCTGCCTTTATGGACCAGCAGCGGGCATTGATCACCGGCCTCGCCGGTGCATCTGCCCCGACCACCGGGACGTCGACGCCCAAGTCGACCCCGGAGGCCGAGTCGATCCTAGAGTCCATACAAGCTCGAGTCGATCCTCGACCTAGGTCTCCCTCGGTTTCCCGCTCGGGACCGAGGTCCTCGACGCCGGCCTCGGCGTCGGGGAGGAGGTCTCCGGGCCCTGCGCGCACGGAGCCGCTCAACTACTCCTCGGAGGAGTCGGGCTGGGACACGGAGGAGGACGAGTCACCAGGTTCCTTTCAGACCCGGTACGTCCCCTCCGACTTGCCAGAGTCGGAGCCTCGGAGGCGGTCCCCCCTGGAGGATACCCGGTTCTCCGATTTCGTGAGGGATATGGCCAAGGCCTTGGCTTTTCCCGCGGATCCGGAGGAGGAACCCCGAGCCGAAGAGCTCGAGGCCCTTCAGTATGACTCCCCCCCGAGGGAGGCCTTTACTGTACCGTTTCCCCCGCTGCTGGAGCGGCTTCTCTTCCGCATGTGGGAAAGCCCGGCCTCGACGCCGGTGTTGAGCAAGCGGGTCGATTCCATGTATCGAGTCTGCAAGAGCCCTGGGTTCCTGAAGGCGCAACTACCGCACCACTCCATGGTGGTGGAATTGGCCATGCATCAACTTAAAAGTCAAAAGATGCACTCGGTGCCTCCGGGTAAGGAGGCCCGGAATCTGGATGCCCTCGGTAGGAAGTGCTTCCAGGGCTCTATGCTTGCTTGTCGGGTCCAGACATATCAGTTGTATATGGTTATGTATCTCCGTGACCTGGCGAAAGAAATGGCGGGTTTTTCCGCCGGTCTCTCCGAGGAACCCTTGCAGCGGTTCCAAGCCCTGTCCACAGGGATTCGAGAGTGTTCGAAGTTCATTTCTCGAGCGGCCTATGATGGCTTCGAAGCATCGGCTCGAGTAGCCGGAGCCGGCATCGGGGCTCGCTGCCAAGCTTGGCTTCAGTCCTCCGACCTCGAGCCGTGGGTGCAGGACAAGTTGGTCGATGTCCCTTGCAGAGGGGAAAACCTCTTCGGCAAGCCCATGGCCGACAAGGCGGCGGAGCTCGAGTCAGAGACTCTCACCAGGACTCGCCTTTCCAGGAAAACCTCTGCTCCTTCTCAGAGGAAGAAGGGCTCAGGAAAAAAGCCCTTTTACCCGAGGAAGGTGTTCGCTTATAAGCAGCACCACCCACACTATCAGGCCTCGACAACCCCTCATCGGGCAGCAGCCTAAGGGTCAGGGTAGCGGGTCCCAGAGGCAGAAAGCCCCCAAGCCCACCACGCAGGCCCCGGCCCAGCAGGGTGGGGGGTTTTGACTATGCCAGCATAGCCTCTCCCCCCCAGGGGCCCTCGCTCAGCACGGGGGGCCGGCTGACCCACTTTGCTCACAGGTGATCAGCCGTAACATCCGATGCCTGGATGTTGCAGGTGGTTCAAAAGGGCTACCTCCTACATTTTCACCAGGTGCCCCCCCCTACTTCCCGGGGGAGTCTCCCAGACCCCCGCTGCACAAGGACGTACTCCTTCAGGAGCTGCAAAGTCTGCTTCAGGAGCGGGCGGTTGAGCCAGTGCCCCAGCATCTGTGCGGTCACGGTTTCTACTCGAGGTACTTCCTGGTGCCAAAGAGAACAGGAGGCTTCAGACCTATTCTGGACTTATGCAACCTCAACAAGTTCCTGCAGCGGGAAAAGTTCAAGATGCTTACCCTTGGAACCCTACTGCCCTACCTCCAGCAGGGAGATTGGCTATGCTCCTTGGATCTAAAGGATGCTTATACCCACATCCTTATTCACCTGGACCACCGACAATACCTAAGGTTTGTGGTGGCAGGGAACCATTATCAGTACCGAGTACTGCCCTTTGGCCTATCCTCCGCTCCCAGGGTGTTCACGAAGTGCCTGGCAGTGGTGGCAGCCTTCCTAAGGCTTCAAGGCCTCTTCGTCTTCCCATACCTGGATGACTGGCTCATCCGAGCATCGTCTGCTCCAGAGGTCGCCCAGGCCACCCAGCGTACGGTGGCTCTGCTTCAGCACTTGGGCTTCGTCATAAACTTCGAGAAGTCCACTTTGCTTCCCTTTCAGGACCTCGAGTTCATAGGGGCACGGCTGGACACTCGACAGGCTCGTGCCTTCTTGCCTCTGGAACGGGCCAACAGGCTTATGGCTCTAGCCGGCAGGTTCAACAGCGAGTCGCCGGCCCCTGCCAGACAGTTCCTGCAACTGCTCGGACACATGGCCTCCACGGTCCATGTCACTCCGAATGCCCGTCTACATATGAGACCTGCTCAGTGGAGCCTTTGCACTCAGTGGCATCAGTCCACAGGGAGACTGTCGGACCTGATACAGATTTCCGACCGTCTGGTCTCCTCCCTGCAATGGTGGCTTCACCTGCCCAACCTAGTGCTCGGCATGTCCTTTCAGTCGCCCCCACCATCCCGGGTGCTCACGACAGATGCCTCCCTCCTGGGCTGGGGGGCGCATTGTCGGGGGACATGCACTCAAGGCCTTTGGACACCTTGGGAGGCCGCCCAGCAGATAAACTTTCTAGAGCTACGGGTGATCCGCCTAGCTCTGCGGGCCTTCTCTCACCTGACGTTCGGTCAGTCCGTACTGGTGCAGACGGACAATCAGGTTGCCATGTTCTATGTGAACAAACAAGGGGGCACGGGCTCCCTCCTATGTCAGGAAGCCCGGAGGCTGTGCTCTTGGGCTGTTGGTCACGACATCCTCCTCAGAGCGGTTTACCTGCCAGGGCAGGACAATTGCCTGGCAGACAAACTGAGCCGGATTCTGCTGCTGCACGAATGGAAGTTGAACCCCGCGGTGGTCCAGCAGATCTTCCGCCGGTGGGGCTCTCCCACTGTGGATCTCTTTGCCAGTCCCCTGAACAGGCAGCTCCCCAGATTCTGCTCCCGGCACCCTCACCCTCTCGAGTGGTGCCAGATGCTTTCCTCCTCCCGTGGTCCAGGGGTCTGCTGTATGCCTTCCCTCCCACACCACTGGTGTCCCGGACCTTGTTCAAAGTTGTCCAGGACAGGGCCTCCGTGATCCTGGTAGCGCCCCGGTGGCCGAGACAACCGTGGTTCCCTCCGCTTCTACAGCTAGCGGTGGACACCCCTCTTCCCCTGGTGTTTTCAGCCCGATCTCCTGACCCAGGATCAGGGTACTCTTCTGCACCCCAACCTCAGGGCCCTGCACCTGATGGTCTGGCTGCTGAAAGGGTAGTCCTAGCCCCACTACTGCTACCCCCGGAGGTGGAAGCTGTCGTCCTAGCATCTCGGCGACCTTCCACCCGGAAGTCTTACGCCCTCAAATGGCGTCGCTTCTCGGTCCGGTGTTCTCAGCGATCTGAGGACCCCTTCGCCTGTCTGATATTGGTGGTACTGCAATATTTGCTTCACCTCTCCGACCTAGGTCTCAAATCCAATTCTGTCTGAGTCCACCTCAGTGCTCTCTCTGCACATCATTCACCGGTTGAGGGCCAGCCTCTCTTCGCACCCCTTGGTGGCGCTTTTCCTCAGAGGCCTCCTTCTGCTTAAACCTCCGTTGCGCCCTCCAGCTCCTGACTGGGACCTCAACATGGTTCTGCAAAGGCTTACCTGCCTGCCTTTTGAACCCATGGCTACCTGCCCTCTTCGTTTCCTCTCCTGGAAAACTCTCTTCTTGGTAGCCCTCACTTCCGCGAGGCGCGTAAGTGAGCTGCAGGCCCTAGTGTCGGAGCCTCCGTACACTAGGTTCTACAGGAATAGGGTGGTCCTGCGGACCCACCCTAAGTTCCTTCCAAAGGTGGTCTCCCACTTTCGCATCAATCAAGAGGTGGTTCTTCTGACCTTCTTCCCCAGGCCGCATGCCAGCCGAGCTGAGACTGTCCTGCACACCCTGGATTGTAGAAGAGCCTTGTCCTTCTACCTTGACCGTATGCGGGAGCATAGAAAAGCGGTTCAGCTTTTCGTGTCTTTTGATCCCAATCGGTTGGGGGTGCCTGTCTCTAAGCGCACTCTGTCCACCTGGGTGGCCGACTCTATCGCCTGGATTTACGGGGCGGCCGGCCTCTCCTTGGAAAGTCACGTCACGGCTCATCGGGTCAGGGCGAAGGCCGCGTCCGTGGCTTGCCTCCGCTCTGTTCCGTTGGCAGACATCTGCCGGGCCGCTACTTGGTCTTCAAGTCAGACTTTTGCGGCTCACTACTGCCTGGAAAGGGAGTCCCGCAGGGACGGTGCTTTCGGTCAGGCAGTCCTCCACCATCTCTTTGAGGTTTAGGCAACTCCTACCCTTCGGCCCCGGTGTTGGCTACCGGCCGGATGCGTATTCAGAGAAGATTCCTTCCTTCTGTACTGCTGAGTTTGAGGGAGCTCATTTTAGGCTTGAGGCCTCCGGTAGCCTTAAGCTTGGGAGTCCCATAAGTGAGGACTGACTTCCTGCTTGGTCCTGGAGAAAGAGTAGTTACTCACCTGTAACAGGTGTTCTCCAGGAGCAGCAGGAATCAGTCCTCACTACCCTCCCTCCTCCCCTGGGAGTTGCAGTCATTCTTATTGCATATCTTGCAAATTTTTCGCTGTCTTTCTGCTATGTCATCAGACTGAGCAAGATGGCATCCCTGGGCGGGAAGGGGACCGTGCATGCGTGCTGCAATTCCCAAAGGCTTTCTGCGAAAGATGGGGAAAATTGCTCCGCGAGGGCTCCGTCGGCGCTGACATCACCCCATAAGTGAGGACTGATTCCTGCTGCTCCTGGAGAACACATGTTACAGGTGAGTAACTACTCTTTCCTGAAGGACATCATGTTTGACTTGGTGGAGTTTGCCACTTATGTCCCTCTCAATCAACTAGAC
This sequence comes from Ichthyophis bannanicus, assembly GCA_033557465.1. Taxonomy (NCBI): domain Eukaryota; kingdom Metazoa; phylum Chordata; class Amphibia; order Gymnophiona; family Ichthyophiidae; genus Ichthyophis; species Ichthyophis bannanicus. The sequence goes on along the minus strand of CM066031.1, from coordinate 1,811,737,672 downwards.
TCCTTTCATGCCCTGATAGGCCATGGTAAGGATTGCTCCAAGTATGCCATGCAAGACACAACCTGCCTGTAAGGTGGTGGCAGTGGGCATTGGCACCCAGCAACTGGCCTGCCTTCAGTCTTTCAATCTGGAGCAGTGGGCTCAGGACAAATTAGCCAGTCCCTTGCAGTGGGGAGAATCTCTTCAGGAAGTTGCTTGAGAAGGCAGGCAAGCTCAAATGAGTTTGACACTGAGGAAGACTCCAGATACCTCACCTCACATTAGTGTCAGGGGAAGAAGGCTGCCTACCCCCATCCTTGCTAGTATGATCTGGTGCCTCAGTGTCCAGTCAGGCACAGGCCACCTGCCAGCAGCAGCAGCAGCAGCAGCAGCAGGGGAAGCCTCAAAAAGCCCAGCTGGCCCCACAGCCCAATCCAGGAGTGGGCTTTTGACTAGTTCCTCAGGAACATAGCCAACCAACCCTTACCTGCAGCAGTTCCTATTCAAGTATTTATTTATTTATAGACTCTTATATACCGCACTATTAAGCATCAGCGCGGTTCACAAAAAACAGTGAGATACACAATTCAACAGTACTTTGTGTTTACAGAAAACAGGAGAATATAACTCGGATAACAGGGTATATAATTAATAAACATAGTCATAATATCATCATGGCTTCAGTTTTGTGTGTATGTGGTCTGTGGGGTATCTGTATTGTATGTGTATGAGTGGAAGGTCTGGGGGTTGGTTGAGATGTCTTTGTTTACTGGATAAGATAAAAGGAAGAGGTAGTGTTTCAAAGCTTTGCGAAACTGCAAAAGGTCTGGTATTGCTTGGATGTTTTGAGGAAGGCTATTCCAACACCTTGGTGCACAGAATAAAAAGGCCCTGTCTGAAGTAGTTTTGGTACACTGTGATATTGATTTAGGGACTAACAGAGTATTGAGTGTTACTGACCTTCTGTCTCTATTGAGGGGTGGTGTTTGGATCAAGTCTGATATTGATGAAGATGAGAGTTCTTTGAAGGCTTTGAATGTAATTAGTAAAATTTTGAAAGTGAGTCTACTTTGAATTGGGAGCCAATGAAGATGTTTTAGAATAGGTGAGATATGGTCTTTCCGGGAAGCTCCATGAAGGACTCTAGCTGCAGCATTCATAGCCATTTGAAGTGGGTGTAAGGTGGTTTGTGGAAGACCTTGTAAAATTGAGTTCGCATAATCAAAATGAGGTATGATTAGTGCCTGATAGATGGTTCTAAAATCGTCTGGCTCTAGCAAGGATCGAAGGTGTCTAAGGGAGCGTATTTTGTGATATACCGCTCTTACAATATTACTAATATGTGCTTTCATATCTAATTTCTGGTCTAAAGTGACACCGAGGTATCTGATGGTGGTCTTGGTCTGGAGGTTAGCATCATTCACTTTCAAAAAGGATGGAGCAGTGAAATTTTGGTTACGTGTAATAAATAACACCTCCGTTTTCTTGTGTTGGATCCTTAGATTTTGGGATTGTAGCCAGTTGGATACTTCATTTATGCAGTTAGTTAATGGATTGAGATCAGGGTTCTCAGTTGTAAAAGGAAAATATAAAAGTACATCATCCGCGTATATCATGCAGTTAACTCTAAAGGATCGAATCAGGTTACAGATAGGCTGCATGTATATATTAAACATAAGGGCGGAAAGGGATGAGCCTTGAGGGACCCCTTGTTTTTGATGAAACTGATCTGATGAAGTATCGTTGGATCGTACTTGTTGCCATCTGTCAGAAAGGTAGGATCTACACCACTCAAGTGCTTTATCAGTAATTCCCTTCCCTTTGAGACGCTCAAGGAGGTGTTCATGGCTAACAGAATCAAAAGCGGCTGCGATATCAAGAAAAACAAGGACAAACCCTTGGCGGATGTTATCAATTCCTGATAATAAGCTGCTGAACAGAGTAGTTAGAAGCGTTTCCACACCGTGGAATTCTCTGAAACCGTGCTGGCATGAGTCCAGTGGGGCGTTAAGATCTATATGATCCTGAATTTGTTTTTGTACTTCTTTTTCCCAAAATTTTTGCTAGTAATGGAATACTTGAAATAGGTCTATATGATTCTGGTTTAAGAGGGTCAAGTTTGTTGTTTTTTAGTAATGGCCTTATGGATGTTTGCTTAAGGGTACGAGGGAAAGTTCCTGTTGTAAATGATTGAATCATGAGTCTGGATATGATGGGACTGAGATCAGCTCGTAGATCTTTGATCCAGAACGCAGGGCAAGGATCAGTATGAGCGGTGGTCATGTTTATGCAAGCAATGGTGTCTTCGATTTGTCGTTTAGATGGTATTGAGAAGATAGTGAGTAGAGTTTGATCTACTGGATCTAGGACTATGTTAGGAGCCGAGTTATTGTCAATTTGGCAGAGTTTGGATTGTAGATAGTTAGCAAATATTTGAGGGTGGATTTCATATTTAAGTTGTGAGGCAGGTTCATTTGTCAAACGCTTAACTATGGCAAACAGGTCATGAGGTTTGTTCAGAGATCTTTTTAAAGTGACTGCATGGTGACGTCTCATTGATTCAGTAACTGCCATGCGATGAGATGTGAGATGTTGGATATATACAGCTCTGTCAACTTCAGAGTGTGAGTGTCGCCATTGTCTTTCAAGTTTCCTTAGGGTTGTGTGCGAGGCCTTCAGCTCAGATGAGTACCATATAGCAGAGTGTCGCTTGCTTTGTAGTTTGTTGGTCGACGGACATGTGGCAATCGAACTGAGAGTACTATTCCAATTAGAAACTAAATCATCAATGCTGCACTGTGGTAAATTGGTTAGTGGAAGTGTTGTTTTTAGGATTAGGTCTTTGTCAAATGGCTTGAATCTTCTCAGAGGGGTACTAGGATGGTCGTTTATTCCTCTTTCATCCTTTTGGTTACATCTAGCCTTGAATATAATTAGTTTGTGATCTGACCATGGAACTGGGTTGATTGATAGATCCAAGATAGATGGTAAATTGGCGGTTGTTTCAGTTGTAAATATTAGATCTAATATACCACCTTTAATATGGGTTGGATCTTTAATTAATTGATTATACCCCAAAACTTGTAGAGCTTCAAGAAAAGCTGTTACATGGGAGTCTTGGAGAGAAGGGAGATTAAAGTCTCCTAGCACCCAACTTGCTATGTGGGGGTTTTGTGTATTGGAGGCCAAGTCAATTATCATAGATAGAGAATCAGAATTGGAAGAAGGAGAGCGGTATAGTAAAGTGAAAGAACAACATTTATTTGCTATTGTAAAAGTATCTAGGAGTGATGAGCTTGTTGCTTCTTTAAGGTTGAAATGAAGGTCAGATTTGGTGATGGCTAGAACACCACCTCCCCTCTTGCCACTTCTATGACATGTATGTATAGAAAAATTAGAAGGCAAAAATTGGTTGATTAATACATTGTCAGCACAAGAAAGCCATGTCTCAGTGATTAGGAGAAGGTCAAGGCTATGTAATGAAATTATGTCAGAGATGATAGGCCATTTCTTGCGTAGCGGGAAAGCTTGTCCATTTTTCCCACTGGTTGCCCCTGATCACCTCAAATACCTGGGTGCTGCAGCTTGTCCAACAGGGCTACCGGCTGCACTTTGTCCAGCTGCCATCTCGCTTCAGTCCTAGAGTGTACCCCATAGATCTGTTGCATCAGTCTGTTGTAGGAGGCAGTCTCAGCTCTGCTGACTGACCTTGTTGTTGAGCCGGTTCTGCTGGCCCAGGGTTAGAAAGGGGTTTTATTCCAGGTGCTTCTGGTTCCCAGAAAGACAGGGAAGTTTCAACCCTTTCTGGACTTCCAGAACCTCAATTGGTTTCTCATGCGTGAGCAATTCAAGATGGCCGTGCTAGGGATGCTGCTTCCATACGTTCTCAAGGACGACTGGCTATGCTCCTTGGTTCACATGCATGTGTACACACACATCCCAATTCGTCCAAGTCACAGAAAATACTTCAGGTTTGTGCTGGGGCACCAGCACTATCTGTACAGGTGCTCCCCTCTGAACAGCCTGCAGATGCAGGGCTTCTCTCTCACTCTCGCTGGAATACCTCCTGCACTTATTTGACTCTGGTCTGAAATCCATTTGTTTGGGTCCACCTTGGCATGGTTGGCCCCTACCATTGCAGCTTGGGGTGACAACAACATGTCTTGGCTCGCCCACTGGTGGCTTGCTTCATGTGAAGTCTGCTTCTGTCTCCCATCAAGCCCCCCCACAGTGTCATGGGGATCTCAACATTAACCAGCTCAGGCAGGTTCCATTCAAGCCACTGGACTCTTGCCCTCTGAAGTACTTGACCTGGAAGGTCTTGTTCTTGGTGGCAGTCACGTTGGCCTGCTGTGTCGGCAGGCTCCGGTAGCCCATCCACCTTACACTAGGTTCCACCAGAATTGGGTGGACTCCCAATTTGGGAAAAATTGTGGTTGAGGTGGAACAGACACCACATTGAATGTCCTGCCAACCTCTTTCCCAAGGATACATGCCAACCAAGAGGAAGCAGTGTTGCACACACTGGACTGTAAGCATGCTTTGGCCTTCTATGTTGAGTGCACCAGGCCCGTTGGTGGTCTACCCAACTGTTTAGCTTCAACCCCAAGTAAGCTGGGGGCTGCTGTTTTCAAGTGCATGCTGTCCTTTGGTTGGTAGACTGAATTGCCTTGGGTTATTCTAGGCCAGTTAACCTGGAGGGTCATGTCACGGCTTGTAACATTCAAGCCATGGCTGCTTCCTGCATTCTACCTCCTTGGAGGAAATCTGCAAGGCTGCCACATGGTCCTCAGTCCACACCATTCACACCCATCAAGGCAGTAGTGGGCTATTTTCTACAGGGACAGCAATTTCAGCCAGGCTGTGCTCCTGCACATCCTCAGATATTGGGTCTAACTCTTGCCCACCAGCCCTTCTGTCCATCAAGGCTACCTGCCTTGTTGACTGACATCTGTGCCACTGTCTGCTGAGGATGCTGAATCAGTTCCTTGAGGGACTGCCTTACTGTTCTTCCTGTTTCTCCAGTGTTGTCCCTCCTTGGGTCTCCTTTTTTCAGTAGTCTGTAGCTTAGGAGTCCCATATGTGAGGACTGACTTCCTGCTTGTTCATGGTGAAAATGTAGTTACTCACCTGTAACGGGTGTTCTCCATGAACAGCAAGAAAAAGGTCCTCGCAACCCTCCCACCTTCTCGGAGAATTATGTGAGGTGGTTTTGAGTTTTTTCCCCCTTGGTTACTGCTTTGAAATTTGGAGAAGATGGCAACATGGCAGAGAGTCATGGGATAGGAGGCAGTGTACTATTGTGGATCAGGAACTGGTTAAAAGATAGAAAGCAGAGGGTAGGGCTAAATGGCCAATTTTCCCAATGGAGAAAGGTGAATAGTGGTGTACCCCAGGGATCTGTTCTGGGTCCGCTGCTTTTTGACATATTCATAAATGACCTGAAAGTGGAATAACGAGTAAGGTTATCAAATTTGCAGATGACACAAAGCTATTTAAAGTTGTTAAAACCCAAGAGGATTGTGAAAAATTGCAAGAGGATCTTGATAAATTGGAAGACTGGGCATCAAAATGGCAGATGAAATTTAATGTGGACAAGTGCAAGGTTATGCACCTAGGGAAGAACAACCCAAACTATGGTTACACGATGCAAGGTTCCACATTAGGAATCACCACCCAGGAAAAAGATTTAGGCGTCATTGTGGATACCATGTTAAAACCCTCGGCCCAGTGTGCAGCGGCGGCCAAGAGAGCAAATAGAATGCTAGGTATGATAAGGAAAGGAATGGAAAATAAACAAAAGATATTATAATGCCTCTATATCGTTCCATGGTGAAACCGCACCTTGAATATTGTGTGCAATTCTGGTCGCCGTATCTTAAAAAGGATATAGCGATTTTAGAAAAGGTTCAGAGAAGAGCCACCAAAATGGTAAAGGGGATGGAAGGATACTCCTATGAAGAAAGGCTAAAAAGGTTAGGGCTCTTTAACCTGGAAAAGAGACGGCTGAGGGGAGATATGATAGAAGTCTATAAATTAATGAACGGAGTGGAACGGGTAAATGTAGATCGATTGTTTACGTTATCAGAATATAGAAAGACTAGGGGACATGCAATGAAGCTACAGGGTAAACTATTTAAGACTAATAAAAGAAAATATTTTTTCACTCAACGTGTAATCAAACTCTGGAATTTGTTACCGGAGGATGTAGTAAAGGCTGTTAGTGTAGCTGGCTTTAAAAAAGGTTTGGACAAGTTCCTGGAGGAAAGGTCCATAAACCATTATTAAGAAGTGACCGAAGATATCAATGCTTGACCCAGTACAAGTATTGTGGAACTTGTGTCTCTTGGGGAAACTGCTAGGTACATATGACCTAGATTGGCCACTGTTGGAAACAGAATACTGGGCTTGATGGACCTTGGTCTTACCCAGTATGGCATATCTTATGTTCTTATGTTCATTAGGCCTCCAGTGAGGCAAGTTGTTCCTCCTTGGGATTTGAACTTGGTTTTGCAGGCGTTGACAGAGCCGCCATTTGTAGCTCAATCATCGGAGCATCTTCGGGAGTTGTCTTGGAAAACGGCTTTTTTGGTGGCGTTGTGTTCTGCTAGGAGAATTTCGGATCTGCAAGCGCTCTCGTGCAGGGAACCGTACCTTCAGTTCTCAGTAGAAAAGGTGGTATTGTGGCCGGTGCCATCTTTCCTGCCTAAGGTGGTCTCCTCTTTTTCACGTGAATCAGGTCATTTCTCTTCCCACCTTTGGGGCGCTAGGAGACAGTACGTTGGATTGTTCGCTTCGGCGATTAGATTTAGGACGGGTGTTGCGTAGGTATCTCAAAGAAACGCAGTTGTTTCGTCAGTCAGACAGGTTGTGGTTCTTTTCGGGGTCTCGGCTAAAGGTAAGGATTCCACTAAGGCTTCCATCGCTCGCTGGGTTAAGCATGCGATATGTGCAGCGTATGAGTCAAAGGGCAAACCGGTTCCGGTGGGACTCTGGGCTCATTCCACTAGGGGTCAAGCAGCCTCGTGGGCAGAAGATGCGTTGGTTCCGCCGGTTGATATCTGTCGGGCAGCAACGTGGTCTTCCCTGCATATGTTTGCGAAGCATTATCTGTTGGATGTTCAGGCAAGAGATGCTAGAGTGGGGGCATCGGTGCTTGTTGCTGGACTCGCAGGGCCCTCCCGGATTTAGGTACTGCTTTGGTACTTCCCAAATGTCCTGGACTGGCCCGGAGAGACGAATAGGAAGAAGAAATTAGACCTTACCTGCTAATTGTCTTGAGTTCTCTCTGGGCCAGTCCAGGGCCCACCCTGTCTGTCTGCAAGGCTTAGAAACTAAGGAGTCCTCGGCGTAGGTGTCGCCGAACTTGAAGGCATATTGGAAATGGATCCTGGGGGTCTCTGTGTAAGACAACAGAGGTTCTTCCATGCGAAACAAAACAAACCAAAAAAAAAAAAAAAAAAAAAAAAAAAAAGCAAACCACAAACGATGATGATATGAGGAGAGGACATCCAAGGAATTGGATATGGTTCCCATAGAATGGTCATCGTCTTTTTTTTCAAGGTTGGCTGTTTGTTATAAGGTCGCAGTGGTCCATTTGTTCGGTTTTGTTGTTTTGGGTTACCGTATTAGTTTGAGTTTCTCTGCTTTGATACCGTAAGACTGATTATCTGACACCAGGGGGAGCTGGGTAAGCTGTCAGGAAAATTTTCAGTATTCAGTCCTCAGCTGCTGGAGCGGATTGACCACCCAAATGTCCTGGACTGGCCCGGAGAGAATTCAAGGAAAGACAATTAGCAGGTAAGGTCTAATTTCTTCTCTGTTGCAGTCGCATACGGAGAGAATCAGCAGGCCGGGCCACGTGTTTGCAGCGCAGGAAAACCTTAACTTGGAAAGCATTCAAAGGCTCCTGGGGCATCAGGAATCTGTCGTTTTTACTGTTGTACTACATATTTGAGCTTGCCTTTCCAAGATTTTAAGTGTGAAAAAATAAAAAAAATAAAAGGCAGTGTACTGCAAGAATCCCCCCCCCCTTCAAAGGCCACCTGTACATCAGGCAAGGGCTGTAGTGGAGGCAACACATTCAGTATATTTGAATTGGCTGAGTGGTAAGAGGGAAGTTCTACGGTAACGGGATGCCTTCTAGACTGCAGTGTTTGGTCTGCGGTACTAGAAAGGGAGTGGTGTCTGACACAGGAGTCTGTAGGGGGTGCATTCAAGAAGCGGCCTCAATGGAACAGGCATTGGAGGTGGACTCAGTGTTGTCATGGGACACCGGTAACCCGACCGGAGCCGATTTCAAAGAAGTCCAAGACTGAGTGACCAGAGCAGTCCATGGTTTCTGAGTCTCCTCTCCGAGGACGGTGATCCAGACTTGGAGTTTGATGATGAGTTGGAGGAAGGAGAACTCATGGAACAGGAGGATCAAGCTAGACTGGTTTGCGTTTTCCAGAGAAAAGAGTTACCAGCACTCATTTCAGAGACGCTTAAGATGCTTAATATGCCGGCGGCAGGTCCAGCGGAAGATTACACCTTAGAGGATCTGTTTATTGCAGGCGTTTCGGAAGACTCAAAGCGTTTCCTGTGCACAGAGTTAAGGAAATGATTCAACAAGAATAAGACATGCCTGAGGCCAGTCTTAAAAGGGTCCAGGATTATGGCCCGTCTTTATGCTCTGACCAGGATTGGGAATTGTTTGTTACCAAAGGTTGATGCAGTGGTCTCGCAGTGACCAAGAAAACTACCATTCCGATAGAAGGGAGCACTGCTCTCAAGGATTCCCAAGACAGAAAGTTGGACACCTTATTGAAACAGGTTTTTTATGTTAGAAGCCTGTGAGGATAGCGCATTTGTGGAGCATGGGTAGCGAGAGCTTGTCTTCACTGGTCGCAGCGGATTCAGAAAACAATTGGAAGAGACGGTCACAGAAGCATACAGGTTGCAGTCTGGGGCGGTTTATCTTGCTGATATTCATTATGACCTCTTTCGGGGGTTATCCAAGAGTGGCATCAGTAATGGCGACGTGAAGGTATCTTTTGGCTGTGCAATTGGGCGGCAGATGGCTCCTCCAAAGCAAGACTTGCTAAGCTTCCTTTCAGAGGGAGGCTACATTTTGGAGAAGATTTAGACAAGTTGGCAAAGGATCTAGGTGAGTCCAAGGGCGGAAGGCTGCCGGAGGATAAGAAAGACAGGGGCGGACGGCTCTAACAAATAAGGGCCAACAGAAGGAGTTTCGTCGTTTCCAGTCTCCAAGGTTCGATCAGTTTCAGAGAGTATGTTTTCCCTATAGGAACAAGGGATTTCGGGGCTTTCGAGGAGTGGGCAGAGGATTTGTGGCCTCCTCTGCCTCGAGTCTTAGAAAGTCACAATGAAGCCAGGGGGACCCAGAGGTACCAGTGGGTGGTCGGTTACGAGAGTTTTATCCTACCTGGGTCAAGATCACATCAGATCAGTGGGTGCTGGAGGTAATTCGAGGGTTATGCTCTGGAATTTCAGCGTCCGGTGATCGACTCTTACGTACAGTCTCCATGCAGAGCGTGGTTCAAGTACAAGGCCATGCGAGACACCTTTAGAGAGACTCCTAACCCTCAAAGCAGTAGTTCCAGTTCCACCAGACCAATGTAGTTCCGGTCGATACTCCACATACTTTGTCGTGCCAAAGAAGGAAGGAGCTGTTCGGCCAATTTTGGATCTCAAGAGTAAATCTGTCTTCGGGTGTCACATTTTCATATGGAGACCCTGAGGTCGGTCATAGTCGCAGTAAGAGAAGGAGAGTTTCTTACATCTCTGGATTTGTCAGAAGCTTACCTACACATTCCCATTCGGCTAGAACACCAGAGGTTTCTCAGGTTTGCAGTACCTCTGGGATGTTTTCAATTCTAGGCATTGCCGTTTGGACTGGCTATGGTGCCCAGAACTTTTACTAAAGTGATGGTGGTGGTAGCGGCAGCGTTGCGAAAGGATGGACTCTTGGTGCACCCTTATCTGGACGATTGGCTGATTGGAGTGAAATCCAGAACTGAAAGCGAGTTGGCTACGGCCAGAGTGGTAACCTTTCTGCAGAGCCTCGGTTGGGTGATATGTCAAAAAGCAAGTTGACTCTGTCGCAGAGTACCTAGGTGCTAGATTTGATATGGGAGCCAGAAGAGTCTTTCTTCCTCAGACGGATGCAGGTATTGAGAAAGCTAGTCCACAAATTTTTGGATAGAAGGAATCCGACGGCATGGCATTATCTGCAGTTGCTCGGTACCATGGCGGCAACACTCGAGCCCACATGAGACTGTTACAGAGAGCATTGCTCAGGCGGTGGTCACACCAGGAAGATCCTCTGTCTCAAAGATTATCCTGTCTGCTGGAAACCCGTCAACCACTTCAATGGTGGCTACAGCCACAGATTCTGGAAAAGGGGATGCCGTTAGAAGCACCCTGTTGGTTGCCCCTAATGACGGACGCCAGTCTATTAGGCTGGGGAGCTCATTTCGAGGGGCAGTACACACAGGGACAGTGGACCATCCTAGAGAAGGGCTGGTCAATCAACAGGCTGGAATTGCAGGCGATTAACGTTGGCACTTCAAGAGTTTCATCCTTGTCTCCGGGGAAAAGCTGTTCGGGTGTTTTCTGACAATGCAACTGCAGTAGTATACGTCAACCATCAAGGCTCTCCCCTCGACCCCAGTCAACCATCAAGGCTCTCCCCTCGACCCCAGTCAACCATCAAGGCTCTCCCCTCGACCCCAGTCAACACGGATTCAGGGAAGCCCACGGTGTAGAGACACTGTTAACCACATTAACCAACACACTCACCAGTGGATTAGACGACATTAAGAAAGGCTTTGCCCTAATATTTCTCGACATATCTGCAGCATTCGACTCGGTGGACCATGAAATACTACTAACCCGTCTATATGACAAAGGAATCCACGGGCTAGCATGGCAATGGTGCAAATCATATCTCGAAGATTGCTTACAACACGTCAGGACTGTTACAGGTACCTCACAATCTTTCCAGTTAAAACAAGGAGTACCTCAGGGATCATCCCTATCCGCGCTGCTATTTAATATTTACATGCAGCCTATATGCGACATCACTCGGTCCTTTGGCATATCCTCGTTGATCTACGCTGACGATGTCCTAATATTCACACCAATCAATGTCAAGCTCCCAGACTACACAACACTAGTAGATTGCTTTAACGCAATAGCAGACTGGCTCCTAACCCAAAATATGCGAATAAACTATAAAAAAACCGAGGTACTGATAGTCACTAAAAACAGAAAATTCTCACCCCCTGAGACCCTAAAAGTACGGGATGCAGACCTCCCAATCAAGCCCTCCATAAAATACCTTGGAGTAATACTGGACCATCACCTGGACTTTAAAGAACATATCAACCGCACGGTGAAAACCATTTATTTCAAGATAAGGACCCTACGCCATCTGAAAAACATGCTTGAACCAGACAGCTTCAGAACCATATTCCAAACCATAATCACACCCCACTTCGACTATGCGAACATAATACTCCATGGTCTTCCTAAAAACACCCTAAATACTTTACAACTTGCAATGAATGCCGCAGCCCGGGTACTATATGGCGCTTCAAAGAGCGAACATATAACACCCATCCTAATGGAACTCCACTGGCTCCCCATATACTGCAGAATAGCATATAAAGCTCTTCTCATGACATTTAAAGTGATAAATAATTTAGCTCCTTCTTCAATGTCTAAACTTCTCCATCCCACCCCCGACATCAGAGCCAGGAGGTCAGCAGCGACAAACACCCTAGTTACACCACTTGAGACCACAAAATGCAAACGTTCAACTACAGACAGGGCCTTTGCATACTACGCTCCTAGATGTTGGAACAACCTACCCCCCAACATAAGAGCTATTACTGACCTCAAGCATTTCAGAAAAGCCATAAAGCATCACCTCTTCATTCTGCATTTCCAAAGCTCATTATCATCATTCTAAAATGCACAGTAAAATTGTAAATACCTCATACTAAGAAATTCTATCCTTTGTATATAGATTCTTATTTATAAATATGTACAAAGTTTCTCAAAGTATAAAAGTTCTTTACAAATATGTACTAAGTTTTACAAAGTTTTTACAAATATGTACAAAGTTTCCCATGGTTAAATTCCTAGTTGTATTTGCCTGTTATATGTAAACTCATTACAGTCTGTTGCGTGCAATGAGTGTTCTGTTTAATGTAAACCGCGCTGACGAAAAAGAGTGCGGTATAAAAGAACTATAAATAAATAAATAAATAAATAAGGCGGCACCAGCAGTGTAGCACTGGAAACCGAGGTGGAACAGCTGTTCGATTGGGCTGAGGTAAACCTACTGGCATGTAGCAGGCGTAGAAAATGTGGAGGCCGGTTTCTTGAATCGAGTAAAGGTAGATTCAGGAGAATGGGTTCTCTATCTGGGTGTGTTCGCATGTTTGGTACGCCGCTGGGGGATGCCAGTGATGGATTTGATGACTTTCCAGTCAGCAAAGGTCGATTGGTTCTTCAGCAGAAGACTAGAGAGAATGTTGGAAGGTCTAGATGCTCTCATCCAGAGATGGCCAGAAGAGCAACTCCTGTATGTGTTTTCACCATGGGTGTTAATAGGTCGGGTATTGCAGCGCATAGAAGTTCAGAGGACAAGTAATATTGACTGCGCCGGATTGGCCAAGGCGTCCTTGGTATGCGGAACTGTTGAGACTAATAGTAGACAAGCCATGGCAACTTGCCTCTTCAGAGGGACCTTTTATCTCAGGGTCCGCTGCACATGCCTCAGGTGGATCGGTTCTCACTTACGGCATGGCTCTTGAAAGGGCAAGGTTGAGAGCGAGGGGATACTCTGCCGCAGTAATTTCTACCTTGTTAAAGGCTCGGCGGAGATCTACCTCACTAGCATATGTAAATAGTTACCCTGTTATCCAAGTTGCATTACCTGTTCAACTGTAAACACAAAGTACCATCGGAAATGTGTATTTTATTGTTCATTGTAAACCGCACTGATGCTGAATAGCGCGGTATAAAAGAGACACTAATAAAATAAATAATAAATAAATATGTTTGTATTTGGCGTGTATTTGAAGCACGGTGTCTGGACAGGAAGGTCGAAGCATTGAGAGCTTTGGTGCTGCAGATTTTGGCTTGCTTGCAAGATGGTTTTGAGAGAGGTTTGGCAGCAGCGTCCTTAAGAGTGCAGTTGGCAGTGCTTTCCTGTTATAGAGGGAAGATACAAGGAGAGGTGCTGGGAGGACATCCAGATATAAAGCGTTTTTTGCAGGCAGTATCTGAGGCCGCCATGTAGACAAATGGTGCCAACATGGGATCTCCATTTGGTGCTGCAAGTGTGTGTGAACCTTTTGAGCCCTTGTCTAGAGCGTTGCTAAAGGATCTTACGCTTTAAAGTGATTTTTCTAGTAGCGATATGTTCGGCTCGAATCTCAGAGTTGCAGGCTTTGTCATGTCGGAAGACTTTTCTGTCCGTTTTTGATACAAAGGTGGTATTGAAACCTGTGCTGTCCTTTTTTGCCCAAAGTAGTATTGGTGTTTCATATGAATCAGGTTGTTTCCTTACCAGTGTTCGCTGTGGGTACTGCTGGCACTTCCTCAGGGAAGTTACATCTCTTAGATGTTCGGGCATTAAAGAAGTATATCCGTAGAACAGCAAGTTTCTGCAAATCAGACTGTTCTATTTGGGGGAATGAGAAAAGGGGAAGCGGCATCAAAATCTTCCATTGCAAGATGGCTTAAAGAGGCGATTGCCTCAACTTATGTGTTAAAGGGCAAATCCATACCAGAAGGGCTGAGAGCTCATTCGACTAGGGCACAAGCAGCGTCGTGGGCCGAGTACAGTTGTGTGCCAGCGGTTGAAATTTTGTAAGGCGGCTACCTGGTCGTCTTTAAATTCTTTTGTCAAACATTACCATCTGGATGTTCAGGTAGAAAGGGATACCTGTTTTGGATCAGCGGTGCTTCAGGCTGGTCTACCAGGTCCCTCCTGTTGACTTTTTTCCACTGCTCTTACATCCTCAGAGGTTCGGGACTAGACTGGAGGGACGATAAGGAAGGTGACATTAGACTTACCTGCTAATTGTTGTTCCTTGAGGAACTCCAGTCTAGTCCTGTATCCCTACCTAGTAATTTCTTTGGACTACAGCCTGAAGCAAGACATATTTCACAGTTAAGCTGGAAGAGCAGCAGTGAAGGTTATGGGCCGTGAAAGGGAGGGGGTGGTTTTGAAAAGATGGGGATTCTGATAGGGTCCAAATTCTCCAAAAAGAGGGGGGAAAGGCGGGCCTACGTGGTTTATCAATAGCTATTATGGCATAAAGGAGAACAAGAGGACATAGTTTTCTCCTTTACAAGTTATTAGTTAGGTTATTTTTACTGTTTTTGATAGTAGTATTTGCTACTTAATTGTTGCTCCAGTGAGTCTGCTTTGTCAATAGGTTACTGGAGTGAAGAGGCAGTTCCTGTGGTTTTATACCAGTGTCATCAAAAGGATGATGTTTCTCAGTCTCCAAGCTTCTGGAGGAGGAGCAAAACCCCAGAGGTTCGGGACTAGACTGGAGTTCCTCAAGGAACAACAATTAGCAGGTAAGTCTCTAATTTCACCTTCTCCAGTAACAAGCAGGAAGTCGGCCCTCACATATGGGTGACGTCTGTGCTGAGAGAGCCAGCACAGAACATTTCCCCAGCTTTCAAAGAAAACCTTTGGGATATGCTATTATGCATGTGTCGTCCTCTTCCTGCCCAAAGGTGCCATCTTGCTCAGTTTCCTTTCTTCCGCAGAGCCCAATGGACGTGTATCCTGTTCCCCCCCCCCCCCGGAAAAAATTCTTGCTACTATCCTTAGTCTTTCTCTGTTAGCATGCCAGTTCCTCTTCCCGCCTCAAGTCGGTGCCATTCTCGGCTCCCTCCTTTTTTTTTTTTTTTTCCACCTGGGGATTATCGACCTCTGTCTGGGTGTTTCTCCCACCATGTTTCCAGGTGGAGTCAAAAGGAAATGTGACCTCTGCAGTCAAACGGTCAGTAACAGACACCCATGACTGCTGCTTGCGCTGCCTGGGCTTGGATCATGACAGCACCTCCTGCAGCCTGTGCCAAGCCATGATACCCAAAACCAACTGGAAAAGGTCTGAGTTGCAGGAGAAATTGTTCCCTAGGTCTGACTCGGGGCCCCAGCCTCCTTGATGCCAAGCTCCAAGCCCAACACATCCCATGAGGCCCAAGTATCCTCTCAGTCACATGGCAGTGGCTCCTCCAAGAAGACCTATGACCCAGAGAAGAAGCAGTCTTCAAAGTCCACCAAGGTTGCACCAGAGAACCTGGCAACTCCAAGAAGCGCCCTACCAAGATGCTGAGACTGTACGAGGTTCATCAATGCAGTAGTCCTCATCGGAGACACACGCTAGAGTGCTGGTGCCAGGCCCAAGATCCTCTGTACCCACACCGAAGGCTGCGCAGCCTACTGGCTTAGAAACCAGAATTGCAGCCCTGGAGCAGAACACCACTGCTATCCTGGCCCTGCAGCATGTGACAGTGGCCAGTTTGTCTGCCTGATCCACCCCGAAGATCGGGCCCTCGACTGTGAGGGAGTCCCCAGTTGCCAAGCTCGAGCAACACCAGCCTCAGGCATCTGGTCCTCACCAGCTAGTGTCTGCAGGCTGCCAACCCTTTGACACTAGCCTCAAGGCAGAGTCACAGGGCTCAGTTGTCATCACTGAACTCAGAGTGGGAGACGGACGATTAGGCCTTTACAGATACCAAGCAACACTATATCACTTCAAACCTGTTGCCCCAGTGCCACCCCCCTCCGGAGGACATGGAAATCCATGATTTTAGCCCTCTTAGTGCAAACCATGGCAGAGGAAGACCCACACACTGAGAAGCTGGAGATTCTTTAGTATGAGTCTCCACCCAAGGAAACCCTCAGTGCCTGGGCAGCTGATTCTTGAGAGGCTACTACTTTGGATGTGGGAAACATCGATGTCTGTACTGCAGCTCTATGCCATGTAGAGCCCAAAAGGTACCCAAGGTTCCACAAACCCCATCTCCTGCATAGCTCCATGGTAGTTGAGTTGACCATGCAGAAGCTCAAGAGCCAGAAGTCCCACTCCTTGGTGCCTCCTCCCCCCAACCCCCCCCTTCCCCACCCGGAGAGAGGCCAGAGTCCTCAACACTCTCAGGCGCAAGTGCTACCAGGACTCAGTGCTGGAGTGCAGGATCAAGGCCTGTGAACTTTACATAGGTATGTTCCTACAGTCTTTGGCCCAAGAGCTGTCAGGATTTGCATCAGGCCTTGTTGTGGAACTCCTCCATTGGTTCCAGACCCTGGCCTCTGATCAAGGACTGTTCAGGTTTCTCTCCCAGGCAGCCTGCAACAGCTTTGAGTCAGTGACTTGGGTCACTGCAGCCAGCAGCAGTGCCCAAAGCCAAACACCCTCAAGTAATGGGTCCTTCAACCTCAAGTAATGGGTCCAAGAATAGCTGCTCGACATCCTCTGCTCCAGAGAGAACCTGTTTGGCAAACCAATGGCTGACACAGCGGCTGAGATCAAGGCTAATGTTGTGATTCCCCAGAGGCTCTCCAAGAAGACTTCATCCCATCCCATCCCATCCCTGCAAAAAGAAAACATTGTGGAAGAGGCGTCCTTTTCCTGAGGGGGAAAAGGGGCCCTTTGAGCAGGGACACCAATATCGGCCCTTTTTCAGGCCACAAGCAGGGTTCTCACCTCAAGAGGCAAGGACATGGGTCTCAGAAGACAACAGCACTTAAGCCCCAGACCCCAGCTACCATCCAGCCTGGGGGGAGCTTTTGATTCCCTGGACAGGGCCTCCCCTCCCACAGGAGACCTTCACCAGCCCAGGGGAGGGGGGGGGGGGTGCCTGATGGTCTTTGCTCTTTGCTCACAGATGGGCCCTTATCACCTCAGACTAGTGGGTACTGCAGGTGGTTAGGGAGGATACCTTCTCTGCCTACAGCAGATTCCACCCAGGTTCTTTCCTGGAGAACTGGCATGACCCTCTGTCACCAGACCCTCCTGCTCAGAGCTCACAGGTCTTCAGGGACAAAACAGTAGAACCTGTACCCAAAGGCTTCTACTCCCAGTTACTTCCTTGTCCCAAGAGGTCTGGGAGCCTCAGGCCCATCCTAGGCCTGCAAAACTTAAACAAGTTTCTGGTGAGGGAGAAGTTCCAAGATGCTTTCCCTTGGAACACCTGCTGCCTTACCTCCGCCAGAGAGACTGGCTGTGCTCCTTAGATCTAAAGGATGCATGAACAGATCCTAATCCACCCCTCCCACAGGCAGTTCCTAAGGTTTGTGGTAGGAGAACATGCAGTACAGGGTGCTACACTTCAGCCTAGCCTCCTTGCCAAGGGTCTTCACAAAATGTCTGGCAGTGGTAGGCACCCATCTATGTCTACAAGGGGCCTTTGTCTTCCCTTGTCTAGATGACTGGCTCATCAGGGACAGCACAGCTGCAGAGACCAGTCAGACTGAAGGACATGTGACCCTCTTGCTGCAGCACCTGGGATTAATCAACTACTCCAAATCCCACACCTCTCCAGCTCAGAGCCTGGAGTTCTTAGTTGCTCAGCTGGACACTCTACAAGCAAAGACTGTTCTCCCCAGGGAAAGGGCAGAATACTTTAAACAGCTAGCAGTTAGAGGTACAATTGTAAAATATAACTTTTACACAATAACAGACTTCTCAGTGATGTAGTTAATCAATCACTTTCTTGCAAGGAAGGGTGGAATGCTTAAGTGAGCATTTCACAAAGATCCTCTGTTTCATAGTTCTTTTATAGTAGATTATGTACTCGCCCTCTTTTCAGCATGTCCATAATTTGTTGGATATTATACACCTGTATCAGGCTACATGGTGTTCCCAGGATGCAGACATACAGCAAGATGAATCAGCCTTGAACCTCTCTGCACCTGTGACAGGCTACGTATTAGCCATGTAGCCTCTCTTCCCAGGATGCAGACATACAGTAAAGGTTAATCAGCTTTGTACCTCTGCATCTTTGACAGGCTACGTATTAGTCATTTGCCATTTCTTTCCAGGATGCAGACATACAAAATTATATTACAGAATGGTGAATGAATGGAATACAAGCATTATATTACATTGTAAAAATAACATATCGCATTTGTTTATATCAAACCCCTCCCTCTTTCTTTTTAAAGTTTTCTTGTTACTTTTTACATTTACTCCACAGTTCCCTAAGAAGCCTCTAACTTAGATAACATCCTTCCTAACTCTCTCTTCCCTTTTATCGTCCATTATTAACATTGCACCTTTGTGCACTGGAAATGATACTATCATTTGTTTAGTGCTTACCATTTCTATCAATCTTTGAGTTAACCCTCCTATACACGGTATTATGCAACACCCCACCATAATTAATACTCCAATTACAACAAATACAGAAATAAATAGATACTACCACCCCTTTCCATTTCCCAAACCATGACCCCCAATCATCCAGTGAGAGGTATCCGTACCTGAATTTTCTGCCAGTTCCTCTGCCAAGGTAGCTAATCCTCGCAGGGCTTTAGTGATAGTACCATCAGGGGCCGTGTTATTGGGGATGAACATACATTTGCGCCCCCCCCACACATGCCCCCTTTTTCAGCTGCCATCATATCTATAATCATTTGGTTCTCCCAGGCCATTCTGCTAGTGGCGTCCAATTGTTCTGCGATCCCCTTTATTGCATCCTGGGTATAATTGATATAATTTATCTAATCTACATTTTTGTTTGTTGTGATTACCCATAACAGGGATTCGAATCCAGCTGCAATCTGGTTTCGTGCTTTATACTCATCCGGAACTCCCCGAGGGACTCCTATTGCATCTATCTATCTATCTCCTGTCATCAAATGAGGCTCCCAAAGTACTCATCCTTTCCCTTTGTATTTGCCCCTTGTCCTGTTTTTTGAACGCCAAGATGAAAGGAACTGCCAATTGAACTATTGCACATGTTCCCGACCATAGGGTAGGCAATGTTGGTCTCAACGTCCGCCCTCCACAGTACAACCACAGGTCTGCCCCAGGGATTACCAGGTTAGAGTAGTTCTTCTCTTCTCCTTCCATCCCTGTCAGGTTTAGGCTGGGAGGGGGAGGGAGGGAGGGGGGGGGGGTGGTGACGTTTACCTCTAAGTCTGTTGGGGGAAAGAGCAAATTCAGTGACTTGCAACTTTCATTTCCCCAAGCTGTTTTTCCTGATACAGAGATATGAGACATCTTACTCCATCGGGATCTGTATCCCATCTCAAGGGTAAGGGCACAACCTGTGCAATGGGCCTCCCGGAGGCATATGCGTAGCAATTGCTACGGTTGAGACTTCCTACGGTATATTTAACCCATTCCACCCAGGTGTTCACAACTCCATAACCCGTTTCCACCTCTAGAGTGTCCCTCAAATCTTTAATCTCTACTATTTTGACTACGTTAGGGTCCTTATTAGGTTCAAAAGATATGCTGGGGAATGGTGTGGTGACCTGAGTCTGATTCTTGAGGGGTATTCTTATCAATCTTCCCAGGAGATCTTGCCCATTAATGTCTATTTCTAATCCATTTAAAAAAAAATAAAAATAAATTCTGTCTGGAGTCTTTTCCAGTAATTTTCTTCAGGTGCCACGTGCCATTTTGGGCACTAGGCCCAACTTTTTCCTTCAGAATGGAAAAACCCGCTTCAGGTTTTAAAGTGTTCTAAGTGTGGCAGTACCATCTCTGTCACCAACACCCATGAGTGGTGCCTCAAATGTTTTTAGGTCCTAACCACTCTATTTCAGAGTGTGTTGCCTGTGGGATGATGTTGAAAAGGGGCCGGCGAAACAGAGCTGCTAAACTTAGCACCCTTTTTCCCTCCGATGCAGCCTCCGTGGCATCACTTCCAGGGCTTCATCTTCTTCCCATGGATCTCAGGTAACTAAACATAAATCCAGCCAGTCCTCAAAGGGTAGATCTCCTTCTAAACATTGAGATGCCTCTGGCATTGCCCTTGAGGGACTTTCACCTGCAAAATTGCCCCAGCGGGAGGCTTCGGCTTCCAAAGCACTAATGGGGCTCTGGGATGTTCTCGAGGCTTCATCCTCAGCAGAACTACTGGGGCCATGAACCGGCCGCTTCATCTGGCACCGATACCCAAGCATCAGCAGTGTCGGCTAGACCAGAGATTCTTGGCTTTTGAATGCAGTTTGGTGGCTCTTCTCATGGCCTCTGCCCCTGAAACCGCTTCAGACAATTCAACCGGTACCGGCATCAACATCGGAAGGTATTCTACCGGGACAGAGTCATGCGTCTCTATCCAGCATCGACAAGTCGGTACCAGACCACTCTGATGCCGGCTTCAATCGGTACCAGTACCATGCTTTGCACGATCACCCGGATCGGAGATACTTCGAATCCTCGGATGAGTCTGAAGACTCTGAAAGCTCTGCCGATACCAGAGTACTTCTTCCTGACGATTCCTCTTCTCCTCCTCAGCATAGGATGTCTCCACCAGAGGATATGTCCTTTCAGGATTTTATCCGAGATGTGGCCAGAGGTCTTTCTATCACAGTGGCTCCTGAAAAAGAGCCTAGGGCAAAGGAATCAGAAATCCTACAATACCCTAAAGCTCCCAAGGAGGCAGCTACCTTACCTATTCATGAGATCTTGCATAATCTTATGGTAAGGATGTGGGAAACACCTCTGACCACATCTCCTCACTCTCGAAGACTCCACACCATGTATCGAGTTCCTCCTTTTTCCTGGGTTTCAGAAGTCTCAATTACTACACCATTCCATGGTGGTGGAATCAGCCATGAGACGGATAAAGAGTGCAAAAAGACATGCATTTAATCCTCCAGGACGTCAGTGTAGGACTATTGACGCTTTTGGACATCGATCCTTCCAGGCTTCCATGCTTTCTGCTAGGATCAGTTCCTATATCCTATATATGGGAATGTACCTTAAGGAGGTCGCAGGAGATTTAGAGCTTATGAGCCCTCTCCTTCCTGATAATAAAAGGCAAGATTATCTTGCTCTTGTTAAACATGCTCAGGATGTTTCCAAGTTTGTGAATCGTGCAGCCTTTGACTGCTTTGAATGCATAAGCAGAACCTCTGCTATTGCCATAGGTGCACGTAGAATTGCCTGGCTCCAGGCATCGGACTTGGAAATCTGGGTACAGGACAAACTGGGGAATATACCTTGCACAGGAGAGAAAATCTCTGGCAAGAATTGGCAGGAAAAAGCTAATGAGATAGATGCTGACAATATCACTTTGGATAGATTTTCTAAATCTACAGTTGATCCTGCGAGGAAAAGATCCTCTAAAACCATTCTTCAGCAAGAAGAGTTTTTATCCCTCCTATACCCAGCAGGGACATTGTTTTGGTCAGTCTGCCCAAAAGGGACAGCAGCAACAACCTAGGTAAGAAAGGAAACCAAAAGCAGCTAAGCCTCAACCGGCTCAGCAGACTCGGCCTTTACAGGGGCTTTGACTCCTGTCTAGAGAACTTTGCCTTCCTGGCCCTGAACAGCCCAGAACCCTCCACCATCACAGGAAGGTTATGTCATTTTGCCCCCAGATGGGGTCATAACAGCAGAAAATTGGACTATTGTAAGAGAGGGGTACAAGCTTCATTTCCTCTTCATGCCCCCTCCTACAATAGTAAGACAGTTCAATTCTCAGGGTACCCATTCCCCAACGGGGTATGGGGTTTTACTCCCCCCTATTTCCTTATTCCAAAGAAAACAGGAGGACACAGACCCATTCTAGACCTCAGAGAATTGAACAAATTTCTGTTCAGAGAGAAGTTCAAAATGATTTCTCTAGGAACTCTGCTGCTATACCTTCAGAGTCAGGATTGGCTTTGTTCTCTAGATCTCAAGGTTGCGTACACTCATGTTCTCATCCATCCAACTCACCGAACGTTCCTTTGATTCCTCTTTCAAGGGAAACACTACCAATACAGGGTTCTTCCTCTTGGCCTGGGTTCTGCACCAGGGGTTTTCACAAAATGCATGGCTGTAGTAGCAGCATTTCTCTGCACCCTGGGAATATTAGTCTTCCCTTACTTGGACGACTGGCTCATTCGAGCCCCTTCAGAGCCAAAGGCCAGGATGGCTCTGTCTCGCACAATGCGCATCCTTCAGTATTTGGGACTTGTCATAAACTTCCCAAAGTCCAACCTTGCTCCCACTCAATCCCTAGAGTTTATAGGAGCTCTTCTGGATACCAGACAGACAAGGGCCTTCCTTCCACAGCCCTGCTGCCTTAGCATTGTGCAGCTAGCTTCCCAAGCAGTGCTAAAACCTCACCTCACTGCTCGGGAAATGCTACAGTTGCTAGGCCAGATGTCCTCCACCGTGCTTGTGGTTCCTTATGCTTGCCTCCATATGAGGGCAGCCCAGTGGAACTTATTCACTCAATGGACTCGGGCCTCAGGTTGCCTGTCAGACAAAATAACAAATTCAGGTCGCTTTATTTTGTCCCTCCAATGGTGGCAGTCGCCCAAAAACCTTCTGGTGGGGTCTCCTTTTCAGCAACCCCCACCCCAAACCACTCTAATGACAGATGCTTCACAGGTGGGTTGGGGAGCCCACCTGCAAGGCCTCCTGTGGAGTCCAGGTACCCTGGGTAGAGAGGCCAATCTCCATATCAACCTCCTGAAGCTCAGAGCAATCTTCCTTGCTCTTCGAGTATTTCACACCCAGCTCAGCTACTAGATGGTCCTAATTCAAACGGACAATCAGGTAGCCATGTTCTTTGTGAACAAGCAGGGCAGAACAGGCTCTGTCGCTGTGCAACAAAGCTTTGTGACTATGGACCCTCGCCAGAGAGCATCAGATTCATCTCTTTGCAGTGTATCTTCCAGGCATTCAGAACTCTTGGGCAGACAAATTCAGTCGAGTTCTGCTTCCACACGTGTGGTCTCTGCAGACCAGGTAGCCCAAATTTTTCAAATTTGGGGAGCCCCGGACATAGACCTATTTGCAAGTCCGCTGAATGCCAAACTTCCCCGGTTCTGTTCCAGAATTCCGGCTCAGGGTTGTCAGGCCAGGGATGCTTTCCTCCTTCATTGGGGTCAGGACTTCTTGCATGCCTTTCCACCCATTCCCCTAATTCCCAAAACCCTGTTCAAGCTTCAGAGAGACAGAGGTCATATGATCCTCTTAGCTACACGTTGGCCACGCAACCGTGGTACCCTCTGCTCATACATATTTATCAAGGTCCACCTCTGAAGTTAGGATCTGCTGCAGATCTTCTTTCTCAAGAGGACTGGATGCTGTGGCTTCCCAATCCCCAATCTCTGCATCTCAGGGCCTGGTTGCTGAAAGCCTAGAATTTCACGGTCTTAACCTTTTCCAGCAGGTAAAGGATATTCTTCATGCTTCCAGGAAGCCTTCCACAAGACACTCTTATGCATTTAAGTGGAAAAGGTTTACCATATGGTGCTCGCAGAAGGGTCTTAACCCTTTTACGATACCTCTGGAATCATTACTGGAGTATCCCCTTCATTTATCAAATGTAGGGCTTAAGACCAATTCAGTGAGTCCATTTGAGTGCTATTGCAGTTTCTTTCAAGCCTCTAAATGGACAGCCTATTTCCTCTCATCCTCTCATAGCAAGATTTATGAGAGGCCTTTTAACCAAGCCTCCCATTAAGCCACCACCGGTGGCATTGGACTTAAATCTGGTACTTGGGCAGCTCATGAAACTGCCCTTTGAACCATTAGCGACTACCTCTTTGAAATTCCTTTCCTGGAAGATTATCTTTCTTATTGCAATCACATCAGAACGTCACATCAGTGAATTGCAAGCGTTGGTGGCTGATCCTCCTTATACAAGGTTCCATCATAAGGTAGTCCTTAGGACTCATCCACACTTTATGCCAAAGGTCGTGTCGCCCTTTCATTTAAACCAAGCGGTTTACCTTCCTGTATTCTTTCCAAGGCCTCACGCCTGAAATGCAGAAACAAATCTTCATACTTTGGACTATAAAGAGCTTTGGCTTTTTACTTGCACAGGACACAGCAACATAGAAAGTCCTCTCAACTTTGTTGCTTTTGATTCTAGTCATTTGGGACTTCCAGTTTCCAAAAGGACACTGTCCAGTTGGATTGCACAGTGTATATCTTTTGCCTATGAGAGCAAGAACCTTCCTCTTGAAGGCCATGTCACAGCTCACAATGTGAGAGCCATGGCAGCCTCAATGGCTCATCTTCACTCTGTCTATTGACATCTGTTGAGCAGCTACTTGAGCTTCAGTTCATACCTTCACAGCCCATTACTGCTTAGACAAGGACTCCCGCCGGGATGCCTTGTTTGGTCAGGCTGTTCAATACCTGTTCCAGACTTAATCAACTCCTACCCACCAACCATGGTAGGATGCCAGAGATCCATGGGGAGAAGTGGAGCCCTTTCACAAGGGCACACAACTTCTGGGGCCATCTCCCTGGCATCTGCAGCTAGGGAGTCCCCATATGTGAAGACTACATTCCTGCTTGTTCCTGGAGATAGCATAGTTGCTCACCTGTAACAGGTGATCTCTGGGAACAGCAGGAATTTAGTCTTCACAACCCACCCACCTTCCCTAGGAGTTGTCTCTCGCGCGCTCTCTCTTGTCTCAGCTATAAACCCAACTGGAGAGGGACAGTTGAGGAAGGCAGCACGCAGGCGCTGTGGGATGCTCCCAAAAGCTTTCCTATTGGACGTTGGGGAGCGTTCCCGTGCAGGCTCCGTCGGTACCAGCGATACCCATATGTGAAGACTAAATTCCTGCTGTTCCCAGAGATCACCTGTTACAGGTGAGTAACTATGCTTTTGATATAACCAATATGCTGCTCCTCCACTCTTGACTCTTTCCCATTTTCCTTCCTAGGGAGCCTGCAGGGGACACCTTTTTTGGTTTCCCATGTGTCTCTCCAGAGGCTCAAATCTCATTGAAAGCATGACTCCCCTTGTCAAACCTGGTGGGGTACCACATATGGTAAAAGGGACAAGTGGCAGTCCTTGCAGGAGACTGGGTTTAGTGTGTACTAATTGTATGGTACCTGCATCGTTAACGCACACACCTAAGTGACAGACCTGCCACAGTGCATTTAAGCTAGAACAATCAGGATGACGAGCTCTACACCCAGCAGCTCAGCAGGATGTGGAGTTGGCCTGAAATTGAATATTTTCTGTGTTTTCTATAAGTTGGCATCTTTGGGGGCACTTTAATTAATGTGTTAGCTAGGATGCCATGCCCCCAAGACGGGGTGGGGAAAAGGCTGTAGCCTGAGGCCGATGGCCTTGATTTGTATTGGTGTTTGCATAGAGAGAGGGAGGTAGAGGCCGCTTCTCGGTTTAGCTCTTACACTTGGTACATGGGATAGAATTTAATTGCGAAAAAAGAGATGGGATGCTTTGAAAGTGCTGATGAAGTGTGTCAGGTCTTAACATGTAATGAGAAGAGCTGTTGAACAGATTATAGCTTCCAAAACTAGCATTTATGGGGGTGGGGGGCGCACAGGGCAGGGGCAGGCGCAGACAATATAACTGTTCAAACTAGGAAAGGATTTTAAATGTGAAAATAAACCATAGCTGGTACCATTTTTGTTCCTTATTTCATCCATGTGCTACGTCTAATTTTGTTTCCCTCCCTGCAGTGTGGTTCTGAAGTGTGCTGGATCCTTGGCAGCCTTTATTGCACCTGGTGCTGAACGTCTCACGCACTTGGTAAGTACATAAATTTTCTTTGCACTTCTCTTTCCGTTCAGAGCTCTCTGGTTCTTTGGGTTCTAGCTTGATTAGGTCACATCCTTGTGTTTTGTTTGGGGCTGTGTTAGTGGGGGTGTGGTGTGTGTGGTTTAATTTCATGGTGCACGTGCAGTTCCACTGGCGCATGAAATCAAACTTTGCATGTGCAGTCCTGGTCTCCTGCCTCACTGCTGCCTTTGCTCTCCCAGCGGCATTTTTCTCCCCTTTCCCCGCTTCAATCGGATGCCTGAATGTGTAGGAATAGTGAGGACTCTAAGCATTAGACATCAAATTGAAGTTGGCAGTGGAGGTTCACAAGGCATAAAGCATTCCTCTCCCTTTTTGCTAGCTGGAGGAAGAAAAGGCTTTTGCAGGCTTCTACTTCGGGTATCAGTAATCGATAGACAGTAGGTGGTCTGCATTGTTACCACACTTCTGGGGCCAGGGCCGGAACAAGGAGATATGAAATGCTGTGGGTGTACTTCATCCTTTGCGCCCCACCCCTTGCCACTGCAGATATCCCTCTCCAGGACAGAACAGTGGCAATAACTGCAGGCATCTCTGTGGAACTTTATAACACTTCCTCTACCGCCAATACATTCACCCTCCCTACCCACCACTATCCTTCCAACTAATCTAAATCCTCCTCCTCCCCCCCCCACTATATCCCCCCTGGCAAGAATATTCCACTGTAACCCTCACTCATTGTTTTACAGTCTTGTAAATAGTTAAGAGACCCAGTATACTACAGTATATGTTTAACTGGCATGTAAATAGTTCCTTGTATCAGTTTAATCTGCTCTCTGTAACTGAGTTTTGTGTTTGATATAAACTGCTCCTGATTGATGGAAGGGGCAGTATAGAAAAACTGTTTAAATAAAATAAAAACTTACCTTTTTAAGCTTCGGTGCCGCAGAGTTGTTTAGCTTCTGCGGCTTTCTGATGTCCGATGTGGACTTCTCATGCAAACAGGAAGTCTGCATCGTGAGACAAGCAGAAGCAAACATCCCAGTGGTGCCGAAGTTTAAAGGTAAGCTCCACAGGCTGTTTCTAGTTACTGCTGCCACTGTTGGCCCTGGAGAGCGGCGGAGGCAGTGGGTGCCTTGGAGGGCCAGAGCTCTAGGCGACTCCCTAATGGTAGCTCCAGCCCCGTTTGGGGCCCAATATCTGCCAATATTAAGGCTTTTGTATGTTCTACAAGGCCATTATGCACCAGAAAAACTCCAAATTAGCAAGATTATTTCCCATCTATAAAGTCTGGGAGACCAGTAACATAGCCAGAACTGTGGTGGTTTTTTGATGGGGTCAGAGGTTAACTTGGGTAGTCAAGATACTTTCACTGCCTCTATTTCTCCATTTGGTGGTCTGTGCTTCTGCTACTGACGGAGCTTGGCTCCAAAGAGGAGGGGAACCATGGCCTACCCAACACTATACCCCTGTGGGAGACCTATCCAGCTTCCACTTAGAACAGGATAATAACCCTGAATTATTGGCACTTCCATTTTTTTTCTCCTGTTTTGTACTTCTTGCTCTCTGGCCTTTGTGTGTTGTGGGGGTGTGTGGTTGTGGGGTTTTTTTTATTCCTTCCTGTTCATTTTTTTTGTTTTCTTGTATCCTCCAGTCCCCATTCTTTATCTTCATATCTGTTCTCCTTGCTCCATCCCTCCCCCCTCCTCCCCGCAGTTGTCCTGTGCCCCAGACCTTTACACCACTTCCAATATTTAGACTTTGGCACTAATACTACCTCTCTTCTGCCTAAAAGCACTCTCCTCCTTTAGCATACAGCTACCCTTGCATCATTCACTATTAATTTTCCACTTCAGTGGAGAGATTAAAATACAATTTGAGAATTATAATCTTAGCATTTGGTATTGGGTTTTTCAGTAGAACAATGGAATGCAGTTGTCGTGGAATTAATGAATGTTTTGTGAAAATAAATGCCATGGTTTTTCCCCCAAAAGATACAAGTTTAAAACTTCTGGTATGAGAATAAACACGTTTAGCTTTTGCAAGCACAGATATCAACAAATGAGCTGTGCAGTATTTATCAGCCCAGGGTTGATAAGTTCAGGATAATTTTCAGAAGAGCTCAGTCACTGAGACTGGAAGCTATTTTAATGCCTTCTCTTGCTTGGTGATACCGCTTTAGTAGGATACCAGGGTCGTACCAAACTTTAACTGTGCCCTGTGAGACTGGTGCCCCCCCATGACATCACTACAAAGAAAATAGCTCCAAACTAACAATATTTCAAAGTGGATTCTTTTTCTTTTTCTAATGTGGAGAGCCCCTGGTTCTGATATACAAACTTATAATCATCTAAAAAATTAACCACAGTGCCCAGAATGTCTCAGACCAAACAGTGCTAAGAACAAATCAAGTGCTTGGCATGTTCAAAACTTGCGCGTGATAGCATCAATGACTTTTCTTTTTTTTTTTTTTGTATGATCACCAATGCTCCACCACCATTGTGTTTGAATTGACATAAAAATTAAGTCTTATCTCTTGAATTATCCTCAACGCCTCCCTTAGGCACCATTCATTGCGTTTCACTCTCATAAAGAGTTTCTTCAGGAGGATCTGGAAATGAGAAATGTCAGTGTTAACCTCCGCGTTCCAAAAAATATCCACATTGAGATGTATTTTAATACCAGATACAATTACGAGTTCCACAGCTATCAGAGCTTTTTTAACCTGTTATGAAGACCTTTTTTAAAAACAAGAAAGGGGGGAAAAATAGATATAACCAGCAAACTCCCTATCAAAAATGCTGCCCACGTTCTCTTCTTTGGCTTGCACTTGAACATCAAACTTCAAAAAAACGCCGCGCATGCGGACTGCCTCAAGCTACCTTAATTTATTCAGAACGAGTGTTGGCGTTTTTCTCTCTGCTGGTGTCTCTAAAAAACCCCACCCCTTTTAAAGACATACTCCCCAATCTACCGTATACTTGAGGCCATGTGGCGTCAAAGTATTTAAATTAAAAATCCAGCGCTGTTCGCGTATCAGTAGCGTCTGTTCTTGGGTCTTCCCTCTCATTGCTGATCTCACTTGCTCAATACAAAAACAAGGGGGAGGAGTGGCCTAGTGGTTAGGACAAGGTACTTTGGGCCGGAGGGCCGGGGGTTCAAGTCCCACCTGGGGACAGCAATCTTAGGCCGGAGGGACTGGGATTTCTAGTCCTATAGGCACTCCTTGTGGTCTTGGGCAAGCCACTTAACCCTCCATTGCCCATGCTCCCTGTAAGTATTAGCGTATGTGTGTCATATCCCCTCGTGTTAAATGTATCTCCCAATTGACCGCTTTGACCCGGTGAAAAGCGGGATATAAATACAGCTAAAATAAAATAAATAAATAAATTGTAAATGTTGAAACTCATGTCCAAAATCAAGACAGTGTTGGACTATGGGTGCTGTGATTGTTCTACATCGTAACCGACTTCTATGTTCCAAAATCCGGATCTTAAAGGAACAGATTGTTTTCCCTATATATAAAAGGTTACAGGGACATCTAATTGCATAGACTACTGAAATGGTATCACATGATGTTGCGTGTTACAAAATATGTTTTCCCATGGTAAGTGAAATCCTTTCTGCTGTGATTGGGCATATCTCACATCTTCTACAACTCTTGTCCTTTCTCAAGACCCTCTCCTTTTGTTTGGAGAGGCCGCAAAACGGCGGGACTGAGTTGTTCTTTCACGTTGGCATTCCATTGCCAAACACACCTGATGTATTTATCCTCTAAACCAGGGACAGTGTTTAAAACATTCATATGTTTTGAAATAATACGTTGAATTTTATAACTCAACGGTGAATATCTAGTAACCATATTTATGTGGTCAGTACCTATCATTAAGTAGCGCCCTTCGATAAGCGCATTTGGAAATCCGAAGGGGATAACCCCGATCACTGAAGTCTCCCAGTAATTTCTGTGACTGTCTGTCTTTTAAAATCTGTTACTTCTGTACAGTTCCGCCGAAACAGTAAAAACTGAGAGAAAGGTAAGCTATTTTTTAACCGGGCAGGATGAGCGCTGCTATAATGCAGAAATGTATTACGGGCGACGGGTTTTGTATAAACTGATGAAATCCAGCCTTGGTTCCCGCGCCTAATCATTAGATCTAGATAAGTAATGCTGTTCGCATCCATAGTGTATGTAAATTGTATCGCTGTATTTATACCATTGAGCCATTCAACAAACTGGATCGCTGAATCACAAGAGCCCTTCCATAAAAAAAAGATATCAGCTATGAAGCGGCTCCACATTTTTATGCTGGTAATGTGAGGGGATGACAGGAGCTATTGTCTCTCAAAATTGCTCATAAATTCGCTATAGAAGGGGCACAGATGGCTCCCATCGCCACCCCCGAAATTTGCTGATACAACATATCTTCAAAAACAAAGTAATTCTTCGAAACTGTAAGATGTGTCAGTTCCAGCAGAAAAAATAAAGGGCTCCGAAAGATCTCCTCGCCGTCGCAATACTGATTCTACAGTGTTGTATGCTTCTATTTGAGGTATACTGGTGTACAACGCTACTATGTCGAGTGTTATCAAAATCACCTCAGGATCAGTTGCCCAGACAGCATGTTGGTCCAGTTTTTCTAAAAAATGAGGTATCTCTGATGTATGAAGGCATATCACTTAATAATGGGCGAAGGAACGAATCTATGAACAGAGACAGGGGTTCTAATACCGTACCCCGCGTAGACACTATGGGTCTCCCTGGTGGTGTTTCCAAACGTTTGTGGATTTTTGGAACCAAATAAAAACGAGCAACTGCAGGAGTCGTCACATTTAAAAATACCATTTCTTTTTTAGTTTTAATTTTATGCCGAAAAGCTTGTTGCGTAATGTCCTGGATAAGCACCTGTAGAGTCTGAGTAGGATCTTCTGATGGCTCCTCGTAGACTTGTTGATCTGAAAGCTGTCTTGCTTCTGCCACAAGTCTCGCGGCTCAATATCACCACCACTCCCCCTTTTTTCTGCTGGAACTGACACATCTTACAGTTTCGAAGAATTACTTTGTTTTTGAAGATACGTTGTATCAGCAAATTTCGGGGGTGGCGATGGGAATCCACTTTGAAATATTGTTAGTTTGGAGCTATTTTCTTTGTAGTGAGACTTTATTTTGCTCTGTCAAGGACCCGCTTTATTTTTGTATTACCCCCCTCTTTTTTGGCTAAATTTTAAATATAAGCTAAATTTTGTATCAAGATGACACCTATGTTAATCTACAAGGAGCTGTTGTAACTATTACCTGATAGTGTTTTTACATGGTCGTATTAGACAATAGGCCTGTATAAAGTTGACGAAAGTCATGTCTAATGCAGCCCACAGTCAACTTTGTCGGTCTATTGTCTAATATTACTTTTTTGTTTTGTTTTTGTTTTTATGATGTGTTTGATTTGTTGTCTAATTTGTTATGAATGGCTTCTCTATCCATAAAGGCAAAATTAATAAGTAGAAAACTAGTATTTTGGAAATATTTAGTATATTATAGGGTTTTAAACCAAAGTTCACCAACCAAACTAATAAAGAAGAACTGGAGCACAAATCCAATCGACAACTCAATTATTTCAAAATTACTTTCCTTGCTTTCTGCACAGCAAAATCATCAATGACACTGTCATAACTGAGTCAGCTATTGCACGTTCAATAGACAAAATTTGGTTAAAGAGTCTGGATTCTCCTTATAGCTTAATTCTCCATACAGCTTTGTTCTGTTGGCGTATTGAACTTTGTCATTGCAGAATGAAATAGAGCCTGCATCTACAAGTTTATTTTACCTCAGTACAAGGAATATATATGGGTCCTTGATGTAAAGAAGGGGATTGGGAGTCCTCAGGCTTACAGTATAATGTAGCCTGATTAGACCCTTCCTCATTCATTCTGAGACCCTTTTCCTTAATTAATCTTAGTATCCTTTGAATTTGAGCAATTTGTTTTTGTAATAGTGTCTATATTGCTCTACAAACCCCTGTTTTGCTTTTTTGTACAATAGACAAAATTGCCAAGTTGGACAAATGTTCTTGGCCCATCGATGACCTAAGGTAATTTTTGTAAGCTTCAACTTGCTAAAACTTTGTTCACAAGAAGCAACAGTGACTGGAATTAAATAAATTTTAAGCGCAATCTGTATATTAGGATATGCATCTTGTAAGGAATACGTATGGATAAGTTGCAAAAGGTCAATAGTATTTGCTTTGTCTAAAGCAACAGTCAACATATTTGCCTGAAATTTGAAACTGTTTGAAACCAGTTCCAGCATATCTAAGTCGCAATCATAAATCCGAGCTAGGTTAGCTGCATAATTTTTGGCTTCTTCCACTGAAAATGTTGCAAGAGAATTACTGGTGAGGAATTCAAAGCCTGAAGACATCCCAGCTAATGTTTCAAAACACCCACTGCATTTGAGTTCCTTATCGTCCCTCCAGTCCAGTCCCTACCTCTAGGTAGTGTACCTCTTCCAGCAGCTTGGAGACTGAGCATGTCCAGTTTGGAGAACACCAGTTAATATTAATACAGCTGGCACCTACCTACCAACTCCCAGTATGCTCAGTCTCCAACAGCTGAAGGAGGTTGTGAGCCAGGGCTGGACTCTCACTGAAGGGGCAAATAAGGACCAATTAGTCCTTTTACTTTGATTTCTTTGTGGCTTCTGTTGGCTCTGCTGCAGCTTGTTTTGGGGGAGGGGGGTAAGAAAGAAAAGCAGCAATTTGGAGAGCAGAGCTCACCAGAGGATGACCCCCCACCCTCTCCCTTAGGTCTTCCCAGATCCTAGTGGGTTTCTGGCAGATCCCAATCCTATGATCAGGTGAGAAGCCCCTGTTCAGCCACAGCCTGACGAGAGGCAGAGTGTTCCCAGGCCCTTCCCCCCTCGCACCGATGCCACTGTTCAGGCTGAGCATGAGGTTTGCTGAGAGCAAGGCAAGCCAGTTTGTTTCAGAGGAGCGGTCTTTTGCCAGGTAACTTGCGGCACAGTTTCTTGCTTGCTCCAGCATTTCTGGGGGATTTCTGAGCCGGTGGTTTTTCTGTTGCGGCCAGGTTTGCGGCAGAGGGCTCGAGCCAAGTGGCTGCGGTGGTTGCAGCTGCACAGGAAGTGCTGGAGACAAGTTTATTTCTGGCAGGCGCTCAGGTCTCTCCTCTGCACAGGGGGATTTTTCTTTGGGCCCCGTTGCAGAATAAAAGGAAATTGTTAAAGTGAGTTAAATAGGAAAGCAAAGCTTTATTTGGAGAAAAGTGGAAAGATTCCTCAGCCAAGTAGCTTTTTTTTTTATGGTTTCTTGTGTGGTTTTTTTTTTTTTCTTTGCTAGTTTCCTCATTCAGTGCGGGCCTGTCCTGTGCGGAACAAGCTTGTATCCATGCCGGCTTGCCCACAGTGTCTGAGTGGGACCCAGAGGGGGTCGGTTTCCAACACGGGGTTTACCATGGCTGCGTGCTTGAGGCCACCTCCATGGAGCAGGATTTGCAGGACAAGTCAAGGCTGGAGCTAGCCCTCACTCTGTCTGGAGAGTCCCAGATCTCGATGGAGGAGCCCCCTTGCCTCTGGAATCTGCTTCAGCATCCTCGGTAGCACCATGTCCCTCCATTCCTCATGGGCTGAGTGAGGGAGGGGTTCCCAGGTATGTTCTCCCCAGAGTTTGTTCTCTTTCTTCATCAGGCCTATTGCTTGCGTTAGCAAGTGGTGGTAGGTGACCTGGCAGCCTTGGAGCAAGGGACCAAACGGGCAGCAGTTGTTACAGGCAGTGAGCCAGTACAGGCAAAGAGGCCCAGGCCCTTGGAATGGCGTGAGCAGTCTCCTTTGTCTCAAGGTCCTGAGGTGGAGGACCAGGAGGCAAACACTGATTTGGAGGGAGGGCAAGGAGCTGGAAGAGGGCGAAATCCAAGAACCAGAAAACCAGGCCTGGATTGTTAGGGTTTTACACCGGGAGGCATTGTCTGCCTTTGATCAAATCGCTTAAGGCGCTCAATATGCCAGCCACCCTTCCAGGGGAGGAGGATGCACCTGAGGACCCCCTACTCCAAGCAGTGCAGAAAAGAGGGTCTTCCCTGTGCACAGTGAGATCAGGCAGATGATCCAGGATGAGTGGGACCTGCCAGAGGCAGGTCTCAAGGGCATGAGGACTTTGACATGCCTATACCCCCTACCAGAGCAGGATTGAGAGCTCTTTTGGTCTTCTCACGTGGCTGTGGCAGTTTCAGCTGTCGCAAGACAACAATTCCTGTCAAAGGGAGTGTGGCCCTGAAGGATGGGCAGGACAAAGTTGGACACTTTGTTGAAGCAGGCCTTTGATGTCAACGCCCTGTCCTTGCAGGCAGCCATATGCAGAGCCTGGGTGGCTTGGGCCTGTTTGCAGCAGCTCCTACAGCCAGGGGAGCTGGGTGCAGACCAGGTGGTGGATGTTTCAGAGTTTGAATCGGGAACAGCCTACCTTGCTGATATTCACTATGACCTCATTTACGGCCTCTGTGGTTGCAGCCTGTTGGCATCTGTGGCTGCAGAAATGGCAACAGACAGTTCTAAGTCTCAACTTAGCAAGCTCCACTTTAAGGGCAAGCTGCTTTTCAGTGACGATCTAGATAAGCTGGTTAAGGGCTTAGGGGAGTCCAAAGGCAGATGTCTGCCCAAGGACAAGCCTAAACAGAGCCACAATCCCTCGTCAACTTGAGGCCAGCCCTGGGACTTTAGGTGTTTTCATTCCTCTGTTTGGTTCCTTCCAGAAGGGAAGGTTTGATATAAGAGGGCTGGAGTTCTGGGGTTTCCAGGGAGTGGGGAGAAGTTTTTCTGCTCCTCTTCCTTGGGACTCAAGAAGACCCAGTGAAATAAGGGGGGTCCAGGCAGGGGTTCAGCCCATGGGAGGTCAGTTGTGGCAGTTACCCTGTCTGGGCCAAGATCACCTCAGACCAATGGGTCCTAGAGATCATTTGTGAGGAGTATGCCCTTTTTGTTTGCTAAGCTGGTGGGACAAGCGTTCATCCGATCTCCTTGCAAAGTGCTAGGCAAGGAGGCAGCAGTAAGGAACACCTTATTGCAGTGGTTCCTGTCCCCCCAGAGCAGTGAAGCTTCAGTCAGTACTCCATCTACTTCATGGTGTCAAAAAAGGATGGTTCCTGTCGCTCAATCGTAGATCTCAAGTGGGTGAACCATTGTCTTTGGGAGCCACACTTTTTTGCATGGAAACGTTGCGTTCCGTGGTGGTTGCTGTGAGAAGCAGGAGTTCCTGATGTGTCTAGACCTCAGGTGTACCTGCACATCCCCATTCAGCAAGAGCACCAGCAGTTTCTCCAGTTTGTAGTGCTGATGGAACATTTCCAGTTTTGAGCACTGCTGTTCGGCCTCATGACAGCTCCCCCGTACCTTTTACCAAGATCATGGTGGTGGTAGCTGCAGCACTCAGCAAGGAAGGGATGCTGGTGCATCCATACCTCGGTGACTGGCTGATTCGGGTAAAGCCCAGGGGCGAGAGTTTGCAGGCGATGGCTCAGTTATTCAGCTCCTGGAAAGTATAGGTTGGGTGGTCAATCGGGCCAAGAGCCACTTGGTTCCATCCCAGAAGACGGAATGCCTGGGAGCACGTTTTGACACATGTCTTGGTCGTGTTTTCCTGCCGGAACAGTGAGCTCTGAAGTTGGTGTGGCATTATCTGCAAGTCCTGGGAACCATGGCAGCCACTCTGGAGGTGGTGCCGTAGGCAAGGGCAGATGTGTCCACTTCAGAGGGCCTTGCTCTGTCATATCAGACAGGTCCTCTCTCCCAGAGGCTCCCCTGTCCAGGTTCTGTGCGGAGATCCTGCTGGCAGGCATGCCTCTCAAGCCTCTGCAATGGGTCCAGCTGATGAGGGACTCCAACTTATCAGGATAGGGAGCCCATTGCAAGGGGCATCTTTTATTCAAGGATGCTGGGGCCTGCTGGAGACCACTTGTTCGATCAACAGGCCGGAGATGCAGGTGGTAGCTTTGGCGCTCCAGTTTCCTACCATGGTTGCAGGGGAAGGCAGTCAGGGGTCTTCTCGGACAATGTGACCACAGTGGCCTAAATCAAACAGCAGGGAGGCACAAGTAGCATGACCATGGAAAAGAAGACAGAACTGCTGCTCGCTTGGGCCGAGGCCAATCTCCAGGCGCTGTCTGCTGCGCATGTGGCAGTGGTTGACAACATGACTGTAGACCTTCAGATTTGAGCGCCCACATGTACCTGGCTGAGAGTCTATCAGGTGGGGAGCACCAGTCATTGACCTGATGGTGACTTTCAAGAAAACCAAAGCAAGCTGGTTCTTCAGCAGATGACGAGAGAGGATGTCAGGGTCTCAACGCCCTAGCACAGCCATGGTCCACGGAGGGTCTTCTGTATGTGTTTCCACTGTGGGCCCTCATAGGTCAGGTCGTACAACGGATAGAGGCACACCAGCGCTGTCATGATCACCCCAGACTGGCTGCAGTATCTATGGTATGTGGACCTGGTCTGGTTCCTAGCCAATCAACCATGCTGTCTCCCAGTCTGGGAGGATCTGCTAGTGCAGGGGCCTCTGTGCATGCCCCAGGTGGATCGATTCTCACGGCCTGGCTTTTGAAAGGATGCACTTGAGAAAGAAGAGTTACTCAAGCCAGGTGATCCCAAGCCTGTTTGAAGGTTAGGCAGAGGTCGCCCTCAGCCTATGTGCAGGCATGGTGCATTTTGGAGGCCTGATGTGAGGGTAGGCAGGCACAGCCTGCATTGACCTCCGTTCCAGGCATCCTGTCCTTCTTGCAGGCCGGTTTTGATAAAGGCCTAGCAGCTAATTCCTTGCAGGTGCAGCTGGCTGCAATTGCATGCTATCGGGGGCAGGTTCAGGGGGTACCGCTGGTGCTGGGAACACATATGGATGTGGTGCTTCCTGAGGGCAGTGTCCCACCTTTGCCTGCCACAGAATGGTGGTTCCGCCATGGATCCTCAATCTCATGTCTGCTCTTACCAAGGGGCCCTCTCAGCCTTTAAGTCGGGCATCTTTTTTTTTTATTTTTATTTATTTATTTTTTTTGAAGGATGTGACACTCGAGGTGGTCTTCCTGGTCACCATTTGCTCCGCTTGCTGGATTTCAGAGCTTCAGGCATTATCGTGCCGGGAGCCATTCCTGCCATTCCTTTCATTCCTTAAAGAGAAGGTGGTTCTGAGGCCTGTTCCTGTGTTTCTGCCGAAGGTAGTGTCAGCCTTTCATGTGAATCAGCCGGTCTCTCTTCAGGTTCTGGGGTGTTCGGAGTCCAGCATCGGTGATTCCTCTCTGCACTTGTTGGATGATCAAATGGTCCTGAAGCGTTATTTGAAAGTCGGAGCATTTGTTTATGCTGTTTGGGGGTTTGTGCAAGGGTGAGGCAGCTGCCAAGGCCTCCATTTCTGGGTGGATTTGCAAAGCTATTGCGTTGGCTTACATTCTGAAGGATCTGCAGGTGCCGGCATGACTTTAGGCCGCCTGAGCCCTGCTGGAATGTACACAATGGGCAGAATTTAGCCTGGTGCTACTAATAGATTTGTAAGGTGGCAACCTGGTCTTCTCTCCATGTGTTTGCTAAGTACTATTGCTTGGATGTTCAGGCGGCACGGGATGCCTGTTTTGGAACAGTGGTGCTCCAGGCTGGTTTGGCTGGTCCCTCCCATTGAGTTTACTGCTCTATTACATCCCAGAGGTCAGGACTGGACTGGAGGGATGATAAGGAAAGTGAAATTAGACTTACCTGCTAATTGTTGTTCCTTGAACTCCATTCCAGACCCAAATCCCACCCAGGAGCTGGTACTGGCATCGTTCCTGCAGTTCTTGGTTTGTTGGCAGGATACAGGATACGTTGGTCTGATAATTCTCTGAATTTTTAGCGGCCGGGGGAAGTTAGTTTCTTGGTTGTCGCAGAGTGGCTGGATGTGGTCCTTCAGGGATACTTCAGGTAAGCCTTCCCTCTCAGGGGGGCAGTTTTTCTCCTCAGGTGGTGGGGGGTGTTAAATTCTATTGGTTTATTGCTGTTTTTAATCTGTAACTTATTTTGTTGCTCCTGTGAGTCTGCTTTGTCAATATACTACTGGGGGTTGGTAGGCGGTGCTATATTAGTACTGGTGTCAAAACTAGACATGCTCGTTCTCCAAGCTGCTGGAAGAGGTACACTACCCAGAAGATGGGACTGAACTGGAGTTCCTCAAGGAACAATTATTAGCAGGTAAGTCTAATTTTGCTTTACAAGGCTGTCAATCATGTTGCATTGTCTCTATTTATTTTCTGGTGTAAGAAGATCACCATCGGATTCACTGACACATTCTTTTTGCTTTGTCTCCTCTTTGTTGCAAAAAACTGGTTTGATGCCAATTCTTTGAGCTGTTCTTTGCTGCATTGATTATTTCTGTGTCACAGTACATGCGTGACAAATGTATCTGCAAAAACAAACCTTGCAACAACTTTGAAGCTGTATCAACTGATATTCTTTGATTGCAAGCAGCAGTTTGCTGTTGACAACTGTAAGAATCTGACACCATAAATGGAGCAAGCAAAGAAATTCAAAATTGATTTGTGAGAGGTGTTTGAGCACCTGATACGGTATCATTATGGCTCAAGTCGCTAACTCTTGTAGAACATTATAAACTCCTTCAATTTGCATCAACAGTGCAGAAACTGCTTCTTTTCTAGCAGACCACCTAATTACACTACTAATTTTCAGATAAATAGTCAACACCATCAGTTGTTCCTATCTCACTGTAGATCCTGAGAAAAAGATGTTCAATTTTTGAACGCAACCAAAGAATGTTATGAGCGGTGAAACCTCAGCTGCATGAACTCCAACTAAATTGAGGGAATGAGCTGCACATGGCACAAATCTAGCCATTGAGACCACTAATTCAGGCTTGCACTCCATTGTACTTGCCTGCCATATTTGTTCCATTATCATATCCAAACCATCACTGTCTAATTTTCCTGTAATCTCTGTGGCCAGCCCAAGGCCAGTTTTATAATGACTTTCAATGAAATCAAAGAAACTTTCTTCCAATGAACACTGACCATCTTTAATTAATACCGCATAATCTGGGTTAGCTGCTCCTTGTGAGAAACATCAGCTGTACTGTCAAACAGAATAGAAGAATAATTAGCCTCTGATTTGTGATACAATTTCTTTCTTCACCTTTTCAGCCAGCAGCGTTAAGTCATTTTGTATTTGTGGAGAAAAGTATGTCATGGATGCTTTTGCTGTTTTAGCAGCTGCAATATATTCAGCCAACCCTGTGTGGTAATGACTTATTAGTTCGAAGATTTTCAGAAACAAGCCAGTTTGGTTTTCCAATAACCTCAGTAGTACCTCTCAGCGCAAGATTGTTTTGAGTGCAGAACATTATAGCATCAATGATAACTTTCAATATGTTATGCCACCTTTCTATTTCTCCTTCCAATGCTTTCTGTAAGTCATCATCAATAGTACTGTCTTTTTTTCAAACGCCTTTCGAGCTCTTTCCACTGATGATAGCGTTTTCTGTGTTCTAAGCTGTTTGCATGCTCTGGAATCCTAGGACTCAGGTGAACCCGATCAGAAAAACCTTTAGCAGGATCTGAAAATTTACAGTTAGCACAGGAGAACAGCATGCATGAGAAGCAAAATATTGCATCCTTAAATGTACTCTACAAGGGCCATTGGCGGTGAACCTTTTCACCATTCAGAAGAGCTTTTTAAAATCAGTTTTTACTGAAATGCTATATTCCAGAAGTAGAACAACTGTTCATAAAATTGCAGTCCCTGTCATTTTGTTCTGGCCCATGAGAAACTAACATACACCCAACTTTGTCAGTGATTGGAAGTCAAGTTGCAGGATCATCAGAATGAAAATTTTGCTTTCTGTGGATCTTCTACTGGTTCGCTAACTTCACTACTTCCACTGGTGGTGCCAGCAACATCCAGAATTTCAGCTACTTCCTCTTCAGTTGTTGGTGTTTTGCAATTCTGAATATCACCTATGCCTGACTGGGTGGAGTCATCAGTCTGTTTCCCTGTTATTTGATCAGGCAACATTAAGCCAATTCTGCATTTGTTGCACTTTTTGCTGTTTTCTTGGCGTTCTTTTCTTCATTTCTGAACATTGCCCCAGATGGTTTTTTCGATTTGGTTCATTGTGATAGTCCTAAATTAGTAAAACACTCCTTTTACAAATTCTTTTTTCTTCTCCTATCATTTTAGTGTATGTTTGGGGGAATGAATGCTTTCTAGCAATGAATTAAGGACATGTTTACTAAATATTAATGTGTGTTAAATGCCACTGCAATGCAATGTGTGTCTTTGAGTCAGTCCTGACTCCTGGCGACTCAGAAGCTCCTGGGTTTTCTTGGCAGTGTCACCGGAAGTAGATTGCCAGGCCTTTCTTCTGAGGCAATGGAGGGTTAAGCGACTTGCCCAAGGCCACAAGGAGTGCTAGTGGGATTTGAACCCTGGTTGCTTGGTTACCAAGCCAGTGTTCTAACCACTAGGCTACTCCTCCACTCCAAATGTCATTACACCTATAGAAAGAAATGGGTGCTGCTGCACTTAGGGGTATGTTTACTAAACTGCGGTAATCGTGAATAACGCGCGTAATGTACACTTAACGATCGTTCGCACGTCATACCTGACGTGCGAACGATCGTTAAGTGTACGTTACGCGCGTTAACCGCAGTTAACGATCGTAAACCCCCGCGGCGCGTTAAAACACCGCAGAACGTGGAGAGTGGGCAGAGAGAAGGGGTCAGTGGGCGGAGAGTGGGCGGGGAGAGGCTCCCCTCACACTAACGCGCTGAATTTCTGAGCTCAATTTCAACGCGAATGAAAACCTGTCGTTAAAGGCATATTAAAGGGAAGAGAAACCATTTCCGTCAGCAATGTACAGCAAAACCGGGGAAACCTACAAAACGTGAGCAGTGTGATACATGTGCACAGAACAAAATTTCAAATAAAACATTAAAATGACCACAAGAAACAGTGTAAAAATTATAATTCAGCTGGGCAACAGTGATAGCAATAGGCAACAATAAAAAACACTCCCAGGAAAGCTCCAAAAAAAAAGAAATGATGTTTGGAAGGGTCTACGCTCTGTAGACCCTTTCAAAATTCAGTTCATTTTATTGGAGCTTTCCTGGGAGTGTTTTAAGGTTGCCCAATATTATCATTGTTGCACAGCTTGGTTATGGGTGTTTGCACCTTTTTCCGAGGTCTTTTTTGATATTTATTTATTTAGCTGTATTTATATCCCGCTATACACCGGGTCAATTGGGAGATACATTTAACACGAGGGGATATGACACACATACGCTAATACTTACAGGGAACACTCCTTTATTGCAGAGAACATAAGCATGGTTAATATGCCTATATTTTACCACACCAAACACAGACACCATAAACAGGTGCATTACCTAGAGCAGAGTCCCGCAAATGCAGTCCTGGAGGGCCCCACACCATTCAGGTTCCATGCTGCCTCTAATAAAGATGCCTGTGCTGCATATCTATGCACCACCCCCATGGTATGCAGATGTAGCTCATGCATATTTATGAGGGACAGCATGAAAACACGAACAGTGTTTGGAACACCAGGACTGGAGTTGGGAAACTCTGCCGTAAAGCAGCAGCCAACAGGGGCAGACACACCCACACACCCACCCACAGGCCCCATTGGCCAATGCCTCCTGGAGAGGCAGGACATTGGGCCCTGCCTGTATCTCCCAATACTAGCAGTTGCATACCTTAGCAATGCCACCCTACACCTGGGTATATGGTACACAGCTATCAAACGTTTCCTATGATAACTGGCAGATATCAATTCCTACGTTAAGCACATTTTGCTCATTGAGCCCCACCATAACAATCATTCTGATGTCTGCGGTGTGTGCTGCAGGTCTGGTCTCTGATTGTGTTTACCACCCTGGGGAGTGACCCCCAACAGTATTGCGTACCATATCCATGCCTGTACTGTGCCCAGGACTGGTGTGGTGGGTATGGCTGCTGAACACCTCTATAGTAGCACAGTGCTGGCATAGGTGTGGGGGTGGCTGTCTATCCAGTGTGTGGTGGCTGCAAACACCTTCCAGAGCCCACACTGCCAGCAATGTTGCCAGTATTGGGCTGCCAATGTGCATAATGAGGAGCAAGGTACCATGGGTATAGGCCGGACAGGGTGGCCTGGCCAGGGTGCATCTGCACAGGGCATAGGGCACTGACTGGGACATTTTAGTGCCCGGCCACCACCTACACAGACAGGGTGACCTCAGTATGTCCTGCTGAGAGATCCCTCTCACCCTGACTGTGTGGTGACCACAGCATGGCTAGGCACCCCCATAGTGCTATATAGTATTTCTCTCATGTGACAGATATGGGTTTCCTTTTGGGGCCCAGTCACTGATTTATCTGCTTGCTGTTGTATGCTGACATCCCAGTTCTGGGTGCATGTATCTCCACTGGGCACATGCACTATGGACTAACTAGCAGGCTGTTTGCAGCTGGTATGTGTCTTGATGGAGTGGCTTGCAGGGTGCAATGGCTGATGGCTTGCAGCAGGAGCATATCAGATAGTGGTGGGGTGCAGCTTACCATATCCAGGCCTAATGTCTGTCTGCTATTGTGTTATGGATGTGTACAGAGCTGCATTGACTGCCCTGTGGGGTGTCTGTTCCTCAGCAGGACCGGGGTTGATGTTCCCCTCTACTGCCACCTTTGCAGGGAGGTAGAATGTGGATCTATTGTTAGGAGACCCTGTTTGCCACCCTCGGCCCTGGGGGGGGGGGTGGTGGTGCATGGGTCACCTGGGGGTCCATGGGGGCTACATCTGACTGAAACAGACGGATATCCAAGGTGTTTCTGCAGAAACTACCTATCTCACACATTAACACTGCTTTGGACCTGTGCCATGGCCTCTTTCAGCCATGGACGGTGCTGTGGACCTGGTGCTGGGCGCCTCACTGCACCCTCAGGGTGAGCACAGTACCCGCACAATGTGACGGTGTGTAGCTACTCTGTGCCAGTACAACACACGGTCAGTACCCCCTACAAGGCCGAGGTGCTGTGGGGGTGCTTTCCCCATGGTGTGTATCTGTGGACAGCTGATTTGCATGTGCAGTGCGTCATGGGTGTGACTGGCACAATCCAACCCTGGGAAAATCCAGCACCTGCTCACAGGCTCTGATAAACCATAGGCCATCACACGTACATCTGTTAGCATAATGCATAGGTGCAAGACACCCTAAAGAGTCTGTAATATAAGGTGCCCACGCTTGTAAAAACACACGTACCCACGCACGATTGTACGCACGCACCAACGCACGCAGCTACGCACGGGGCTATGTCCATACCAATGCACGCAGCCACGCACGCACCAACGTACGTGGCTAGGCACACTCCGAGGGTGTGTTTCTGACACCACTACTCCACGTAAAGAAAAACATGCCTCCTCATTCCCTATGTAATGTACAGGGTGATGCCTGGGCCAGCCTTCTGCGTTAGGCACACTGGGGTCTCGAACCCATGCTGCCTGTAACAGCGGTCAGTACAGTAACCATTGTGCTACAGCTCTGTTTCTGTGCTTTGTGTCTGTACGCCTTCTTACGATTAACGCGCAGTAACGCACCACGGTGCCCTGTAACGCTCGTTAGTTTTTGGAACGCGCGCTAGTGGTAACGATGTACCGCCCATGTCCTTATTTGGGGTTTCTGTCACTACCACGGCTCCTAATGCGAATTGCACTAACGCAGTTTAGTAAACATACCCCTTAGTGTGTGTTGTGACTACACATTAACCTTTAGTAAATGTCTTTTAATGAGTGTCTTAATACCATTTGCATGGGCAGTAAGTTACCATATTTCTACACTACCATCCTTCAGTGGCTTCTGCCAGGTACATTAGAAACTACTACAAAACCTTGCTCATTTGGAACCCATACTAAACCTGCCATATAACAGCACTACCAGGACTCACACAGCACCAAACTCTACACAGAAAAAGGCAGCACTGAAAATATAAACCAACATACCTCAGTAAACCGATTAATCTCCTACTGGGAAAGAGAACAAGTAGGTCTCCTACACAGAAATTACACAAACAGAATACCGCAGCTGTCATATACGCAAAATAGACAGACCATCATCAAATACAGAACAAGGGATCACAGCTTAGAAATAAGAAAGCCATGATTGAACTGGGAACCCCAAAAGCCAAACTTGGAATGCACCACAACACTGGAGAAATAAAATATAAATTAATTTCCTCTTGTACTGAACAAACAGACATCAGTGATTTATGTTTCCCAGAGCTGACATATTCCGGTTAATAAATTCAAAACAAAGGTAGAGAAATTCTTTTGTTTGGGCATTTTATCTTTTGTCACAAATACCCTAGTCTCTTTTGCTTTCTTCATATATTCTGCTAACTCTCTCCATTGTCTGCTATCCATTTATCCTTTCTTTTCTCATCTTATTTTTTTCACTCTACATCCACCTTGTCTGTTCTTACACAATATCTGTTTCATCCATCTTACATAAAATATGCCTTCCTCCCCATCCTTACTGCCCCAGCTTTTTTCTCCACTCTGATAGCAGCATCTGCCCCCTTCCAGCTCCCAAGTATTGCCCCCTTCCAGGTCTTATCAGCATCAGTTCTTCCCAGCCCCAGCAAGAGGGGCCAGTGTGCAGGGCGTGCAAGCTGCCAGTCTGCTTCATGTAGGCTGGCTTTGCCACATGTGTTAAGGAAGCATGCTGCTGTGGAGAACTTGTCCGGCAATATAACATCTGAGGCAGCTACAGAGGAGTTGTCTGTGGGAGAGGTCAGAGCACCCACTGTTTTGGCAGGAATAGCTGCCATTTTGTCTTCTGCCACCTCTGCTGCTTAAAAGAACAGGAAAGCTTTTTTTTTAGCTGTTGTCCCCAGATCTGCCTGGGACCCGGGGGGGGGGGGGAGGGG
Organism: Ichthyophis bannanicus; assembly: GCA_033557465.1. Taxonomy (NCBI): domain Eukaryota; kingdom Metazoa; phylum Chordata; class Amphibia; order Gymnophiona; family Ichthyophiidae; genus Ichthyophis; species Ichthyophis bannanicus. The sequence goes on along the minus strand of CM066031.1, from coordinate 1,811,693,016 downwards.
GAGAGGGTCACAGGGCAGTAGTGGGGGAGGGGGGAGTCCCTTTTCTCCCTAGAGTTTGTACTTTTATTGCACCCCACCTTCCTGATGCAGCAGGAGCATAGTGGGGTGGTCTTCCAACTTGGGAACCCCCTCTTTGCCAGGGGGGGCTGATGTCAGGGAAGTGCCTGTGCTGGGAGAGGCCCTCAGAGTTAGAGGATGGGGCCTTGATGGGATTGTTAGGGTCCATCTGATTTTTGTGGATGACACAGATCCTGAGGATTTGGAGGGGCACTCCCAGCCAGGGAGGATGCCTTGGCCTTCTGAATTTTTCACAGGGACTAGCTCCCCTCCTTGATTTGTTAACCTTTTAGAGGTTTTACAGATTGCAGAGACTCTGCTGCTGGACTCTTTGGAGCAGATGGAGGATCTGCACCTTGAAAGCCGCCTCACTCCTTCCCTGTCCACCAGGCAGTGAAGGTGATGGTTGAGGAGTGGAAGGTTCCAGATGCAGGCTTAGTTTGCTGCTCATATGGTCAGGCTTTACACTATCCCTCTGGACAAGAAGGAGCAATGGCACCTTCCCCAGGTGGATGCAATGATGACTGTCTTCCTGGTGGAAGAGGATGCAGCCTTGAAGGACCCGCAGGATCGGCAGATGGAGGTGCTGCCAAGCAAGCCTTTGAGATTTCCACTTTGGCCTTGCCAGGGGGCCATTTGTGGATCCTATGTGGCATGCATTTGCTTGCACTGGTCGCAAAAAATCTGTGGTGGTGCTAGCTGAGGCAACTACCTGTGAGGAGGTGGCCCAGTTGGAGTCTGGCACTGCCTTCCTGACAGATCTCCTCCTTTATGATTTGCTCAGTCTGTCTGCCAAATCTATGGAGACACTGGTGGCAACTCTGCATTTCCTATGGCTGTGGAATTAGTCGTCAGATTCTCTCCCAAGATGACAGTGTTAAACTTCCTTTCTTGGAGGCTCTTGTTTGGGAAGGACTTTGAAGTTGCTAAAGCATCTGGGGGACACTAAGGTGCCTTGACTTCCGGAGGACCAGCCCAAGATGGCAGACCATGGTCCTTGTCTCAGGGCTGGGGGCATGTGGTGTGGAAGTTTTTTGCCTAGCCAGGAGGGTGAACTCTGGTCCTAGTTTTTCTCAAAGGGCTCCTCCTTTTGTGGAGGTGGTCAGGGTGGCAGAAGTGGGGCCATGGGAGCTTCCAGAGCTGCCAAGGCCTCCCAGTGAGGTTTAGGGGGGCCTGGGTGGATGTAAAGTCTAACGAGCAGCAGCTGCCTAATTTTATCCCGCCTGGGCCCAGGTTAGGACAGACACCTGGGTATTGAAGGTGATCCACAAGGGCTATGCTCTTGAGTTTGCGAGGCCCCTTATGGTGTCTTCTTGTTGAGACTAGATGACGCTAGAACATCTTCTGCAGCTTGAGGCCATTATCCATGTGCCTCCAGAGGAATGGGGTGCAGCCAGTTACTCACTTTACTTTACTTTATGGTGCCCAAGAAGGAGGGTTCCTGGTGGTCCATTCTAGGTTTGAAAGGGATAAACAGGGCTCTCTGGGTACTGCACTTTTTGCATGGAAATGCTGTAGTCAGTCATTGTGGCTGTCCGATAAGGGGGGTTCTTGACATCCTTAAATCTATCTGAGACATTGATGCTCCAGACGAATAGGAATGTGCAGATATGTTCTACATTTTGCGGTGCTGAAGGGGCACTTCCATTTTCAGGCTCTTCCCTTTGGGCTTGCCACAGCCCCCCCCCCCCCCCGGGTGTTCATAAAGGTGATGGCAGTAGTAGCAGCAGCCCTATGGAAGCAGGGTATCCTGGTGTACCTATATTTGGATGATTGGTTGATCTGGGCAAAATCATGGCAGTCAGGAGGTGACAGCCAACGTGATCCGTCAGCTGCAGGAGCTAAGCTGGGTTGTGAATTTCACCAAGAGCAGTCTGACAGAAAGACCATCTCCCACTGAGTGCTGATGTGTGTGCCTAGGTACTCCAAGGACTGTGAAGGAGACAGAGGGCAGGAAAGCAAAGCTGCAAGGACAGGTGCAGACTGTCTGGTTGGATCCTCATCCAAGAGTTTGGGACTCTCTGCAGGTGCTCTGTTCGATGGCAGCTTTCCTGGAGCTAGTGCCTTGGGTTCAGCTCCAAATGTATGCCCTCCAGCTGGCGTTAGGCACAGTGGTCCCTTCAAGCTACAGGGTAAACTATTTAAGACTAAGAAAATATTTTTTCACTCAACGTGTAATCAAACTCTGGAATTTGTTACCGGAGGATGTAGTAAAGGCTGTTAGTATAGCTGGGTTTAAAAAAGGTTTTGACAAGTTCCTGGAGGAAAGGTCCATAAACCATTATTAAGAAGGGACCCAGGGTATCAATGCTTGACCCAGTACAAGCATGGCAGAACCTGTGTCTTTTGGGGAAACTGCTAGGTACATATGACCTAGATTGGCCACTGTTGGAAACAGGATACTGGGCTTGATGGACCTTGGTCTGACCCAGTATGGCATATCTTATGTTCTTATGTTAAGTGTAGTCAATGGAAGTGCACTTCATTCTTTTGGAGCAAGGCCTGGGAAAGTCTCTGACCTGGTGGCTTGACTTGACAAACCTTGCAGCTGGGATGCCCCTCAAGACCCCCAGACTGGGTTGTAGTGACAACAGATGCCAGCCTTTTTGGTTGGGAGGGCCCACTGCCCATGGCCTAGGGGCAGTGGTCACCAGAGGCAAGCCAATGGTCTATCAATCGCCTGGAGACAAAGGCAGTAGATCTCACTCTGGATTGTGATCTCCCCATGAGTCTGTGGCAGACAGTGAGTGCTAACTAGAAACTGCCACAACAATGGCCTACATTGACTGACAGGGCAGCACTCTGAGTTCGCTTGTGGTGGCAAAGGCACTTTGCTTTTACAGTGGACGGAGGCCCATCTGCTCTCAGTGGCACATGTTGCCAGAAAAGACAGTGTGCAGGTGGATTATCTGAGCAGTCAGCTGTTGGATCCAGGGGCGTGGTCCCCGTCAGACAGCCTTCCAAGCAATTGTGGAGTGCTGGGTTATTCCCAGGGGGGACTTATAGTGACATCAATGAATGGCAAGGCCCCCAGTTTCTTCTGCCATTTGCTCTTGGCAACTGCTGAAGTGCTCATCACACTGGCCCAGTGATTGGCTTTTTTACGTGTCCCCCCCCCCCCCATGGCTGCTGATCAGTCATGCTCTGTAGTAGCTGGACCAATGTGTGACACCTGGTGTCTAGTGGACCTGGATTTGCCTATGTGGCCATGGTATGCAGACCTGGTGTGGCTTTTGGTGACAGAGCCTCTCCTTCCTTGGGGGTCAGATATTATAATGCAGGGTCCTGTCCAGATTCCAGATGCGGATCAGTTCTCGCTTATGGCCTGGCTCTTGAGGACACATTTGAAGTGCAGGGGTACTCCCCCCCCCCCCCTCCCCGGCGGTTAATACCTTGCTTCAGGTGCAGAAGCGCTCTACATCCTTGGCCTTTGGGTGTGATACGTTTTTGAGGCTTAGTGCAGAGAGGGATATGACCTATAGGGGCCATGCTCCCTGATACTTTAGCCTTCCTGCAGGATGGTTGTGACAAGGGTCTGACCATGAAGATACAGGCAGTGGCTTTGGCTTGCTTCTGGGACTGGTATAGGGTGAGTTTGACTCTCATTGTGATGTCTGACCCCCTCACAGAAGAGACCACATTTGAGAACCTTGTCATCCCCTGGTCCCATCCTGGGATCTCAACTTGATTCTCTCTGCATGCACGGGGCCCCTGTTTTGAGCCTCTTCCAGGAGCCTCTTTTTGAAAGACTTGATGCTGAAGGTGGTGTATTTTTAGTGGCATTGCCTTTCAGTTTACCCCCTTGCAGCTTCATGTTATGCCCTGTAGTTTTACAGCTTCCCCGTCTCTAGAAGAGGTTTGTTCATTATTTCTCTAAGTATTTCAAGGTCTGAATCATATTTCCCCTATCCCTCCTCTCCTCCAGAGTGTACATATTTAGGTCTTCAAGTCTCTCCTCATAAGGCTTCTGACACAGGCTCCAAATCATTTTGGGCGCCTTCCTCTGAACAGCTTCCATTCTTTTTACATCCTTTGCAAGATACGGTCACCTCTCTCCCCACAATAGTACTGCTTTGTTGCATACCACGTGTCTGGAATGGAGTGGAGGGATAGACTGGAAGGTGAAATTAGGCCTTACCTGCTAACTTTCTTTCCTGGAGTCTCTAGTCCAGTCCAGGCCCCTCCCGGGATTTGACTTCTGTCTTTCTGGTCTTATGCCTGTTCTAAAGAAGATGTTTGCTGGAATGGGCTATTTCTGGAACAGTTGGTTGTGGCAGTTCTCTTCCCTCTTTTGTTTGTTTTTTGGTGGTTCTTGGGGGTTCTGCTGTGCTATTGCACTGCTTGTTCTCCCTGTTGTGGACCTTAGCCCTGAGGGTGGATGCCCTGCCTTTGCGCTGTAGCAATCTATACATAAAAAAGAAACTGAGTTAACTGACAAGCTGCACACACTTGTTCTGGTGCACAAGTTGTTGAAAGGCTGGTGGAGATGATGGTGGTTCTGGACTCCATTCTGCTGCTTTGTAAGGTTCATACTGGCTCTATGGGGGAAGCACAGGCTATTTAAGAGTTCTTGAGCTGCTTGTTCTCAGTCTCCATCTGCTGGATGAGCATACCCAACACATCTGGACTGTATTGGAGGGACTCCAGGAAAGAGAATTAGCATGTAAGCCTAATTTCACTTTTCTTTTTTTCTTTTTTTTTCTGCCTTGGAAGAGGAGGGGTTAAAAGGCAGTGGATATGTAGCTGAGGGGAAGTTGTGCTGGAGGAGTTGACACTTTTGCACAAGCATAAATGATATTTTTGAGCAGAATAATACCAAATTATCAGTCCTGCACTTCGGACTGCTGATGTAACACAATATGCATATGCATAAGCATAAAATTTGCATTAAAACCCTGTGCACAGCTACAATTCTTTCCTGATGCTACTCACACATATACTGTTAGTATTTGGGCACATACCGATACAACTGTTGAAGCACAGACCCATGGGCATGTGCTTATCTTCATGCTCTTTGGTTACTGTATTGGAAGCCAAACATTTGTTATGCTTGTGTTAGGAAACTGCTAAGTTTTAGCACACAGTCCTAATGTGAGGTTACTGTAGGGCATGATCCACTGAAGTATCCTCTCCTGGGGAATACCTTGCTAGGTAATCTAGAATCACAAAGACCTTCTGCAGTCTTTGCCTCCCAACAACTACAAACAAGAGTTAAAATATTTAGGAAGATGCCAGCCAAAATATTTAGGAGACTGGGTGTCCAAAGGGCAGATAAAAATTTGAAGTGGACTCCTCGTCTCCCACGTTATCAAGGTCCCCTTATTGTTTTCACAGCTTTGAATAATTTTGTCTAGTCTGCAGATTTGATCACCTCGCTCATTACCAGTTCAGGTCATTTTTTAAATGTTAAGCAGTGGGCCCAGAACTGATTGCTGGGATACTCCACTATTCACCTTTCTCAATTGAGAAAATTAGCCATTTAACCCTACTGTTTTCTATCTTTCAACCAGTTCCTAATCCACAATAGTACACTACCTCCTATTCCATCACTTTAGATTCCCCTAGAATCTTTCATGAGGGACCTTGTCAAAGGCTTGCTGAAAATCGAGAGCCACTATATCAACCGGCTCACCTTTTATCTGTTTGTTCACACCTTCAAAAAAAAATCAGTAAGACGAGACCATGACTGTCTCCATGCTCGGTAATAGTTTTTTATGATGGTTTCTACCATTTTTCCTGATATTGGTGTCAGGCTCACCATAGCAACACTTATGGGATCCTATCAATCAGACAACTTCAGAATCAGAGGCAGTTAGCATTTGAATCTTATGAGCCAATTCGGTGGAATTTGCTGCGCTTAAACTTTGAGATGTGGAAGTCATTTACCTGATATTCTGGATAGATATTAACACACTTTAGGCTGGTGTAATAAGAAATTCTCCAGGAACAAGTAGGAAGTTGCTTCCACGCAGGCTCTGTCAGCACCGACATCACTCATTTGCGAGGTCCAGTTCCCCAGCTTTCAAAGAATGCCTTTGAGATATACCACACATACATGATCCCCTTCCTCCCCCCAAGGGTGCCATCTTGCTCAGTCTCCTTTGTTTTCTGTGGAGCCCAACAGTCGTAAGTCCTGTTTCCCTGGAAAAATGCCTCTAAATTTTAAGGTTTCCCAGTTAACTGGTTCCTCTTCCTGCCTCAAGCCGGCACCATTCTTGGGTCCCTCTTTTTGTCTAGGTCTCTCTTGACCAGAGTTTGCCTTTTTTTCACCTGGGGTTGTTGACACTGGGTGCTCCCCACCATGTCTCCTGGTGGGTTCAAAAAATGACTGCTGCAGTCAAACAATGTCTAACTGCTGCTTGTGCTGCCTGGGCCCAGACCATGACAGCACCTCCTGCAGCCTGTGCCAGGCCATGACGCCCAAAACAAAGGTTGGAGTTGTAGGAGAAATTGCTCCCCAGGTCTGACAATGCCCCAGCATGACTGACGCCAAGCTCAAAGCACAGCAAATCCCATGAGGCCCAATCATCCTGAGTCCTGCAGCAGCTCCTCGGAGAAGACCTCCAACCCAGAGAAAAAGTAGTCTTCAAAGTATGCCAAGGTTGCACTGGAGAAACCCAGAAAAACCATTTGGAGGGACCCAGGCGACTCCATCTCCAAGAAGCGCCCCACCAAGGTCCTCAAGAAGGATTCCTCGGTCAGCAGAGACTGTGAGGTTCCTCAAGGCCGTAGTCCTCATCAAGGTTGCACTTGTGAGTGCTGGCACCAGGTCCAAGATCCTCTGTGCCTGTGCTGAAGGCTGCAGAGCCCTTTAGCCTAGAAACCAGAATGGTGGCCCTGGAACAGAACATCACTGCTATCCTGGCCCTGCAGCAGGCTGATGGCTGGTTCATCTGCTTCATCCACCCCAACAACTGGGAACTCACAGTTGAGGGTCCGGTTTTCAAGCCAAGCACAGCTGCCATTGGCCTCAGGCAAACCCTCTGCACCAGTTGAGATCCTGGTCCCATTCTTTGGGCATCTGGTCCTTGCCGGCCAGTGTCCATAATTGAGACCCCAGCAGGCCACCGACCCTTTGCCAGCCTCAAGGCAAGGAGTCGAAGGGCCTCTGACTAGTCATCACTGCATGACTCAGAGTGGGAGACTAGATGAGGAGGAGGCCTCACTGGACACCAAGTGAGACAGAGCTGTCCCCTTGGACCTCTTGCCCCCTGGTGCCACTCTCCTCCTGAGGACATGGCCTTCCATTACTGTCAGGGACATGGCCAGAGCCCTCTGTGCAAACAGAGGCAGAGGAAGACCCACACACTGAGAAATTGGAGATTCTTCACCCAAGGAAACCCTCACAGTGCCCATATAGCCAATTCTTGAGTCTACTACTCCAGATGTGGAAATGCTGGTGTCAGTGCCTGAAGTGAGCCGGTGCCTCGACACTATGTACAGTGTCCAGAAGGGCCTAGGGTTCCACAAACCCCAACTCCCACATAACTCGATGGTTGTCGAGTTGACCATGCAGAAACTGAAGAGCCAGAAGATCTACTTCTGTTCCCCCCCCCCCAGGAGTAAGGCCAAAGAGCCCTTGGTGCCCTCAGGCGCAAGTGCTACCAAGATTTGATCTGACTCCAGAGCTAGGCCTATGAACTTTGCATAGGCATGTACCTAAAGGCTCTAGCTCAAGAGCTATTGGTTCAGACCCTAGCCTCGGATCACGGACTGTTCAAGTTCCTCTCCCAGGCAGCCTATGATGGCTTAGTGGCTCAGGTAGCCATGGCCAGCATAGGGGCTTGACGCCAAGCCTGGCTGCAATCTTCTGACCTCTAGCAATGGATTGAAGACAAGCTGCTTGACATCACCTGCACTGGGGAAGACCTGTTTGGCAAATCCATGGCCTAGAAAATAGCTAAGATCAAGCTGACGACATGACCCACCAGAGGCTCTCTAGGAAGACCTCCTCCCATCCCCACCGACATCGGAAGAGGCCCCTCCTTCCTGAGATGGGGGGTGGGGAGAAGGGGTCCTTAAGGCAGGGTCACCAATATCAGCCCTTCTTGACCCTAAACATACTGCTAAAACTATTTTAAAGGGAAACATTTAAATGGCTTTGAATGGCCTAGTCAAAGCCCAGACCTCAATCCAATTGAGAATCTGTGGTATTACTTGAACATTGCTGTACACCAACACAACCCATCTAACTTGAAGGAGTTGGAGCAGTTTTGCCTTAAGGAATAGGTGAAAGTCCCCAGTGGCTAGATGTGCTAAGCTAGTAGAGACATACCCTAAGAGACTTGCAGCTGTAATTGCAGCAAAAGGTAGCTCTACAATGTATTGACTTGGGAGGAGAGGAGGTGGGTGCTTTCAGTTTTTTTTTGTCTTATCCTTTGTGGCAAACAATATTTTGCACCTTTAAAGTAATAGGCATGTTGTGTATATCATATGTTTCTAACCCCCAAAACTCCTTTTTAATGCCAGGATGTAATGCTATAAAAAAGGACAAATGGAATTTATTTATTTATTTTATTTATTCACTCTTATATACTGCGCTTTTCAGTATCAGTGCGGTTTACAGATAACAAAAAACTCTGCATCAGAACAAGAGATCATAATGCTTACATTGTAATAGGATAGCTAAACTTGGTCTGAAAAACAGGGAAACTATATACACATCAATAACAAGGTTATTGGAAACTATTTACAGTTTATATTACAAGCTAGTATTCATAATGCAGTGGTTATTTGATTAAAAGGTCTGTGAAGTAAGCCTGACATGGTGAGCTATTGTGGGCTTCATCAAAGTCAGGTTGTGGGAGAGGCAGAGTTTGGGTGAGAGAGTTGAGGTGTGATGGGTGGTTGTGTAGGGTTAGGATGGGATGGGCATGGGATGAGGGATGAATACCTTTGCACTGTACCTTGGGGCCTTGCATCCTCACCAAGGATCTTCACAAAATGCCTAGCGGTGTTAACTACCTACCTGCATCTGCAAGGGGCCTTTGTCTTCCCCTAACTAGATGACTGGCTCATCAGAGGCAGCACAACCACAGAGGCCAGCCAGACTGCAGGACATGCAACCCTTCTGCTGCAGCATCTGGGATTTATCAACTACCTCAAATCCCACCTCTCTCCAACCTAGAGTATGGAGTTCATAGGTGCTCAGCTTGACACATTACAGACCAAGGCCGTCCTTGTCAGAGGGCAGAACACCTCAGACAGCTAGTGGTAGAAGTTCAACACTGCCAGTCAGTGCCAACTTGTCTCCTCCTCCACCTGCTAGGCCACAATGGCCTCTACAGTCCACATGAACCCGCTGGCCTGCTTACACATGTGGGCAGCTCAGTGGTGCCTCTGCTCGCAGTGGACGGAAACCATGGGCAAAGTTTGGAACAAGATCAGGGTAACCTGCCAGTTGGAAGACTTCCTCGATTGGTGACAACTTCCTTGCCACCTCCTGGCAGCGATGTCCTTCCAGGCACCTGTGCCCCAAAGGATCCTGACCACTGACTCTTCCCCCCCCCCCATGTTTGGGGAGGGGGGCATACTGCAGGGGCAGCCACACAAGGTCGCTGGTCCCAGGTGGAATCTTGGCTACAGATCAGTCTCCTGGAGCTCAAGGTGATCTTCCTGGCCCTACAGGTTTTTCACCACTGCCTGCAACACCAGTCCATACTGATTCAAACAGACAACCAAGTCGCCATGTTTTATGTTGTCAAGCAGAGGGGCATGGGGGGGTCAGAGACCTTCCTTTCCTCTGCAGTTTGCAACATGTTCCTGTGGGCAGTTCACCTCCTGGGCCAGGACATCCTCTTGATGGACAGGCTGAGCAGGGTCCTCCATCCACATGAGTGGCGCCTAGGCTCTTCTGTCTGAGGCAGGCCCATGGTAGACCTATTTGCCACCCTGGACAACACCCAGCTGCCCCATTTCTGCTTGTGACAGCCACACCCTGGGAGTGTGGCAGCAGATGCCTTCCTGATCCCATGGATGGAAGGCCTCTATGCTTTTCTACCAATCACTCTTGTTGCCAAGAGCCTTCTCAATGTCCAGCCCAAGGAAGCATCACTAATACTAATCTTCCTCAAGTGGTCTAGACAGCTCTGGTTCCCACTTCTGCTCCCCTTGTTGGCAACACTCCTGGTCCCGCTGGGACATGCCCCAGACCTCCTGTCCCAGGAAGGAGGCTCCCTCCTGCACACCAGTCTGGGGTCTCTGATGCTAACAGCATGGCTACTGAAAGGATAGCATTGGCATCTTTCATCCTTCCAAAGGAGGTCAAGGAGGTCTTGCTAGCCTCTTGAGAGACCTCCACCAGGCAAGCTTATACCTTTTTTAAATTGCAAGAATTCTCAGTATGGTGTGTGGAGAGATGGGAGAACCTGTTCTCCTGCCAGGTGCAATTAGTGCTCCAGTACTTGCTGCGTCTGTCATGCACCATGCTGAAGTCCAACTCTGTGAAAGGGCATCTGAGTGCAATAGCGGCACATCACGATCCTATCGAGGGGAAAACCCCTCTCGGATCAGACCCGGGTCTCTCAGTCCTCTGGGGCCTCCTATTTAAGCCACCCGTCTGCCTTTTGGCAGAAGAGTGGGACCTCAACATGGTGCTCACAGCTCACTAGGCTACCATTCGAGCCTCTAGCCGCTTGCCATCTGCAGTATCTTTCATGGAAGGTTGCCTTCCTGGTGGCCCTCATGAGTGCCTGAAGAGTAAACTAACTTCAGGCCCTGATGGCAGATCCCAAGATTTTACAAGAACAGGGTGGTGTTCTGCATTTGCCCCAAATTCCTCCAAAAGATGGTATCTCCTTTCCACCTCAACCAGGAGGTGGTTCTTACCATGGCCTCATGCCGGTCAGGAGGAAACTTTATACTCCATGCACTGGATTACAAATGGGCTCTGTCGTATCTACCGCGGACTCAGGGGCCATCGCTAAGAATATAAGATATGCCATACTGGGTCAGACCAAGGTCCATCAAGCCCAGTATCCTGTTTCCAACAGTGGCCAATCTAGGTCATACGTATCTAGCAGTTTCCCCAAAAGAGACAGGTTCCAGAATGGCTTGTATTGGGTCAAGCATTATCCTGGATCCCTTTTTAATATTTGTTTATGGACCTTTCCTCCAGGAACTTGTCTAAACCTTTTTTAAACCCAGCTACACTAACAGCCTTTACTACAGCCTCCGGTAACAAATTCCAGAGTTTGATTACATGTTGAGTGAAGCAATATTTTCTTAGTCTTAAATAGTTTACCCTGTAGCTTCATTGCATGCCCCCTAGTCTTTCTGTATTCTTATAATGTAAACAATCGATCAACATTTACCTGTTCGACTCCGTTCATTAATTTATAGACTTCTATCATATCTCCCCTCAGCCGTCTCTTTTCCAGGTTAAAGAGCCCTAACCTTTTTAGCCTTTCTTCATAGGGGTATCCTTCCATCCCCTTTACCATTTAGGTGGCACTTCTCTGAACCTTTTCTAACAACACTATATCCTTTTAAGATACGGCGACCAGAATTGCACACAATATACAAGGTGTGGTCTCACCATGGAACGATATAGAGGCATTATAATATCCTTTGTTTTATTTTCCATTCCTTTCCTAGCATTCTATTTGCTCTCTTGGCCGCCGCTGCACACTGGGTGGAGGGTTTTAACATGTTATCCACAATGACACCCAAATCTTTTTCCTGGATGGTGGTTCCTAATGTGGAACCTTGTATCGTGTAACCATAGTTTGGGTTGTTCTTCCCTAGGTGCATAACTTTGCACTTGTCCACATTAAATTTCATCTGCCATTTTGATGCCCAGTCTTCCAATTTATCAAGATCCTCTTGCAATTTTCCACAATCCTCATGGGTTTTAACAACTTTAAATAGTTTTGTCTCATCTGCAAATTTGATAACCTCGCTCGTTATTCCCTTTTCCAGGTCATTTATGAACGTCAAAAAGCAGCGGACCCAGCACAGATCCCTGGGGTACACCACTATTCACCTTTCTGCATTGAGGAAAATTGGACATTTATTTTATTTATAGTTTTTCTATACCGCACTATTTATCAGCGTGGTTCACAGGCAACAAAAATTGTACAATGAGGAAAGAACCACATTGAACTTAAATTAAACAGAGAGAATAACTTGGTGAACAGGTAAACTATATACAGGTTGATAACCGTCGGTGCAGCGCCTACTAGGTTTTGCTCATAAAGAACACAACGTGAGAAATGACTAGTATGTACATTTGCAAGTTACGGGTTAGGGGATAGCTCAACAATAACCTGATTCTTATGTGGTTACACCATATAATGGTCTATTCTCGAACAATTAATACATCAATATTAGCAAAAGAATCGTTCATGTACTAGTTGATATGAATGAGAATTTCTCCCACCTTTTAATAAAGGCCAAGAAATTCAAAATGAACTTTAAGCTAAAGAGGTCTCACACTGGTGCGACTCTGCCACAGAGACTTTCGTCTTTTTTCAAAGCAGATTGCCCGTTTGCATCAACAACCTCCAAAACCCAGTGTGGTTATAATACTCAAATTTCAATCGTTTATGTAATTACTTCAGATTTTACTTATCTGTCTTAAATAACCCCACTGATGTGGACTCTTATAGGATCCCGACGCTTGTCCCAGGTACCATTCATGTGTTTCACCGCAATGATTTCATCAGGGGATCACTCGATCTATCATGTCCAACATTTTTAGCGTGTTTCTTACTAAATCAAAAATAAACTATAAGACGGTGCCATTCCCAATCCCATCGTTATATTAAAAACAGAACATATTCTAAAACTATCCAGGATGTATTAAAGAAATACCTCTATATAGTTAATTAGCTGCCCACCGGTAGAATGTGGGCAGCTAATTAACTATATAGAGGTATTTCTTTAATATATCCTGGACAGTTTTAGAATATGTTCTGTTTTTAATATAACGATGGGATTGGGAATGGCACCGACTTATAGTTTTTGATTTAGTAAGAGAAACGCTAAAAATACTGGTACCTAGTATTGATCAACAATAACCTGTGACAGCAGGGAAGGGGGATTAACAAGGGAGAAGGAAGGCCCTGAGACCTGTGGTTGGTTAAGTGATGTCATCTGAGTTGGAGAAGTGCTGAAGAAACAGGTGGTGTTTCAGCACTCTCCTGAACTGGGAGAGGTTATTTATTGCACGAATATTTGCAGGAAGTGTTCTAGCAGGAGGGGGCCCGTAGCCCTACCCTCTGCTTTCTATCTTTTAACCAGTTCCTGATCCACAGTTATGCACTGCCTCCTATCCCATGACTCCTTAGTTTTCCAAAAGTCTCTGAGGGACCTTGTCAAAGGCTTTCTGAAAGTCCAAATACATTATATCAACCAATTCATCTTTGTCTACCTGTTTGTTCACACCTTCAAAACAAAACAGATTAGTAAGACAAGATCTTTCTTTTCAAAAGCCATGTTGGCTGTCTCCCATTAGGCCATAAATCTCGGGTCTGTCTCATGAATGAACTCAAAATTAATAACCAACACTTAAGTCATTCATAAATACTCTGGAATCCAATAATCCACTGTTGTCTGCCACAGGTCTCAGATAAACAATTCATGCACTTAACTTCTGGGTACTGTATCTCCCCAGTATAGTGCTCGTTCACATCAATGACCGTAAGCAATCTTTTCTCAATCTTTTCTTAAAACAGGTTGTACTTTTTAAACTTAAACTTTCAATCCCAACACAAAAAACAGCACTTATCTTTCAAATTTGCTGTCTTTATTAAAAAAATAGCCCCAACGCCATAATATCTAGGCACCCTCGCGTTTCTCCTATCGGGTTTCTCAAGGGGACTGTTTGCCCACTGGGACGGATTCAACTGATTTTCTTCACAGCACTGCTGCCCACATTCTTCGCTCCAAGGAACTGCTTTACTACTGTCTTCAACTCAGCGAAACAGAGCCCAGGGCAAAGGAGTTGGAGATTCTACAATATCCCAAGGCTCCTAAAGAGGCAGCTACTTTGCCTATCCATGAGATCTTACAGGATCTCATGTTGAGAATGTGAGAAACACCTCTTACCACCTCTCCTCACTCTCGTAGACTGGATACCATATATCGAGTCACTCCTTGTCCTGGCTTCCAGAAGACTCTGCTTCCTCACCACTCCATTGTAGTGGAATCAGCTATGAGAAGGATCAGGAGTGCAAAGAGGCATGCCTCTAATCCTCCGGGACGTGAGTGTAGAACTTTGGATGCCTTCGGACGTTGTACTTTATGTGTTATGTTTTGTTGAATTTGATATACCGCCTTTCTACATAAGTCAAGGCGGTGTACAATATGCAAACAAAGAGGTTCGCGGCCGAAGCCAGTGAAGGTAGGAAAAGAAGTTACAGTTTCAATTGACAGGAAAGTAGGAGAAAGAGGACAAGAAAACACGAGACGAGAGAGACTGTATGTTATAGGGGAAAGAGCTGGGTAGGGAGAGAGGTCAGACAAAAGGAGAGGGAAGGTCAAAGGCTAGTGCAAATAGGTGAGTCTTGAGATTGCGTTTAAAGGTAGGGTGATGGGTCTCTAGGCGTAGGGAGAGCATTCCAAAGAGCGGGACCGGCAAAGAAAAAGGCGGAAGAACGGGTGGATTGCAGGTGAGCATATGAGGGGGAGGGAAGAGTAAGGCGGTTGAGGTGGAACGACCGGGGTGTGTACCTGGGAGAGTGGAGGCTGATAAGGTCGGCAAGATACTGAGGGGTGCTGGTGTAGAGAACTTTATGAACCAGAGTGAGTAATTTGAAGTGAGTGTGGGCAGAGATGGGAAGCCAGTGAAGGTGTAAGAGTAGAGGAGTTGCGTGATCACGGAGGGAGGAGTGAGTGACGAGGCGGGCTGCAGTGTTTTGAATCCTTTGAAGCCGTGATAGTTGAGATTTAGGTAAGCCATGGAGAACAGAATTTGAAAAGTCCATGCGTGCCATGACCAGGGATAGCAATAGGGTGTTGAGGTCTGTGGGGGTAAGAAATGGGCGAATGGCACGAATTTGCCGAAGGAAGAAGGAAGTCTTAGTGATGTGTGAAATGTGGGAATGAAAAGAGAGCTCTGAGTCAAAATGAACCCCAAGGTAGCGGAAGGTGGTGACTAGTGGGATAGGAGTACCAGAAAAAGAAGGAGCCGGGGGGGGGGGGGGGGGTGCTATGGGAGAACCAAATTGCAATGGTCTTGGTAAGGTTAAGGTGCAGGCAGTTTTGTGTTAGCCAGTTGGCTACCGTTGAGAGGCAGGAGTTCAACATGGAGAGGTCAGGAGAGGAGGGGGAGGTGTGAAGTAATAAGACAATGTCATCTGCGTAGTTAAATGCAGTGATGCCGGATTGCTGTATCAAAAGGGCAAGGGGGGCCAGGAAGAGGTTGAAGAGGAGAGGGGCCATTACTGAACCCCGGGGAACCCCGCAGGGGAGGTGAAGTGAGTCAGAAGGTGGGATAGAGGGAGAAGAGGAAAGAATCGCACAGGACCGAGAGGAAAGAAAAGAGTGAAACCAACAATGTACCACACTACAGAGTCCCGCATCCTGGAGACGGGAAAGGAGAAGAGTGATCAACTAGGTCAAAAGCTGCCGAAAGGTCACGTGCTACTGCCACCGAGATCACCACGGTCTCGAGCGACGTGCAAAGAATTAGTGAAGGCAAGCAAAACTGTCTCAACACTATGTCCCTGGTGAAATCCTGACTGACGTGGGTGCAAATAGTTAGTAGAATCAAGATGGTGCGAGAGCTGTGAAAAGACAAATTTCTCGAAGTTTGGAGAGGAAGGGGAGATTGGAAACAGAACGGTAGTGGGCAGGAATCAAGGGATCAAGTGAAGGGTTCCAGGCTTCCATGCTTTCTTCCAGGATCAGTTCCTATATTTTATATATGGGAATGTTCCTTAAAGAAGTCACGGGAGATTTGGAGATTTTAAGCTCTCCTTCCTGATAAGAGGCAGGATTTTCTCACACTGGTTAAACATGCCCAGGATGTTTCTAAGTTTGTCAATTGTGCAGCTTTTGACTGTTTTGAGTGCATAAGCAGAGCCTCTGCCATTGCCATAGGTGCACGTAGAATTGCCTGGCTCCAGGCATCCAATTTGGAGCTCTGGGTACAGGACAAACTGGGAAATATCCCTTGTACAGGTGAGAATCTATTCGGCAAAAATTGGCAAGAGAAAGCCAATGAGTTGGATGTTGACAACTCCACTTTGGATAGATTATCCAAAGCCACAGCTGATCCTGCAAGGAAGAAATCTTTCAAGAAACCATTCTTCTCCAAAAAGAAGAGGTTTTATCCCTCTTATTCCCAGCAGGGACGTTCTGCAGGTCAACCTGCCCATAAGTCAGCAACCACCTAAACAAAGGAAAGCAAAGACTGCTAAGCCTCAACCGTCTCAGCCTCCACAAGGCCTTTGACTTTCATCTAGAGAACTTAGCCTTCCTGGCCCTCAACGGACCAGAGCCTTCTGCCATTCTAGGAAGGTTGTGTCACTTTGCCTCCAGATGGGGGCAGATAACAGCAGAACATTGGACACTTTACATTATAAAAGAGGGGTACAAGCTTCACTTTCTGAGCATGTCCCCTCCTACAATGGTAAGACAGTTCAATTCTAAGACCTCTCTCATCAACCTGATAGATCAAGAGGTCACTATGCTTCTTGCCCAAGGGGCAATAGAAGAGGTACCCATCCCTCAACAGGGTACAGGGTTTTACTCCCCCTATTTCCTTAGCCCAAAGAAAACAGGGGGACACAGACCTATTTTAGACCTCAGAAAATTGAACAAATTCCTGTTCAAAGAGAAATTCAAGATGATTTCTCTGGGAACTCTGCTGCCATACCTTCAGAGTCAGGATTGGATTTGTTCTCTAGATCTCAAGGATGCGTACACTCATGTTCTCATCCATCCAACTCACAGAAAGTTCCTTCAGTTCCTTTTTCAAGGAAAGCACTACCAATACAGGGTGCTTCCTTTTTGGCCTGGCCTCAGCACCAAGGGTGTTTACGAAATGCATGGCTGTGGTAGCAGCATTTCTTCGCACTCTAGGAATATTCGTCTTCCCCTACTTAGACGACTGGCTCATTCGAGCCCCATCAGAGTCAGAGGCCAGGTTTTCTTTCTTGCACAATGCGTATCCTTCAGTATTTGGGTCTGGTCATAAACATCCCAAAACCCAGCCTAACTCTCACTCAGCCTCTAGAGTTCATAGGAGCTTTGCTGGATACCAAAAAAGCAAGGGCCTATCTTCCCCAGACCTGTTGCCTTCGCATGGTGCAGTTAGCCTCTCCAGCAGTGCTAAAGTCTCTTCTCACTGCTCAAGAAATGTTACAACTACTAGGCCACATGACATCTACTGTGCATGTGGTTCCTTATGCTCGCTTCCATATGAGAGCAGCCCAGTGGACTTTATCCACTCAATAGACCCAGGCATCAGGCTGCCTGTCAGACAAAATAGCAATCACAAATCACGTTATTTTGTCCCTCCAGTGGTGGCAGTCCACTCAAAACCTGTTGATGGGATCCCTATTTCAACAACCTTTACCCCAGGCAACTCTCACCACAGATGCTTCACCAATGGGCTGGGGAGCTCATCTGCAAGACCTCTCCACCCAAGGCACTTGGACTCCACAGGAGACTCATCTACACATCAATCTCTTAGAGCTCAGAGCAATCTTCCTTGCTCTTCGAGTGTTCCACACCCTGCTCAGCTACAAGACAGTCCTCATTCATATGGACAATCAAGTAGCCATGTTCTGCGTGAACAAGCAGGGAGGAACAGGCTCTCTGTCTCTTTTCAACTATGGGCCCTCGCCAGAGAGCATTAGATTCATCTCCTGACAGTGTATCTTCCAGGCATCCAAAACTCTTGGGCAGACAGACACAGTCGAGTTCTGCTTCCACACGAATGGTCTCTACATGCAGACCAGGTAGCCAAGATTTTTCAAATTTGGGGAACCCCGGACATAGACCTCTTTGCAAGTCCATTGAATGCCAAACTTCCCCGGTTCTGTTCTAGAATTCCGGCTCAGGGCTCTCAGGCCAGAGATGCTTTCCTCCTTCATTGGGGTCAAGACTTCCTTTATGCCTTTCCACCCATTTCCCTAATTCCCAAAATCCTGTTCAAGCTGCAGAGAGACCAAGGCTGTATGATTCTCATAGCTCCACACTGGCCTCGGCAAGTGTGGTACCCTCTGCTTCTACATCTCTCTCAAGCTCCCTCTCTGGAGTTAGGGGCTCCTCCATATCTCCTGTCTCAGGAGGACGGAATGTTATGGCATCCCAATCCCCAGTCTCTGCACCTCAGGGCTTGGTTGCTGAAGGCCTAGATCTTCATGATCTTAACCTTCCTCAGCAAGTAAAGGATATCCTTTATGCTTCCAGAAAACCTTCCACAAGACGCTCTTATGCTTTCAAGTGGAAAAGGTTTACCATATGGTGCTCGCAGAAGGGTCTTACTCCAGTAATGTTTCCAGAGGTATCGCAAGGGGGTTATCTCCTTCATTTATCCAATGCAGGACTTAATACTAACTCAGTAAGAGTCCATTTGAGTGCTATTGCAGCTTCTTTTAAGCCTTTAAATGAACAACCAGGGAGGAGTAGCCTAGTGGTTGGGGCAAGGTACTTCAGGCCGGAAGGTCGGGGGCTCAAATCCCACTAGAGGACAGCAACCTTGGGCCAGAAGGACTGGGGTTTCTAGTCCCACAGATGCTCCTTGTGGTCTTGGGCAAGCCACTTAACCCTCCATTGCCCATGTTCCCTGTAAGTATTAGTGTATGTGTCTCACATCCCCGCGTGTTAAATGTATCCCCCAATTGTGTTGTGACCGCTTTGATTGAAGGATAAGGCGGTATACAAAACTGTCTAAATAAATAAATAAAATAAATAAAATTTCCTCCCATCCTCTTATAGCAAGATTTATGAGAGGCCGCCTTCTAACTAAGCCTCCCATCAGGCCACCACTGGTGGCATGGGACTTAAACCTGGTTCTTGGCCAGCTCATGAAGCCACCTTTCAAACACTTAGCTACTATCTCGTTAAAATTGCTTTCCTGGAAAGTTATCTTTCTCATTGCAATCACATCAGCTCGTTGCATCAGTGAGTTGCAGGCACTAGTGGCTGATCTTCCTTATACAAGGTTCCATCATGACAAGGTAGTCCTTAGGACTCATCCACACTTTATGCCAAAGGTGGTCTCACTTTTTCATCTGAACCAAGCGGTCTACCTTCCTGTGTTTTTTCCAAGGCCTCATGCATCAAATGCAGAAAGGAATCTTCATACTTTGGACTGTTAAAGGGCTTTATCCTTACTTACAAAACACAGCAACATAGAAAGTCCTCTCAACTTTGTTGCTTTTGATCCTTCTCATTTGGGACTTCCAGTCTCCAAGAGAACACTGTCCAACTGGATTGCACAGTGTATTTCGTTTGCCTATCAGAATAAGAATCTTCCTCTGGAGGGCCATGTCACAGCTCACAATGTGAGAGCCATGGCAGCTTCAATGGCTCATCTGCACTCTGTGTCTATCGATGACATCTGTCGAGCAGTCACTTGGGCCTCGGTTCATACCTTCACAGCCCATTACTACTTGGACAAGGACTCCCGCCGGGATGCCTTGTTTGGTCAGGCTGTTCTCCAACACCTGTTCCATACCTAATCAACTCCTACCCACCATCCCTGGTTAGGATGCCAGAGATCCATGGGGGGAAGTGGAGCTCTTTCACAGGGATGCACAACTTTTGGGGATCTCTCCCTGGCATCTAAAGCTAGGGAGTCCCCATATGTGAAGACCACATTCCTGCTTGTTCCTGGAGATAGCATAGCATAGTTACTCACCTGTAACAGGCGATCTCCAGGAACAGCAGGAATTTAGTCTTCACAACCCACCCACCTCCCTTAGGAGTTGTATCTCTCTCTGTCTCAGCTTTAAACTCAACTGGAGAGAGGCAGTTGGGAAAGGCGGGAAGGCAGCACGCAGGCGCTGTGGGATGCTCCCAAAGGCTTTCTAATTGGACGCTAGGGAGCGTTCCCGCGCAGGCTCCGTCGGTACTGACGATACCCATATGTGAAGACTAAATTCCTGCTGTTCCCGGAGATCACCTCTTACAGGTGAGTAACTGTGCTTAGTCCACTATCCTGTAATGGAGGGAGAGAACTTGTGTGGGAGAAGTGAGAACATTTTGTAATGTAGAACATTGGAATTTTTTCTTTTGCAATTTAGTTGACACATACTAGTGAAGCATGTATTAAAAGGACTAAAACATTTAAATATTCCCTCAGTATAGATGCATGAGGGTGGGGGTGGGGGCAGGGCAGGCTTTTTAGCAGAAAAAAAGCTGTGCAATAAAGGGGTCATAGGGGACAGACTCTGAAGTTATTTAAGTAATTCTTTTTACACATTTTAGTGCGTCTGAAGTGGAAGTTAAGGATCACTTGAGAGACATGCTCAAAGCTAGTTGTATTAAACTGAAACCACAGACAACAAAATGGTTCCTTTTTAGAATTTTAGTTCAGTGAAGTAGCTATGATACTGATTTATCACAATATTACACTAAGAATCCATTTTTTAGAGAGAGGGTGGTAGATGTATGGAGGACTGCATCTGAACCTGGAATGTATATGAGGGAGAGATTGTGACTGGGTAGACTGGAGAGGGCCATATAGTATTATCTTATGTTTCCTGGCCCAACTGGCAGTGACGGGTCTGATATGGGCTGGGTCTCTATCAGCAGTGTCCACCTCCAAGGCCTGCATGTGCTCAAGCTGATGTGGTGGGTAATTCTGTAAGGCCTGGCTAGAGGTCTGGGTGAGTTTATGCATGTAAATCAGTATTTTTAGTGAGTTGCGTGTGGACTGCAGTCGGGCACTATTTTGAAAGTGCACATCATGACCGATGGTGCATGCTTGCACTGTGGGCAAGGACAGGGACAGAGATTGGGTGGTACGTAAATAGTGTAAATATAGTCCCCGACACCTGTAAGATATGCATGGTCACTTACACCCTGCCCTAGAACTGGTCTAAGTAACCAAGGATATGTAGACCATGTCTGAAGCCACATATGCTATTAGTCTACAAAGCAGATGCACACAGAAATCTAGGTGCCACTTACATAAGTCTACTAGATTTGTAGGCAAATCTGGGATACTTATTTTGAAGTGTGCATTTTGGAATGGGTGGGGGTGGTGAAGGGGCCCCTTAGTTCCAGCTTTGAGCAGCAAGGTGTGGAAGAGGGGGGGAAGTCATTTACCCTGCACTTCCCCAGTCTGTTCCATCATGACGACAATATTGTTTCCAAGAGGACAAATCGACAAAGAAATAGAAGTAGTTATGCATTTTCCTCAGTAATGCACAAAATATAAAGATGGATGTAAATTTTAAAAACGGATTTATTTAAATCATTAAACTGAAACCTAACTTTTTTTTTCCTCCCTTCCTCTGTCGCCATTGCTGCAATCAGACAGGAGTCTGCCAAGCAGGTGCGAGTTGGGGGACAGCTCTAAAATCGGACAGCCATCAAATGGAGGGGCATCTGGTAACCTTAAAATTACAGAAATACCCTCTGTCCGTAGAGTCGGAGTTGGGAATTTAAAGGCCACTTACATTCTGTGTAGTAGGAGTTGATGGTGTTGGCTTAGTTCTTCGACGGCTCTTCGTTTTTGTGGTTTGCATACTCTTTCCAAGAACAGCTCCTAGCAGGTTACTATAAAAACAAGTATAAGCTTATAGGCAACAACGAAATGCAAATCGGACACAACTAAACCATTCAGAATTTTTAATATGAAAAAAATACAGCCAAAGACCTATGCCTAAAAAATATGCAGGAATAGCAAGCATTACATTTTTTTTTCCTAAAAGGTAATCTTAATTACTATTCCACTGGCATTGCATCAGAATTATGACATGTTCAGGCCACAGGACTTTGTGTACCAGCCAGTTCTGCTTCATTTTTGGATCAGGGACCTACAGCAGAGCCTGCTGTGAGGGTCATAATAATCTAGCTGGAATGTTAACTGTGATTTGGCTAAATTCAGTGAGAATGCTTAAAGTCCTTAATATTAACTGTTTGTTTTTTAATGGGATAAATTCTACCTGGATCAAGTGGACTTAAACCATAGTGGGCTAGCAGGATGAAACTGTTTTCCCAGCAAGAATTAAACTGCTGTATTTTGGGTAAATTGTAGCTGCCTTAATCATAATTCTTTTTGTTTTTTTGAAACTGTTTAAACATAGGCAATACACCAAGCAAAATCTGAATAAAGTATAAATGGCCACCAAAAGGCAAAGATACATGGAACTTCTTCATTCCAAAGAAACAAGTATGAACCCTCCCCTTATTCCCATGGAGTGAGTCTAGTGTTAGCAAGGCAGACTCCCCCCCCCCCCTCCCCGTGCCCTAAAATAAGGCTCTCCATTCCCAGTATTTATGCCAGATCTTGTCATGTGCATCAGATCCCTCAGACTAAAAGGTGTGGGGTTTTTCTATTTTTTTCTCCTCTCAGTGAATGCTACCTCCAGTAACTGACGTGAAAAAACAAGCATTGAAATGCTCTTCCAGAAGGTAGCAATTGCCTGCTTGGCAGCCAAGAGAAACTGGTCCAACAGAGCAGCATCTGTAGATGGGATAGAGGTCAGAGACATCTCTTCTAACAAGTGGTCAAAATCTCCACCTTGCACCTTCATAGCCTGAATTTCCTGGTGCACGTGCCACCAAAAACTATCTGGGGACAAACCCACCAAACATGAATGTGCTCTGTAGGAAGGCCACAGCCTTGTCAGCAAAGGGGTGATGGTTCGGGGGCCTTAGAAAAATGAGTAAAAAGGGGATACAGATAAGTGTGATGTAAAAGGCAAACCATCAGTTCCATCTATTGGTGGCAAATGGAGACCGAATGGGTCAAGTGCCGAACATCCCAGTCACTTTCATTGAGGGACAGCTGTAGTTCCATGTTCCACGTGTTGATCAGCAGTTGATTGGCTTGCTTGTATTTTGTTCCAGACACCTCTTCCCTCTTGTCATTTGTGTGGATGTTTTCGAAGGTGTGGTTTATTAGGAATTCTAATAAAGATAACGATGCTCTTGCATACCAATGTTATGTTCTTGCTGGGAGTGACATCCTGAAAACATTGCTACGTGAGTCTTCATATTTCACGCACAAACGACAAGAGGGAAGAAGAGTCTGGAACAAAATACAAGCAGGCCAACCAACAATTGCTGGAAGGCAGTGAGCACGAATGCTCAGTCTACCCAATAAAATTGCTAACCTGGAAGCCCTGGTGGTGGAAATGGACTTGGACACTGTGGCCATTAAAGAGAATGGGCTATAGCCATAGCTGGCTCTAATTTTATTTAGAAGAGGAGGCGGACAAGGAGTAGCCCTATATGTCTGAAGCAAAATTAAAGCTGCTGAAATGCAGGGGACATGGGGGGGGAAAAGAAGCACTGTGGCTTGTTGGAAAGAGATGGCATCCGCACTGGTATAGTCTACAGGCCTCTAACTCAAATAGACAGACATGAATAGAGGCAGATCACTGATATTGTAAAAATAGCTATGAAGGGAGAAATGATCGTACTGGGTTACTCTTTAATCTACCTGATGTGGATTGGCATATTCCTTCTGCAAATCTGGAAAGAAGTAAAAAGATTGTGGATGATTCCAAGAAACATCACTCAGACAGCTGGTGATAGAAATGACCCAGGGAACGTTTGATGCTAGATTTAGTACTTGCTAACGTGTCGAATGTCTGGGTGGGAGCCCACTTGAGCAGCAGTGATCAGTGTGGTTTGAGGTAAAAGCCAAGGCAATCACAGCAGACTCGGTCCTAGACTTCAAAAAGTTGACAAGTAAAATGGGAAAGTACCTGAAGGAGAGAAGGGAAACTAATTGTGGTGGGCTAAACTTAAAGGGCTAAAGGATATACAGTATATGTAAGGGAAGTAAAGAAAAACAGGAAAAGGAAACACATGGTCCACCAAAAGTGGCTGCACAAATGCAGAAAACACTGCTTTCACAAAAGAGGAACACAGAAAAGACTACAGGATAAAGCTAAAAGACATTAAATAAGGTGGCAAAAGCAAAGGCGGAAGAAAAGATGGCTAAAGATGTGAAGCATGAAGATGCAACTTTTTTCAGGTATATTTGGGAAGTGGAAAATCAGAGGTGGAATTGCAAGACTCAAAGTTCCAAGGATGGATTTGTGAAAAGTGATACTGAAAAAGCAAAAAATTCTAAACATATACTTTACTTCTGTATTCATGAAAGAAAATCCTGGAGAAGGACCGTGTGAGATTGACTGACAGATATACAAATGGGAAGGAAGTAGATAACACACCATTGACAGATGTTTTTGAACAGCTCGCAAAACAAAGTGGACAAGGCCATGGGACTGGATGGGATACATCCCAGGATATTGAAGGAACTCAGAGGTTCTGGCAGGGTGTTTTAAAGGATGTGTTTAATAGATCCTTGGAGACAGGAGTTCCACAGGACTGGAGAAGGGTTGATGTGGTAATAGAGAAGAGGTGACAAACTATAGGCCAGTAAACCTAAACTCTGTGGTGGGAAAAATAATGGAGGTGCTCTTGAAAGAAAGACAGAGGACGTTTTGGAAACCAATGGATTGCATGATCTGAGGTAACATGTGTTTTTACCAGAAGATTATGCCATCCAAATCTGAGCACTTAGACTGGTTGACCAGAGAACTAGATCAGGGGCCTGCAATGGATGATATACTGTACCTAGATTTCAGCAAAGTCTTTGATACTGTTCTTCATAGAAGCTTATCAATAAAATGAGCAGCCTGTGAGTAGGTCTCAGGCTGGTGAACTGGATCAGAAATTGGTTGATTGACAAGATGATAGAAGGTGGTGGCAAATGGAACTCAGGGGAAGAAAGTGTGTAGTGGCGTGCCTCAGGTATCTGTCCTGGGATGATACGTTTCAATGTATTTGAGTGAGTGATATTGTGGAAGGACTGAATGGAAAAGTCTGCCTTTTTTTTGCAGATGACATAAAAACTTGCAACAGAGTGGACACCCCTGAGGAAAGATCTAAAAACACAAAATTTTATTTCAGAATTTTTCTATACTGCCCCTTTCTGAGATCAGGGATGATTTACAGTGAATGAATACTTTACATAGAACAATTTTTATAATCCATACATTCAACATTGAATGCAACTATTTACATAAACTATTACATGGCTTTGAGAATTCCATTTCTCTTTTGTCTTGTAGATTTGTACAGTGGCCCAAGAAGAGTTTAATGAGGAACTGGTAGTATGTCACTTCCATTGCTTTCTCTTTAGTGTTCAATAAACAGTGTGTTTAATTCTTTTGTAAATCTTTGGATCACAATGAGTCTGGAAGGGCATACCACAAAAGGGGTGTGAAAAAAAAGAAGGCTCTGTTAGCTGTGACTTGTTTTGTTTTGCAGATGGCTCGGTGGGAATTACAAGTGTGTTATGTGAGTGTCTAATGCTTGGCAATTAAGATTTAATGCGAAGAAGTGCAGAGTCATGCACTTGGGATGCAGAAAGCCAAAGGAATCTTAATGGTAGAGGGAGAGGGGTTGGTGTGCACAGACCAGGGGAGGGACCTCTTGAGTGCTAGTGTCTGAGGATCTCAAGGTGGCAAAACAATGAGACAAGGCAGTAGCCAAAGCCAGAAGGATGTTGGGCTGCATATAGAAAGGGGGAGGTGTTGGTGAGGCCTCACTTGGAGTATTGTGTTCAGTTTTGGAGATCATATCTCACAAAGGATATACTGTTAGGACTTGAAACTATTCAGAGGAAGACAACCAAAATGATTTGGAGCCTGCACCAGAAGATATATGAGAAGAGACTTGAAGACCCCAAATATTTATACCCTAGAGGAGAGACAGGGGAGATATGATGCCCTTTAAGTATTTAAAGCTTTGTATCAATGAACAAACTTTTTTTTCCTTCCAAAGAAAGAGAAGCTGTAAAACAGGGCATACAATGAAGCTGCAAGGCAATTAAACTTAAAAGCAACATCGGGAAATCACCACTGAAAGGGTGGTGGATGCATGGAATGCCCTCCTGATGGAGGTGGTGGGGCAAATACAGTGGCAGAATTCAAAATGGTATAGGACAGACGCAGTGAATCTCTTTATAGCAAGAGGATAAAATAAAAGCAAACTCTACAACCATACCTGGAATAAGATACTTAATCTATAGAGTATGAACTGCCTGAAGTGCAAGTGGGGTTCAGGAAAGGGTGAGGAACAGGAGATTACATTGTGGATGTGAGATGGATCCTTAAAGACAAAAGAATACTGAAAAGATACATATCTATATGTTTGACTACAGCAAGGTTTTTGACTGTGAACCATAAACTCTGGGCCACATTAAGAAGCATGGGTATAGCAGCACACCTGATCGTTCTCTTGCGCAACCTTTACATTGATCAAGAAGCAACAGTTTGAGCAGAACAAGTTGAAACAGAATGGTCTAAAATAAGCAAAGGTGTACAACTAGGTTGCATACCCCCTTCCCCCCCCACCATTTGGAGTGAAGGAGTGGCCTAGTGGTTGGGGCAAGGTACTTCAGGTCGGAGGTTCAAATCCCACTAGAGGACAGCAACCTTGGGCCAGAAGGACTGGGGTTTCTAGTCCCACAGGTGCTCCTTGTGGTCTTGGGCAAGCCACTTAACCCTCCATAGCCCATGTTCCCTGTAAAATAGTTATCTCCAAGTTATAATGCCCTGTTCAATGTAATTTCAGTTTGTTCAATGTAAACCGCGCTGATGCAGAATAGCGCGGTATATAAGAGAATATAAATAAATAAATAAATAAAATAAATTTAACTTATATGCAGAACAAATCGGAGAAGCAGGACTGTGTGAAGATCGGAAGTCTCATTAATCTTTGCTATGCTGATACCACACTACTGGCTGAAAGTGAAGACTATCTGAAATATTTGCTTCAATGAAGCAGTCTTAAAATTGGCCTGAAGATCCTGACAACTGGCAAAATCAATACGTTCAGTGATGGAGAAGAAATTGAAATAGTGCATTTGACCTAATTGGATCAACAATCAAACAAGCAGTCTAAATCGGACAAGGCATTGTTCTCAGCAGAATGGCTATGATGGACCTAGACAGCATTCTCATGAACAGAGATGTTCTCGCCATACAAAGGTTCAAATTGTCTAAGCCATGGTATTTTCAATAACATCATATGGATATAAAAAGTTTTTCATTGAAAGAGGAAGAAAATGGATGCCTTTGAATTATGGTGCTGGTGAAAAATATTGTGTAAACCATGGAGTGCCCAAAGATCAAACCAGTCAGTACTAAAGATCACACCTAAGCTTTGTTTAGGTGACAAGACTTCAGCTTTCATACTTTGGACACATCATGCAAAGAGAGAGTTAGACATCATGCTTGACAAAGTAGGCCAATGAAAAAGAAGAAGGCTATCAATGAGATGGATCAATACAATAATAGCAGTTATGGGTGCCATGCTATCAATGAGCCGCCTGACTGAAGACCAAACAAAGTTTAGGTCAACTATCCATTGGGTTGCCATGAGCCGAAATGAGTTGAAGACACTTATGAACAAAAGAGTGGGGCTGACCTGTGCAGAGCAGCAGGTACAACCCTAAACACAAGCATAGAGGGAATTGATCTGCACTGAGCTGCCGTTATAACTACTCTAGCCACCTTAGTGGGCAGACTAGATGGGCCATACTTGTCTTTATCTCCATCATATACTATGTTACTACCGTGTTTCCCCGAAAATAAGCCCTAGTGAAGATCATCGACGGACTGACAGATTCGGTACCTGGGGGGTCCCACCAGGGAGGAGCTTTCCTCCTGCTCCACTCCCCGACGCCGATCGGCTGCCGGTGCTGTGCTGCGCTCTGGGCTTCTTCTCTCCAAGGGGCTGTCTTTCAGTTGTTGCTGTTGTGCTGATTGGCTTCGGTGGGAGGACCAGGGAGGAGCTTTCCTCCTGCTCCACTCCCCGACGCCGATCGGCTGCCGGTGCTGTGCTGCGCTGTGGGCTTCTTCTCTCCAAGGGGCTGTCTTTTTCAGTTGTTGCTGCTGTTGTGCTGATTGGCTTCGGCAGGAGGACCAGGGAGGAGCTTTCCTCCTGCTCCACTCCCCAACGCCGATCGGCTGCCGGTGCTGTGCTGCGCTGCGGGCCTCTTCTCTCCAAGGGGCTGTCTTTCAGTTGTTGCTGTGGATTGTTGTATATGAAAAAAAAAAAATAAGCCCTACCCCGAAAATAAGCCCTAGTGCATCTTTTGGAGCAAACATAAATATAAGACCCGGTCTTATTTTTGGGGAAACACGGTATGTATTGTCAAACGCCCTCACCACTTGCCTCTAGTTTTAGAGGGGCGTGGTGATTGGAGGAACCTTCCCCTATCAGCCTTAGCAGCCTATCTCCTTGTGGTGTCTTCTGGGAAATGTAGTACTGCTAAGATGTGTTTGTGCTTCAGGTAGAAGGTTGTAGTTAAGGCCACCGAGATAAGGCATATAACAGAAAATTTATTTTGCACAAAAAGATTCAAAGTACCAGATACAGGATTATTTCTGTAGGATTTGCTCAAGGTACAGCAGATGGCTGGCAAAGTAAACAAAAGAACCCAAAAATGGCTGTTTAAAGTCTTCTTACTTTCATAAGCACAGCCTTTGATAGCAAGGTTGCCACCTTCCTTTTAGTCCTTGCTAATTCCACATAGGGGCTTGTTTACAAAGCTGCGGTAGCGGTTCGCGATCGTTATCGGAGCCGCGGCCCCATTGAAATCAATGGGGCCGCGGCTCCGATAACGATCGCGAATCGCTACCGCGGCTTTGTAAACAAGCCCCATAAAGTCCAAACAAGCTTAATCTTCTATGGCAGTTTGGCTTCTATCAGCCTCAATTCCTTCTAGGCTGCATTTCAGGTACAACAGAACTCAAAACAAAAAGCAAACATTCAGACTGCCTTCAAAAGCTCTCAACAGGCTTGTCACATAACAGAGGAGTAAAGAAAACCTTTTCTAGCAGGTAAATTGGCTTCTTGCCGTTTCACAGTTCAAACCACAGGTGGATAACAAGCATGAATCACAGCTTCCTGCTTATCCTTAAATTTCAGTAAACTTCCCTTTTAAAAACATGTGGGAATTTACCACCACATTGCCTGTTTCTTATGATTACCTTTTCAGGGAGGATAATTCTTTCAGGGCTGGCTCTTCCTCAAGACTCCATGTCTAAAGCTTGGCACAGAGAGCAATCCATAAGGATGTCTTCTTCCCCCAACTCTGCCACTGGCTCTCCCAGCTGCATGGGTTCTGACTCACCCACCTGGTCAGACTGCTCAGCTGACAACCTCTCCGGTGCTCTGAGAGCTTCTCCACTTCCTGGCTCCAACCTCTGCTGCCAACCTGTTGCAGGGAATTCAGCCCTCTCAGCTCCCGGTAGCTCGGCTCTTCTGCATGAGTCAGCACCTTCTCTACCTCCTTCTCTTCTCCGGTCTCCTCCTCCTCCTCCCTCTCCTCCTTTCTTCCTGTCTGTATACTCTAGCATAGGCTTATACCTCCAGGGTTCTAACCCCACCACCTTCCTTCCCAGGTGTTGGCAATCCCCCTGCCTTCTGGTATTTGAGTAATCAGGGAACTTGTTGAAGTAAGGGTTTTGGACCTTGTGCCTGTAATCTCTCTCTTACTCTATCAGACACTGCATGAAACCTGTTCCAGCTGGGGGTTTTCTTGTTAGGTGTGGCTGTGGCTTTCTCACCCTGCATTCCTAAAAGGGGACCCTTTACTAGGGTGAATTCTTTACGTTTCTCACCTCCACTATACTCAGGATAGATGACCTTGCCACAGTATGTTTCTAGATAAAAGATCTGCCAGAGGAATGGTGTTTCTGAGGAAGGGTGTAAAAGCTAAGAGGAAAGGTGAAGGATAAGGTGGTATATAAAACTGGTTAAATAAAAATAAAAGTAGTGTGGAGTTTACAAATTAATGTACTTGTAGATCAGTAGGAAAAGTCTGAACTAGTTGCTGACTAATAGAGCCAGTGAAGTGACTTGAGAAGAGGTGTGACTTGAACATAGTGAAACTGTCAGAAGATAAGCCGTGCAGTTTTGAACAGATTGAAGGGAGGAAAGACCACTGAGGAGCAGGTTGCAATATTCAAGATGGGAGGTGACTAAGGAGTGGATAAGAGTCTTAGTAGTGTGAGTAGAAAGGAAGGGACAAATCTTGCTGAAAACCAGATGTGGTGGCTGCCTGTCAAGATGAGTTGAGGAGATCTTCTGTAGGATGTGAAGGTACTCACACATATAAAGCATGCCCTAAGATGAACTGAATTTTAATTAGCTCATACCTTCTAGAACTTGAAGGAGAACTACTCAGATATAATAGAGGTCTTCCTACTGCCTGAATTTTAATGGTGGGATAAGTGACTGATTTGGGACTACAGGGAATATCTTTTACAGCATTAAATGTGCTTATTCAAAACTGAAACAAGGTACAAGACAAAACTAAACCCCAAAAACCCATCTGCAAAAACAGCTACACATTACCCAATACAATTAAGATAAACCAGTTTCCCATTCCCCACCTGATCCCCTTCCATAATGACAATTCAAACCTTCTGTTTTGCTCCAAACGTCTACATATAGCCTAAAGGGCAGAGCCAAAGGCCTGCACAAACAACCAGGTTTTAGCCTCCTTACTGAAGGGAAGATGGGTTTCTCTAACCAAAGTTCTACAGGAATAGAGTTCTATGAATGTCCCACACTGCCCTTTAGACTTGCAGCAGCCTCTTCTGAGAGGAGCTCTGGACCCTAGCCAGCTATATGGTATCAACAGATCTTTCAAATAACTTTGGCTTTCCATACACATCTCATGAGTGGGATTTGACCCCCCCCCCCCCCGACTTGCATGGTTCTCTCACTTCCAAAGACCACTTTGAAAGTTTAATTTAACCTTTCTGTGCAGAAATGAACACTTTTTTCCTAAAGCTCCCTGGCACAAAACATTTTTTATTGCTGTAATCACATATTTAGACTGATCTGGCTGCTGATTTGCAAACCAGTGGCACAGCAGAGCACATGTCTCTCCCTCTGAGAAGCTGCTATCCCTGGCTTTTGCTAACCTCATAACTCGAACTAATAATTAAAAAAAAACAACAAAAAAACCCAAACTTTTTTGCTTTCTTTAAAAGTACATATCACATCTGTACAGGGCAGTATGATGAGAGCAGCAGATTATATCTGCTCAGGATCATTTAGAAATGTGTTTTTAATGCCGTCAAGTCAGTACTGGCTCCTGGCGACCCAGCTGCCTCTGGGTTTTCTTGGCAGTGTATCACTGAAAGTAGATTGCCAGGCATTTTCTTCGGAAGCAATGGAGGGCAAAGTGACTTGCCAAGGTCACAAGGAAGTACCAGTGCGAATCAAACCCTTGAACTTCTGGATACTAGGCAATTGCTGTAACCACTAGGTGGCTACTCCACTCTAGAAATGTTAAGTGCTGTCAAATCAATGACAACCCTGTGAAAAGCTGTTCACGTTGTGATCATCCCCTAGCTCTACTTGACAAGGTGTGACCGGAAGTGGATTGCCATGTTGTGGTTTGGGGGGGGGGTTTCCGCTGCCCAGTAAGCCTACAGTATCTGATATTCCAAGATGGTCTCCCATCCAAGTACTAACCAGGCCAAACCCTGCTTGGCTTCTGTGATCAGATGAAATCTGGCGCAGTCAAGATGGCATGGCCATAGTGGATATTGCTGTCGTGCCCTGTAAAGTTGATAGCCAGCCATTACCCCGATTGAGGTTCTCAGAACCCTGTTTTCTGCTTATGTTCTGTGCCAGCCTTTGCAGGGATTGATTGTTCTACTCTGTGGCAATGTGCTGGTTTGACAAGACATAAATCAGATCCCAAACAAATCAGTAGTAGTCTTTCTCTGGGATGCCCCTTGAGGTACTTGTTATGGTGTGTTTAGCCTCCCAGATTCTTACAGATGACTAGTCAAGGATAGATGATGATGATTCAGAGCAGCTGGCAGCATTTGCTCAAATTTTCTGAAGCAGCAGGGGAAAGTCCTCATGCTAGAAGAGGTGGTTTTGGCACAGCTCATGGGCTGAGCTCATGTGC
The DNA here is from genome assembly GCA_033557465.1 of Ichthyophis bannanicus. Taxonomy (NCBI): domain Eukaryota; kingdom Metazoa; phylum Chordata; class Amphibia; order Gymnophiona; family Ichthyophiidae; genus Ichthyophis; species Ichthyophis bannanicus. The sequence continues at coordinate 1,811,660,870 of CM066031.1, read as the reverse complement.
TAGGGAATGTTTGCAGTGGTGTCTGGGTTTTTTCTCTTCTCATTCTGCAGTACATTTGACATGGGAATAGAGAAATGACACTGCTCTATGAATGTTTAGATAATTCTCTGTCTAAATACACATCTACAGATGCTTATTGGTCCCATTAAATCCCTGTTTACATATCATCCTGCTAGACCATTCCAGACAAGTGGGTTGTGTTCCACTACCAGTAAATTGGTGGAGACAAAAGTAATGGAAAGCCCAGGTTTCAATGACATCACTCCCATCTATTCAACTCGGCCATCAGAGGTCTCTTCAGTATTTCTTTGTCTCCAGCAGATGGTGGATGGATTGTCTCCTCTGAAGAAGATTCTAAGGAATTGAGAGGAAAAGATTGATTTAAAAAGCTTGTGAATGATATCTTACTAGAGCACAATGTGAGAGGCTCCACTTGATTGCAGTATTCTTGGTAGCCATAGGAGGAAGGAAAATTGGTTTAGCTCCATGCTCTTACCCTGAATTAAGGGCCTGTTGAGCAACCACAAATTGGAAGTATCTGGAAGAGTAGAACAGCCTTGCACAACTTCGGTGTCCCCTCCCTCCCCTGTCCCCCCTGCTCTCTCCTGAAGATTGCAGAAAGCTCTCAGAGCAGCCACAGTACATGCTATGCTGCAAAGCCAGCCAAACAGTTCCAGGGGAGTAGAGTTGAGCCCAGCACAGATTCTCTGCCTGGGGCTCTCAGGGAGCAAGTACTAAGGTTTGTCCTTGTTGGACTCGTGATTCAATCTGGAGTATGCAATTAGAGGTGGATTGCAGGTGATCATTGGCTCTGGCTGTGGAGTTTCCTTCAGTTTTCTGCCTGCAATAGTGTTCTGTATTGTGCACCTTTCAGTTGCCTGGTCCTTGCACACATTCTGCTCAAGTGGCTCCAACACTTGCTTCTGTCCTAAAACCTGTAACATGCGCTGTAGTAAAAGTGCAGCTAATGCACCTTTGAGCTCTTGTGTCGTCTTCCAGCTGATGTTTGACCTATGGCAACCTTGGTGCCTCATCTCTGGCTTCTGGGTTCTGAGTTGTCCCTGGATGGCCTACTCCCCCCCTTTCTCAGCCGTTAGCCCAACCTTGCCTGCCTTGGGGCAGGAAGTGACACAGTGCTATGGGTAAGGATATTCAGCTGGCTAGAGGATCCAGTATCCCATGCTGTGGGTCTCTCCTTGCCCTCTAGGGGCTTGACAACTACTCTGCCCTCAAGTGTAAGGGTGTTTTCTGTGAGGAGAGCTTCCGAATTGCTCTCTGGCATTTTTCCTTTGCAGCAGGCCTGGTCATTCTGGCATGGACATGCAGACCCCGCAGCCTTTTATTTCACCCCACATGCTGTCTCGTGGAGGCAGGCTAACAGTTGAAGCTGCCTTCAGTTGATGGCAAAGCATCCCCAGCAGGGGTGTGCCCCCCTCCCCAGGATGGGAACAGCTGTGGCTTGCATTGAGATGTCTGTGGATGAAGTACTCTTGCCTTCAGAGGATTATGAGGAGACTGAGGTTGGTTATTTACCTCTTCCAGGAGTAGGAACTGGAGATGTTTGATCCCAGGGTCTTATCCATTTCAAGCTTGGTGGAGACTCCAGTCATGGAGCAGGAACCAAAGTGACATATATTCCTGCAAGAGGTTTGGAAATCTACTACTGTCTTCCTGGAGGTGCTCAAGGGCTGTTTTTCAGCTGGAGTGGTATTACCCCAATTCCTTAGCTAAGAGTGTATAAGAAAATGTATGCTCCCATGGAGATGGGGTGTTTGTATGCTTGCTATTTTCAAGGTGGATACGTGAGTAATATCAGTTACCAGACCTCCATTCCTGTGGAAGATGGATTGGCCTTAAAGGATATTCTGGACTGAAAGATGGATTTATGTTAAAGAACAGTTCGCAGCAGCTGCTATTCTGTTGTGGTATGTGAAGGCCTGATGTCAAAAGAACATAAATGCCATACTGGGTCAAACCAAGGTCCATCAAACCCAGTATCCTGTTTCTAATAGTGGCCAACCCAGGTCACGAGTACCTAGCACTTTTCCAAAGACACACAGGTTCTATAATGCTTTTATTGGGGCAAGCAGTGTATTACCTGGGTCCTCTTTAATAATGGATTATGGACCTTTCCTCCAGGAACTTGTCCAAACTCTTTAAACCCAGCTACACTGTCTCGAGCCCTGCTCCCAGTGGATTCAATCTCTTCAAACAGCTTTTTCTACCCCTCTTTTGGATTCTTTGTCTTTAATTTATTTGTTTTTTATATATCTCTACCCCTCTGTTTAAGCTAGAAGGTCAACCTTAAGCGTAAAAGTAAACCCAACTGTAAAAAGAAAAAAAAAATGGGGGGGGAAATAAAACCTGATTAAAGGGAGGGGGGGAAGATCTAAAAACAGAGGGGTAGAGATGTGTAAAAAAACAAATAAAAAAAAAATTAGTGCCTAACTATATATTCTATATTCCACTAGCACTCCTTGTGGCCTTGGGCAAGTCACTTAACCCTCCATTACCTCGGAAGAAAGGCCTGGCAATCTACTTCCGGTGACACTGCCAAGAAAACCCAGGAGCTTCTGGGTCGCCAGGAGTCAGGACTGACTTGAAGGCACACATTGCATTTTGCATATATTCTATGCTTTTTCTTAAGTGCCGTGGAGTTGGAGTCGACTCATGGGACCCTTTGGATAGGTATCCTAAATTGTGTTCGGTCTTCAGTCAGGCGGCTCATTGTTGACAGACTGGTACCCGTAGCTGCTGTTATTGTATTCATCCATCTCATTGCTTGCCTTCATCTTTTGCGTTGACCTTCTAGCTTGCCAAGCATGATGTCTTTCTCTAATGATCTCTCTCTTTGCTTGATGTGTCCAAAGTATGAAAGTCAAAGTATTGTCATCTGAGCTTCTAAAGAAAGCTTAGGTTTGATCTCCTCTAGTACCAACTGGTTTGTTCTTCGGGCAGTCCATGGTATACGCAGTATTTGCCGCCAGCACCATAATTCAAAGGCATCAATTTTCTTCCTGTCTATCTTTTTCACTGTCCAGCTTTCACATCCATATAATGGTGAAAATACCATGGCTTGAATAAGTCAAATCTTTGTATGGAGAGAGACATCTCTGCTCTTGAGAATCTTGTCTAGGTCTTTCATAGCCATTCTGCCAAGAGCAATGCGTCTGATTTCTTGTTGCTTCTTTATTGATAGTTGATCCAAGTAGGTTAAAGTTCACAATTTCAATTTCTTCTCCTTCAACGATGAACCTGTTTATGCCAGTTGTCATGATCTTTGTCTTTACATTAAGGTGCAGGCCCATTCTGAGACTGTTCTTTACTGACTGAAAGTGAAGATGATCTGAAACATTTGCTTCTCGCAAGCAATGTGGTATCATCAGCAATCTTCACACCTTTGTCTTCATAGAATCCTGCTTCTTTGATTTCTTCTGCATATAAATTAAACAGGTAGGGGGAAAGGTATGCAGCCTTGTCTTACAGCTTTGCTTATTTTAAACCATTCTGTTTCTCCTTGTTCCATTCGAACTGTTGCTTTTTGATCAATGCTTTTTAGTTGGCCCCTCTTCTTCTTCTTTTTTTTTTTTTTTTTTTAACGTTTAGTTGGTTTTTATTGCACTCTCCCTCCCTCCTTTCCCTGCCCTATTTATATTTTTTATTTTTATATAAACGGTCAACTACTTTTAGCTTTTATTTATCAATTTACTTATCTCCCCTGATGTGTTTGCCCCATTGTTTTAGTTTTTATCTCCTGTAGTTATCTATTTGTTTTCATGTTTTATGCATACTTCTCAATGGGTTTGTTCACATTACCACTTCCATTTTTTAACTTTGAACATCTAGGTGCCTCTCCTCCCCCCCCCCCCCCTTCCCCTTCCCCTTCCCCTTTCTCTCACAAATGTTGTCTATTCTTGTACATTGCTATATACAGTCAGGGCTTCAGACTAGTCAAGGGCAGTTCCTTTTTGTAAAAGCTTTTTTGCTTCAATTCCTGCAAGCGCATCTTTAACATCTTCTGTGTTCAATGGCTTTACTTGACATTACTTATATAACACTTCTCTGCTCAGACTGCTTGAATGACGCTCATTAGCATGGGAACCATCACATTGGGGGTATATTTTCATCACAACTTTACAATGAGGATAAGTCCTTTTGGGATTAAAGTTTATTAATGTCCCTTCATTTAATGATACTGGAATTATCTGCTAATCATAGGATCTCACTTCCTATGACAAGGGGATCTGTTATACAATATATCTAATGCATCTCTTGCAATACTCCCGCTTTGGCTTTCTTATTTGGAATTGCACTAGCCGTATAGATTGGAGGATTTGTAAGAGCTGATCTGTCTGGCTTTGGCTGTACACACTATACTTTGCCATCTGACATTTGACTAAGTCCCCTTGTTGAAATCGTGTTTTGACTGACAGCTGTTATTTCCATTATAGTGATTTTCTTGTCTGAGCATTCAACAGTACAACGGTGTTTCTCCCAATACAGCTGAGTAAGTTGTCTACATGCTATTTCCTTCGTTCCCTGCCCACGTCCTTTGCAATGAATTATGTTCATAGTTTGATGGTTTACCAGACTGAGGCTTATGTTAAATAATGTATTATTCAAAACTACCCTAACTTGTCTATGTCCAACGTCTGCCCTATGTCCAAAGTCTGTCCTATGTCAAAATCATCAATGTTGCCTCCCCGGTGATGGCCCTACCCTTGTACTTAATTCCCCCACCCCCTATGTAACACCGCTTTGACCCGGTGAAAAGCGGTATATAAATACAGCTAAATAAATAAATATGTCATTTGTGCTCTAAGGTATGGTTAACCTTAATATTTACAAATGTTCTCTGAACACCAGATTGGCCTCCCTGCAGTCCTCCTTGTCTCTATATGGTTATACAATGCAATACCCAGTATGGTATCTAGGTTCAGTATTTCCTCTTGCGCTTTATTATGTTTATAATCAAGAAGAGATATTTAAGATAAGATAAAATAAGAACAGCATTAATTTATGTTCTCTTTTTGATTATGGATGTAATGTATCTCCAGGAACAAGCAGGAATGAGTCTTCACATATACATATATGGGTACGTCGGTACTGACGGAGCCTGCACGGGAATGCTGCCCAGTTTCCAATCAGAAAGCTTTTGGCAGCATCCCTCGCGCCTGCGCGCTGACTTCCCGCCTTCTCCAGAGCCTCTCTTCAGTTTTCGTTTTTCCACGGAGCCGGCAGGACGTCCTTCCTGTCACCGCAGAAACTTTTCTTTTTACTTAATTTCTTTAGTTTTTTGTTTTCTTGTGGTCGCGGCTGTATTTCCCGCCGCCACCGGTACCGCCGGTGGATTTTTGCCTAAATTCTGAGAAACTTTTTCTTCAGTTTTTCTGCCTTAACTTGTTAGGCCTACCAGGCCTCATGGAGCCTTCTTTTCCTAAGAAGTGCTTCCGATGTGGAAACACTTGTTTCCTTTTAGACTCCAATAACTGGTGTCTCAACTGTGTGGGTCCTGACCCTTTTTCCCCTGACATGTCAGGAGATATTTTTGTGAGGAAACCTTCAGTTTTTAAAGTTTCCCTCGATGCCGTTTTTTCCTCGGCAGTGAGGGTACCCGGTTTCTCCATTTCACAGGATCAGGTAACCCACAAACAGTCTGTTAAGACTAGTCAATGCTTGAGTGGTATGTCCCATGCCCAGCATGGTGACGGCTCCGGCCTTACCCTCAAGAATCCATTGGCATTACCCCTGCGGGAGTCTATGGGCTCCAAAGCGTTAAAGGGGTTTCAGGTTGTTCCTGGGGCTCACCCCTCACAGAACATACCTGAGCCATGCTCGGGGGTGGTATCCGCTTCGAGCGGTACCGATCCCACGGCATCGGCACCGGTGTCGAGTGTTCACTCTTCACCAGGGATCGTCATCTGGTGTCCTCGGTACCTTCGGGGCCGATCAATACGCTTCAGATTGACTTCCCTCGATCCCCACCGTGTCCGGAGGTGGTATCCGCTTCGAGCGCTACCGATACCCCGGCATCGGCACCGGTGTCGAGTGTTCCACTCGCCACCAGGGATCGTCCTCAAGCGTCCTTGGTACCTTCGGGGCCGATCGATACGCTACGCATGGACATTTCTATATCCCAGCCATGCTCGGAGACGGTACCGCCGTCGAGCGGTTCCGATGCCCTGGCTACGACATCGGGATGCAGTAACCTGTTTCTCGCAGGTCGGTATCATCGGGTATCCTCGGTACCTTCGGGACCGATCGATGTAACCTAGACTGCTTTATCAGTATCGACATCGCTGATACTGCCACTGACGTCGGTACCCTCGAGGCATGCATCGATAGACTCGCTTCCATCGATGCCGAGTCTTGAATCGATTTCTAGTCTCGAGGACTGGGTACCGAAGCGTCCTGGAACCGACTCCGCTCGCTTCCAGATAAGCAGTTCCGCAGATCCTAGCTATAACTCTAAACTCATGATCTCGGTACCACTACAGCAATCCCCGATGACAACTTTGACCGCTGGTCCTGTATCACAATCGATGTCGATGCCTCCGTTAGAACCGATACCTGGCATTGCTGATGCAGTACCTACTGCCTCTGAGTTAACACGCCAGTATCCCGGTCCATCTACTGCGTCTCTTGCTTCACACCATGGTACGTCCTCTGGTGCTCAGCCTCTTTCTTTGGCCTTACCAGGGATGGTTCCCATAGGGGATCAGTCTTTTCAGACTTTTCTCCGAGACATGGCAACCTTTCTTAATATCTCTATCGCTGGTTGTGCTGATACTCATAGCCCACCGGCACAAATGGAAAATATCATGCTTCCTTTACATCCTGCTCTGCAGGATCTCCTTCTGAGGGTTTGGAAATCACCCTTACCGCTTCCTCTAGCTTCCACAGCTACTGAGGTTCGGTACCGAGTGCCTCCCTCTCCAGGATTTCAGAAGCCGCAACTTCCTCACCGTTCCCTGGTAGTAGAATCAGCACTGGGGAAGGCTAAGAGCAAGAAGATGCATTCTTCTTATCCGCCAGGTCGTTCTTCAGGAACACTCGATGCTTTTGGTCGTCAAGCCTTCCAAACATCTATGCTGGCCTCCAGAATTTTTTCATATATTTTCCACATGAGTCTAACACTCCAGGAGGTCACAGAGAAATTGTCTCTCTTGACCCCTTTTTTGCCAGAGCCGAAGGCTACTGATTATTCCTTGCTCATCAATCATAGCCGGAATATATCCTGGTTTCTGTCTCGTGCTTCTATAGACTCTTTTGAGTCTGTTAGCAGATCCTCTGCTATTGCCATTGCAGCATGTCGCAGAGCCTGGCTCGAAGCTTCAGACTTGAATAGATGGGCACAAACTATACTGGCTCATTCTCCTTGTACAGGAGACGGTCTTTTTGGTAAGGAGGCTTTACATCAGGTTGCTCAATGCTCCACTGACTCTCCTTCCACTACAGACCATTCTAAGCCATCCCATTCTCCGAGGGGTAGGAAATGTCCTACCAAACCTTCTTTCCCTAAGAAAAGAAAGTTTCATTCCTCTCCTGCCCATCATTCAGAGGTACCTAAGCAAGGGACACCTCAGCCTAGTCTGAAGTCCTCCAGCTCTGGCCACTCTCAGCATTCCCAACAACCATAGGGGCTGAGAATTATAGTCTGCAGTTCACTTCTACCTATTAGAAGTTGCTTCACTGTGCTTTTCTTTCTCAGTGTACTAAGATGTCGGAACATTCTTGTTCAGGGACTACGCACTTCTCCTCCTTTACTCTCTAGAGGAGCAGTTACTACTATCCCCTGATAGTTCTGTCCCACTTTGAACATTTTTTTCCTTCAAGTTGCACTTACCCTGAGGGTACGTCACCCTCCACTTACTTGCCTACCCTCTCTACAGGACTTCTTCCTGGTTGAGAGGTACCATACTGAGAAGCTTCTTAGCACGCTTATTCCTCAGAAAGAGACAGGAGATGCCTCCTCTCCTTCCTTGTCTCTTATTCTTAAATGGGCACAGTACAATCTCTCTGCTGGTTTTTCTATCACCAGCTGTGCCTGCAGGAGTTACAATGATTGTGTTACTGGTACTTTTTAGTTCCAGTCCCTTGTTCCAAGGTTTATCTAGCCTCAGTAGTGATTCCAGGCTGCTCCTCAGCTATCTTGGATCCTCCTACTTTTTGGCTTTTTCACAATCTTCCTCCATCTCCTCTCTTAGGATATGGCAATACCACTGACTTCAGTCAGTTTATCTCCTCTTTCTCCTGCACAATGCTCTCTGCACTCTCAGAGAAGCTTTCTACTATGAGGGCCTTATTTTAGAGCATTGACCTTATCTCTGAAGCTATCAGTAGGGAAAAGCTTAATTCCTTCCCATGCCTATGAGGGTTCTCCAAACCCTCTGGTCTGGGCTGTTGGTATGATATATAAGTTCTTCTGCGTGGAGATCCAAGGCTGATGTTTACGCATGCTCCCTCTGGGTCCCTCCAGCAGGTCCCTCTGATATCTTCTTGCGTTGCTGAACATCTGCCATGTCAGTGTTCTTTGCAACTCCCGCCTTGTTCTTTACAGACTGATATCATCATCTGTTCTCACGCAAACATCAAATTATCTTACTGGATTCCCTCAATCCACGGAAATAGATTCTTTACACATATCCCAAGTGGGTTCACCCTCTTGTGGAGCAGAGAATCTTTTCTTTTATATTCCCCATATACAACTATTGGGCTGGGTGGTAGATATGTATCTTCAATCTCTATCTTGTATGTAGCATCTCCATATATGTCTACATACCTATCTCATTACCCTGGTGGTGCAATTCCATGCCCCACCAATGTATATATATTTCCATATATATATATCTATATATACATTTCTCCACCCATATCCTAATATACACATATGGACATATGTATGTGTGTATATATATGTATATGTATATATGTATATGTCTGTTGGAGGGCTTCTCAAGGGTTGATATGTCTTACACACTATAACCCTTACTGTCTATACTAAATGTTTTACCTTCTAGAGGGTTTAGACAGTCTATCGCCCTACTTGCATACCAAAGCATGGGACCAACACAGAGGATCTCTAAAGGTAAAAAGTGGACTGTTGTAGTTGTTGTTATGGAAGGACAGACTAGATGGGCCTTGTGGTCTTTTTCTGTCATCATGTTTCTATGTTTCTATATTATGATGCAGGAACTGTTAGGCACCAATAACTACTGTGGTGCTAACATCTTCCATTTTTTCTTTAAGTCCTTGAAGCATCAAGCTTCAATATTTTTTCCTATCTCTCGCCAGCTAGGAAAAATAGTGTACATCTTTATCTTGAGTAGACAACTGTTCTCCTTGGGAATAGGGGTTTTTTCCACTCCCCTTCTTCCCGCCAGGACTGGGCTAGTTCTCTACCTCCGTCAGTCTTCTTCCTTTAGCCTTCATTGTTAATGACTTTATGCCTAAAGGAGTTTTCAGCTTTTTCCCATAAAGCTTTCCATTGAAGACCTGACGTCTAATCCTACCCAGTTGACACCTGGATCGTCTGCTACCTCCAGGTCTGGACCTTCATCCTCACTGCTGTGAGGTCACTTTGAAGATTCCGCCACTGCTTATCCAGTAGACTCCATCATGCTCTCGACTTCCTACGATTCCGTAGGTAAGCTGCATATTTTAAGTGTACATTAAATGTGCTTAATGTTACTTATCATATATACCAAGGACTTCTCCCCTATAGTCCTTGGCTATGCTGTTTCTTTCCTCACAGCTCCTTTATTGTCAACTCCTGCCCTCCATCCCACGAAGGATGCCGGGAATTCCTGGAGACAAAATGCATCCCTGGCCGAGGCCTCTGCATTTTTATGGGATCTCCCCCTGGCATCCCTAGCTAGGGAGTCCCCATATGTGAAGACTCATTCCTGCTTGTTCCTGGAGATAGCACAGTTACTTACCTGTAACAGGTGATCTCTGGGAACAGCAGGAATTAGTCTTCACAACCCTCCCACCTCCCCTGGGAGTTGCATCTCTTTATCTTCTTCCTTTCTCTCCTCGCCTTTGTCTCAGCTTTGAAACTCAACTGAAGAGAGGCTCTGGAGAAGGCGGGAAGTCAGCGCGCAGGCGCGAGGGATGCTGCCAAAAGCTTTCTGATTGGAAGCTGGGCAGCATTCCCGTGCAGGCTCCGTCGGTACCGACGTACCCATATATGTATATGTGAAGACTAATTCCTGCTGTTCCCAGAGATCACCTGTTACAGGTAAGTAACTGTGCTTTATCTGCTGGAGGTCTATTAGCCCCTGAAGAAGGCAGGTCAGCAGAAACACTGCCAGTGTAGGGGTGGATTTCAATAAAGCTGATTTGGGAATACAGAGAAGCAGACTTTTTTTTTTTTTTTTTTCCCCTTTTCCCTGCTCTTCTTTGGCATGCTGGTTTTCTGCAGGTTTGTGTACCTGTTGAGGACGTCCTGGTACGTTTGGCAGCCAGGAATGGTGCCCTGATGACTGTCACGGTGTTAGATTTGGCTCCGGCACTGGACAGCTGATTAATCTTTCAAAGCACGGTTGGCCCACCTGGCTTTGAAGGGGAAGCTGCTTTGTGTGCAGATTTGGAGAAGCTGGTGAAGGACCTGGGTGAGACAAATCTTACTGCCTTCTGGAAGGACGGGTCCAAGGGGCCTGTTAAGTGGCTGGTGTCCCTCTCTTGTCTGTCTCTACCCATCAACTGAGGGCATGCTGGCCAGATTCCCAGAGGTCTCGGGACTCTTACTGACCTGGAGGAAAAAAAACCAAACCCCTTTCTTTCCCCTCTGCTTCTGGGCATCAGGCTTGTTCTCGGTCCTTTTGTGGAGCACATGGGCCCACAATTGATCACCCAGCCGGGAGGAGGACCCTCCCAGGCTGTGTAGTGAAAGTTTGGGGGCCTTTGCCCCAGCTCTTCTGGAGACAGATTTTTGCCTTTTTTTCTTTCAGGAATTGGTCTGGGCTTCCGAGGGTTGCTGGGTGCTAGACACCATTAAGTTCAGCTATGTCCTGGTATGCAAGGAGCAGATGTCAAATGCCTTATTTCCCCTTTTGGGTTTGCATTCGGAAGTGCTGCTTTGCAGATCGCCTTGGACAAGTTGTTGCGCCTAAAGGCAGTGGTCCCCTCTCCTCCAGACTAATGGGGCAAGGACAGATACTCCATCTATCTTTATGGTGCAAAAAAAATCTTGTTCCTTACAGCCCATTCTGGATCTCAAGGGGATCAACAAGCACTTGCGCATTCTGTGCTTTCAGATGGAAACTTTGTGTTCCATGATTCAAGCAGTGCACTGACAATGTGGAAGTGGACTTCCTCAGCTGGCACTCTCTGGCTCTTAGAGTGAGAGTTGAGTCAGGAGTCATTTCAGTTGATTCTTTGCCATGGGGGTTGCCCTGAAATGGATCTGATGGCACTCCACCAATGCCTATGTTTGCTGTTTCAGTTGCTGCATGGAGATGGGTCAGAGGGTGTCAACACACTGACCCAGCCTTGGCTCCTGATGGGGTGTGTATTCAACATTTAAAATGTCACCCAGGCAGGATTGTTCTGGTGGCACCAGATTGGCTGGCTGATGAGAATATGACCTGACTGAGCTTCTTTGGGCGCTTCATTTTTGGTTGCCTCTGTCTCAGGACCTATTGTGGCAGGGACTGATCATTCTGGAGGCCAGATTCACTTCTCATACGGCTTAGCTCTTAGGACGAAACTGCTAGCATGTAAGGGCTACTCTCTAGTGGTGGTCTCTACTCTGCTTGGAACCTGAGGTCTACCAAACTAGCATATGTGCAGACCTGGTACCTCTTTGAGTGATGGTGTGGCACTTGGCAGTTTTGCTTCTGAGGCAGTCAAAGTGCCCTCTCTTGGCCTTTTTACAGGATGGCCTGGAGAAGGGACCGCTTCTTTTAGCTCCCAGAAAGTTCAGACGGAAGCTTTTGACCTGTTTCTGAGGTCCAATGGCTGATAAGTCACACTGAGACATCTTTTGCTTTCCCTAGGAGGTTTGGCATCTGCATCCTCTGGCCTGTGATATCTTCCTGGGATCTGTCTAGTGCTCAGGGCCCTGATGGTGGCACCTTTTTTGAGTTGTTGAGGCATGCTGCCTTCAAGGATTTGACGCTCAAGACCGTCTTCTTGCTTGCAATTTTGAGCTGCAAGACAGATTTCTGAGCTGCAGGCTGTCTTGTCAATCCTTATCTACTTTTTCTAAAGGAGGCCATTTTCTCATTTGGCCTGTGCCTTTCTGCTTGCCTAAGGTGATTTCTCCCCTTCATGTGAGCCAGGTGGTCCCGCTGGCCCTCCTCCTTTTTTTTTTTTTTTTTTTCTTTTTTTCTAAGGAGCATTGTCAAAGGAAGGATAAGGATCTTCACCTTGTGGATGTCAAGAGTGCTTTTTCGGTATGTGGAGGTGACCAATGGAGGTGACCAATTCCCTTCATAGGTCTGACCATCTTTTTGTGCTGTTTGCTGGCCCACGCAAGGGTGATGTGGTGCAAAGCCAGTTTTAGGGTGCTATATTAAGGTCATTGCCTCAGCATATCTGTTGCAGAACAGAGGGTTTGCGCACCCATTCTGCCCAACTGGGTGGAGTGGAGTATTGTAGCCCCTGCAGACATTTTGTTGAGCAGAAACATGGGCATCACTTAACACTTTTATCAAGCATTACTGTTTTTGGATGCTCATGCAGAGGCAAACACAACCTTTTGGCTCTGGGGTTTTGTGAGTTGCTGTCTTTCTGCCCAGTGGAATTGTAGCTTTGGTACATCCCACTTGTCTGGACTGGTCTAGCAGGATGATATGAAAGGTGACATTTTTACTTACCAGTTAATATCCTTTTCCTTGAGTCCTGCTATACTTGTTCAGGGTCCAACCCTGAAACTGTATTTGCTTTGTTCTTCTGCAACAGTTCCTTTTGTTATGATTTTTATACTTGGCTTCAGAGGTTAATCTTCTTCAGACAGCTTTCTCTTTATGCTTTCCTGTACAGTTCTCGACTGTCGCTTACTGAAGGGACCTCTTGTGGCAGAAGCAAATAGAGGCATGGGAGTGATGTCCTTAAAACCTGTGCTTTTCATAGGTTTTGGCGTGTGTGCGCTTTACTATTAGACATTTTCTCTCTCTTTTTTTTTTTATTTATTATTTTTTTTTTAAGGTGTGGTTCTTTTTTTGTTTGCTAGAGGAGTGTGACTTAAAGCTGTACCCATTTGTGTATATTTTTTTCTGTGGTTGACAGGGTGCTTCAGTAACCTTTTTGACTCCTTTTTAGCTAGTGGAACTTTATACTCTAAACCACAAGGAATGCAACAACGTCTTCTAACGCTTTAAAATAGATGTGGGGTTTCTCCTACTTTCACCTCCTGTAACTTTCTTCATTGCAGTTCATTTGGTAGGTGTAAAATTTCTACCAGTGAACTCTGATGTGATTTTTATTTTTTTCTTTGGCGACTGGGCTGCTTTGTTTGCTGTCGGCTATGAATAGCGGTTTGTCAAAACAAAGCTGTGTGTAAGCAGGGAAAGCCAGATAAACATAACATGACAATTACAGGGATGCGGCAGTACAGAGGGAGCACATCTGATACAAGTTCAAGATGGAATGCAAACAAGCTTCAACAGGGAAAGCAAATTGGATTTAGCGCATGCCTTTTCTCAGAAGCTCAAAGCAAATTGCATTCGGGTACAGTAGGTATTTTCCTGTCCTTGGAGGCCTTACTATCTAAGTCTCATGCTTGAGGCAGTGGAGGGTTAAGAGACTTGCCCAAGGCCACAAGAAACAGCAGTTAGTGTTTAAAAGTATAATTTGTACCGCTAGAGACTTATGCCGGATGTGTGATACATGCTCTCAGCAAGCCAGAGACGAGTGCGTGCAAGATCTGAAGACTGGGATAAGAATGCGTCTCTAGCATAAGATTCTAGGGAGCACAGCATGCGAACGCACGTACCAAGCAGGACACACTTCAATTTGACGTGTAGTGTCTTTTATGCTTGGATATGAGTTCAGAGACTAGTGTCCAAGTCTCTTCCTGAAAATCATCGTTTTATGTATAGAAAAAGTGAGATGGTATCTTTGACATATTTAATGAAGTGGCAGATATTTACAGCGCACAGAATAACTTGGCATACAAACGGATTAGTTTCTCCATGTCAAGAGCTGCAGTTCAGAATGAGAGCGCTTTGTGCACACTTGATTTTTCATTTGGTAATAAGCATGCGCTATCACAGAAAATATAAACGCACAGGACAGCCTACACTTTAATATGTCCTGTTGACCTCCTTCTAGGCTAAATCAGCATTTTCCAACACTTATATGCCATAGACTAAATTTGGGATGAATTGAACCCGAAACGGTCCTTTGGGGTTAAAGAACTAACCCTAGACCACTCTCCAGAAGCTACTGCTACTTGTTTGCATAGTGGTACAATGCATATGCACAGAGCCGGCCCATCCACGCACACTATGTACTTCTGCACACATGGCCTGCTGCTTCTGACCCCACCCCCGACACGAAGCTGTGGCAGGCCATGCGTACCAAAGCACATGACCTGATGCAAGCACCAAAGCAGTGGCACAAAGTGCCGCCACTGAGCCAAACTTCTCCCCACCCCCAAAGACACATAGACTGTCCCTACTCATTAGAGCTTACAATCTAATCAAGCCAGACAACACCATAAACTAGGACTAGGGTAAATTTTAGAGGAATGGTAAAGGTACACTTGGTGGACAGGAAAATAAGGGTATTAGGATCCAAAGGCAGCATTGAAGAAGTGGACTTTTAGACTTCAAAGGCCACAACCCAGTCAAGATTTTCAGGATTTCCACCATGGCAATGCATGGAAGGCATGTAAATTGATGCCATGCATATTCATTCTGGAAATCTGAAAACACAGCTGTGTTATGGCCTAGGACAGTTCAGGGACCACGTTAACTTCAGATCATCTTGGTCAACCTGCAGCAAGAAAGGTGTAGCCCATAACTTTACATTCCAGAAGACAACTACTTACTGATGCATTAAATACATGCTGCTTTTGCTTCTAAGTAAACCCTACAAAAAACCACATGATGCTGTTAATGCATTCTGCCTTGTCAAAATCCTGTTTTTCATAAAATAGATTTGTGTATGTGTTCGGATATTTTTTTGTACCAAATGTGGCAACCTTTCCAAATGTGCCACAGGATGCCAGGAACAGCCACTTTTCCAGAGCAGGTTCATTTTATAGGGAGTGGATTCAAATATGGGTTATTGCTGCAGTCTTTGTGGTCTAGGCTGATCTTTATCTGATAATTGAGTAGTGAATATTGACAGAACGTTTTGTGGTCATTCTGAGTGCTTGTGGGAATGAAGCTATTGCTTGGTGCATAGAGTAGTGATTTGCTGTGCTTATCCACTTTAAAGGTTAACAGATCATTTATTTTTATGTATTAACCATGCAGACTGCACAA
This sequence comes from Ichthyophis bannanicus, assembly GCA_033557465.1. Taxonomy (NCBI): domain Eukaryota; kingdom Metazoa; phylum Chordata; class Amphibia; order Gymnophiona; family Ichthyophiidae; genus Ichthyophis; species Ichthyophis bannanicus. The sequence continues at coordinate 1,811,645,433 of CM066031.1, read as the reverse complement.
CACAGGCTGCTTGCTTTTCTCCCTGTTTTTGAGCCGCCACAGTTTCCTACTGTGAACTACTCACTCGGCCTCTGCTCTGTAGAGCTTAATCTAGTTGCAGACAAGACAAAAGTCAGTCAGGGGAAAACCATTATCTCCAGGAACAAGCAGGAATGAGTCTTCACATATGGGTATCGTCTATACTGACGGAGCCTGCGCGGGAACGCTCCCCAGCGTCCAAAAGGAAAGCTTTTGGGAGCATCCCACAGCGCCTGCGCGCTGCCTTCCCGCCTTTCCCAACCGCCTCTCTCCAGTTCTTCTTTTCTGTGGAGCCAGCAGGTCATGTTCCTGTCACCGCTGAAGAATTTCTTTATTTTCTTTTATTTCTTTGGTCGCGCGTCTGCCTTCTACCATGCAGCCTTTGACTCTTTTTGAAGGTACCAGCAGAGCCTCAGCTATTGCCATAGGTGCACGCAGAGTTGCTTGGTTACAAGCTTCTGATTTGGAACCCTGGGTTCAGGATGGACTAGGAAACCTTCCTTGTACAGGTGAAAACCTTTTTGGCAAAGATTGGCAAGCAAAGGCCACCCAGATGGATGCTGAAAATTCTGTTTTAGATAGACTCTCAAAGTCTACTTCTACTCCTTTTAAGAAAAGGTTGTTCAAAAAGGGATTTTTTTCCCAAAAAAGGGAGATATTATTCTGCTTATGGTCAGCAGGCATCTTCTGCAGGTCGTTTTGCTACAAAGAGACAGCAGCAACCGAAACAGGCCAAGCCTAAGGCTGCTAGGACTGCTACGGCCCAACAGCCTCAGCCTCCTCAGGGCCTTTGACTTACAACTAGAGAACTTAGCCTTTCTGGCTCTAGAACATCCAGAGCCTCTCACCATTCCAGGAAGGTTAGCTCACTTTGCTCCCAGATGGGAACAAATCACAGCAGAGCAATGGACCCTCTCCATCATAAGGGAAGGGTACAAGTTTCATTTCTTAAACCTTCCCCCTCACACCATGGTGAGACAGTTCAATACTCCAACATCTCTCCTCGACCTTCTGGGTCAGGAGATTGCTACCCTTCTTGCCCAAGGGGCAATAGAAGAAGTACCACTTCTTCAACAGGGCTCAGGGCTCTGCTCCCCCTACTTTCTCATCCCAAAGAAAACAGGGGGCTACAGTCCCATATTAGATCTCAGAGAATTGAACAAGTTTCTATGCAAGGAGAAATTCAAGATGACGTCTCTCGGTACTCTCCTTCCATACCTCCAGAGTCAGGACTGGCTTTGTTCTCTAGATCTCAAGGATGCGTACACCCATGTCCTCATCCATCCAACACACAGAAGGTTCCTTTTCCAAGGAAAGCACTATCAATACAGAGTGCTTCCCTTCGGTCTGGCCTCTGCACCAAGGGTATTCACAAAATGCATGGCAGTAGTAGCTGCATTTCTACGCACTCTAGGAATATTTGTATTCCCATATCTGGACGACTGGCTCATCCGAGCTCCATCCCAGTCAGAGGCCCAGGCTTCCCTGGCCTGCACAAGGCGTATCCTTCAGTACCTGGGACTTGTAATAAACATCCCAAAAACCCATCTCACCACTACTCAATCTCTAGAGTTCATAGGGGCCTTGCTGGATACCACCACTGCAAGGGCCTATCTTCCCCAGGCCCGTTGCCTATGCTTTGTGCAGTTAGCCTCTCAGATTCAGTTAAAGTCCCATTTAACTGCTCGAGAGATGTTACAACTGTTAGGCCACATGGCATCCACCGTGCATGTGGTCCCCTATGCTCGCCTTCACATGAGGGCAGCTCAGTGGACTCTGTCCACCCAATGGACCCAGGCATCAGGATGCCTGTCAGACAAAATAGCAACCTCCAGTCACCTTTTTTGGTCCCTCCAGTGATGGAAGTCCACTCAAAATCTGTTGCTGGGGTCCCCCTTTCAACAGTTGCTACCCCAAGCAACCCTTACAACAGATGCCTCTCCAAAGGTTTGGGGAGCTCATCTACAAGATCTCTCCCCCCAGGGCATCTGGTCTCCACAGATCAACCTCTTAGAGCTCAGAGCAATCTTTCTGGCTCTGTCTTCCACACCCTGCTCAGCTACAAGACAGTCCTCATCCACACGGACAACCAAGTAGCCATGTTCTACGTAAACAAGCAGGGGGGGACTGGCTCTCTGTCGCTTTGTAACATAGCTCTGAGATTGTGGGCCTTCGCCAGAGAGCATCAAATCCATCTCATGGCAGTGTATCTTCTAGGGGTTCAAAACTCTTGGGCAGACAGACTCAGTCGAGTTCTGCTTCCACACGAATGGTCCCTCCATGGGGACCAGATAGCCAGGATTTTTCAAATTTGGGGAACCCCAGACATAGACCTGTTTGCAAGTCCGTGGAATGCCAAACTTCCCCGGTTCTGTTCCAGGATGCCGTGTCAGGGAGTTCAGGCCAGGGATGCCTTCCTCCTTCATTGGGGCAAGACTTCCTCTATGCCTTTCCACCCATTCCCCTAATTCCCAAGACACTGTTCAAGCTTCAGAGAGACAAGGGGTCTATGATCCTCATAGCACCACGTTGGCCACGCCAAGTGTGGTACCCTCTGCTTCTGCATCTCTCTCAAGCTCCCTCCCTGGACTTGGGATCTGCTCCAGACCTCCTGTCCCAGGAGGAGGGAACGTTGTGGCACCCAAATCCCCAGTCTCTTCATCTCAGGGCCTGGTTGCTGAAGGCCTAGACCTTCAAGATTTGCATCTTTCTCAGCAAGTGAAAGATATCCTTCATGCTTCTAGAAAGCCTTCCACCAGACGTTCCTATGCTTTTAAATGGAAAAGGTTTACCAGTTGGTGTGCAGAGAAGGGTCTTAACCCTCTTGCAATACCTCTGAATTCTTTACTAGAGTATTTGCTGCATTTATCCCATGCAGGCCTTAAAACGAATTCAGTAAGAGTCCATTTGAGTGCTATTGCAGCATCCCTTAAGCCTCTCAATGGACAGCCTATTTCCTCTCATCCTCTTATAGCAAGATTCATGAGAGGCCTTCTTTTGACTAAACCTCCCATTAGACCACCTCCAGTGGCATGAGACTTGAATCTGGTTCTTGGCCAGCTTATGAAGCCACCCTTTGAACCCTTAGCCACTACCTCCTTGAAACTTCTTTCCTGGAAGATTATTTTTCTCATTGCAGTCACTTCAGCTCGCCGCATCAGTGAGCTGCAAGCCTTAGTGGCTAATCCTCCTTTTACAAGGTTCCATCATGACAAGGTAGTCCTCAGGACCAATCCACACTTTATGCCTAAAGTGGTTTCACCTTTTCATCTGAATCAGGAGGTGTATTTACCTGTCTTTTTTTCCAGGACCTCATGCATCAAGTGCAGAGAGGAATCTCCATATCCTGGATTGTAAGAGCGCTTGCTTTTTACTTACAAAGGACACAGCAACATAGAAAGTCCTCTCAACTCTTTGTTGCTTTTGATCCCTCTCATTTTGGACTTCGTCTCTGAGAACTCTGTCCAATTGGATTGCTCAGTGTATTTTTTTCGCCTACCAGAGTAACCACCTTTCTCTAGAGGGCCATGTCACAGCTCACAATGTGAGGGCCATGGCAGCCTCTATGGCTCATCTAAACTCTGTGTCCATCGACCAAATCTGTCGAGCGGCCCCCTGGGCCTCGGTTCATACCTTTACAGCCCATTACTGCTTGGACAAGGACTCCCGCCGGGATGCCTTGTTTGGTCAGGCTGTTCTTAAACATCTGTTCCATACTTAAACAACTCCTACCCCCCATCCCTGGTTTTATGCCCGAGATCCATGGAGGGAGGTAGAGCCCTTCTCAGGGACTCACAGCCTTGGGGATCTCCCTGGCATCTCTAGCTGGGGAGTCCCCATATGTGAAGACTCATTCCTGCTTGTTCCTGGAGATAGCACAGTTACTTACCTGTAACAGGTGATCTCTGGAAACAGCAGGAATAAGTCTTCACAACCCACCCACCTCCCCTAGGAGTTGTATCTATCTTTCCTTTCCTCTCTCTCTCTTTGTCTCAGCTTAAAACTCAACTGGAGAGAGGTGGTTGGGAAAGGCGGGAAGGCAGCATGCAGGCGCTGTGGGATGCTCCCAAAAGCTTTCCTTTTGGACGCTGGGGAGCGTTCCCGCGCAGGCTCCGTCGGTACCGACGATACCCATATGTGAAGACTTATTCCTGCTGTTCCCAGAGATCACCTGTTACAGGTAAGTAACTGCTTTCTTGCAGGATGGGCTAATAGATGCAGTTTAATTGAATACAGGGGCCAATTTATCAAGCTGTTAATATCAACGTTTTTAAAAAATTCATTCTAGTTGAACAGGAAAATGGGGTAGGTGGGTCTGGCAGGGAGGCAAAGTTTCCTTTGAGGCTGTATTAAGTTGCACTTCAATGCATTTTAGAGAGGTACGCCTCACATTTTCAAACCAAATGGAGAAAATCTATAGGGAATTAATTTCAGCTCTGCTTTTAGAGGAGCTGTTTGGTTTTCCCTGGAAGACCATCTTTTCATTTTGTAGTCCTAGAATATCAGGTGTCCATTCTGAATCTAGTTACTGGTATGCAGTTGAATGAGTACAGAAATATGGTTACTGTGCTGAATTTGAGTCTCAATATTCTCATAATAAGAGAACCCAAGTTGATATACATACTGAATAAAGAAATCAAAATCTTTCTTTGTGATACAGTAAGTGACTTCCTGGTTTCCTTAGCGCAATTAATTGACTAATTAGAATCAGGTGTTTGGGTAACAAACCATCCCATAGAGAATCCGCAGAACTAATTTTGGGAATACAATCATACAGTTAACATTAGGCCCCCTTGCAGATCAACCCCTTAATGTCCGATACCTCTCAAAAAAGTGGCTAGTGAAATGGCTTTTGGATATATTTGATGCACAAAACAATTTAAAAAAAAAATGTTATTTAGTAAGAAACCAATATAAGAACTGGGACATTTGCCAATACATGATTATTGGCACCCTTAAACAGTTCAAATCTGGTTGAACAAAAGAACTACATTCTCATTGCAGTAAAATTACACACCTTTGATCAATTCTCTGTACTCGCGTGACTTGAATCAACCAATGAAAGAAAACTCTGTTTAAAATGACCATATTCACTCCCTATTCCATTTTCACAATGGTGAAAACTAGAGCTTCCTGAGACCATCAGAAAAGTCATTATCAAACTTCAAAGGGGTACAAGGCCATTTCCAAAGACCTTGATTCTTGTCTACAGTTCGCAGTGTTATGGTTTTTTTTTCTGCTCATGGAACTGAAAAGGAAAATTTAATCCAAGATGTCTTCAAACGTTAGTGCACTATCAATCATTCAGCTAGCACGCAACGTCGTAACAGTCAAACAAGAAATAGAATACCTTTCAAGTCACTCTGGACCAAAACCTAAGCTTCCAGCCATACAAGGAAAACAACAAGCAGCTTACTACAAGATGAAACTAATGCAACAACTCAAACCCCTAATCAACCAGGATGACTTTAGGACTGTCTGTGCCAAGCAGCAATAACACCAGTCCTGGACTACTGCAATCTAATATGTCAAGGACTACCTAAGTGCACCTTACAATCCCTCCAGATGGGCCAGAACATGGCATCATAACAGGAACCTCAAGACAAGAACACATAACCCACATCCTGAAACACCACTTGCTCCGGATACATGCTCAGATCAAATATAAGATCATACTCATTACATTCAAAATCATACACCATACATCTGCAGACACACTCCAATCTCATAAGAGACCTGGAAATCAGACCAAGGAGAGTCAACAGCAGACACCACCTAATAGTCTCTAAAATCAAAACAAGAAGCAAACAATCTGCACCAGCACGTTTTCTATATCGGCATCAACAATATGGAACATTTTACCAGAGGACATCAAGATGACTGCAGACATAAGAGACTTCTGCAAGAATCTCAAAACCTACCTATTCACTGAACATTATGGAAGTATCACTTAGCACATTAATTTTTCTCATTGTCCACACATGGTTTCCCACAGATATTGTTGAACTCCTAATTTGACACCCCTGTTAAATGTTCTCCAAGTTTGCTACCCATGTAATGTAATCCAAGAGTTGAGTTTTAATGGAAACCACTTTGACTTAATGATAAAGCAATATAAAACCTGTTAAAATAAAAATAAATAGTACAAACTGTTAGAAAAACACTATGTACATCCAAAGAGCTTAAGGCTGACCTGGAGCAATCTGGAGTGGTGGCTTTAACCTGCACCATATTCCGCACACTAAAAGGACTTCATGGGCAAAGGCCAAGGAGGTCCCCACTGCTCAAAGACACATAAAAACCCACCTTTGAAAAACCACAGTCCTTCTCGGGAAAATGTTCTGTGGACAGATGAAACCAAACTTGAGCTCCTTGGCAGTGCAGACCAGTGATACATTTTACAGGCAAAGAAATGAAGCTTTTAAGGGAAAAATCCTTCCTACAGTTAAATATGGTGGAGGTTCTAATAATGTTGTGGAGCTGATTTGCTGCCTCAGGAACTGGAGACTTGGAATGGATTAAAGGAATCATAAGGTCAGGACTACCAAGGTATTTTGTAGCAAAATGTGCTACCTAGTGTCAGAAAGCTAGACCTAAGTCGAAGGTCATGGGTTCTCCAGCAGGACAGTGACCTAAAACATACATCCAAAAGTACAAAGGAATGGTTAAAAAGGAACAAATGGACTATTTTTTTTTAAACTGGTCAGCAATAAGTGCTGATCCCAATCCAATCTAACTTTTGGAATGAGCTGAAATCTGCCATTGCTAAAAGGAATGTTGGAACAAATCACAGTTGAAAAGTGGAAGAAACTACCAGCAGACAAACACAACTTTTACAGATAGCCTCCAAACATTTCTTGTAGCCATCTTAACTGCCAAGAGTTGTGCAACCAAATATTAGTGAAGAGTACTATTAATCCTGTCCTCAGTCACTTACTACATCGAAGTTGCACAGACTCCTACTTTATTTTTGGTTTGTATACTTTTGAACATACTATTAAAATATTATGACATACAGTTGGAATAATTTCAGTTATTTCTCAAGATAGTGTACACAGCATACCAAAAATGCAAGGGTGCCAATGTTTACCATAGCTGTATAAAGGTAAAATACTGAGGCTTGTCTTTACTCAGCAAAAAATAATGCAAACTTATCGTGCCACAATGAAAATAAATTTCAGAAGACCTATAAGAGTGGTGTTCCTCTCTGGACAGGCTTACAAGGCCATTTATAAAGTTTGGTACTCGATCCATCTGCTGTCAATCTACAAGCAGTGGAGAAAAGGTTGAGTACTACAGTGACTACCCAGGAGTGGTCATGAGAAGATCTGATGAATAGTAAATTGCAACTTTTAAAGATTTTCCAAAGAATCTCTGACTACCAGATAAAGATGTGTAGCAAATATGAGGGCTTACGTGTTGGCCATCTGGAAAAACTGAATGGGAATATTGGTCATGAGAGGTTAACTAACGAGAGAGAATTTGTTTCTGAAAACATCTGGATCTGCAAGAATTTCTGGAATGTTCTCTGGATAAGTGAGTCAAAATTCTTGCAGATCATCCAGATGTTTTCAGAAAACATATTCAGATTTTTGCTAGTGTTTTGGGGAAAAGCAAACATTCTTCCAAAATCGTCCATGTCCTGGCAAAGTAAGAACCTTATCTGCACTGTCAAACATGGTGGTGCATGTTTCATGGTGTGGGGGTGGTCTGCTGTAGCAGATCTTGACTGCTTACCATTATTGATGGAAACATGAATTCAGCTTTATATCAGATTCTAGAAGAGAAATAGTGCAGGCTGTCTCTCAATGTGCTATAGCTGAGCCAAAGTGGATCATGCACTAAAATCGGAAACCTCTTGAGTGACTACTTAAGAATAGCTAGCTGAAGCCAAGATCTTGTACATTTTTGAAGTGGCCAAGGCAAGGTCATGACCTAAATGTCACTTGAAACAATTTTTTTATGGATGAATGTGCCAGAAAGTCTTAAGATTGAAAATTGTTGCAGGAAATGTTTAGTTGTAGTTAGTGGTGCTTTTGAAGAGGTGCTACTACATAAAGGGTTCACATACTTTTCACACAAAAATCCTTATTGAATTGGGTTTTTTTTTAGGTGTTGAATAAATACACCATTTTGCCAGTTCAAGGTTATTTGGATTATCTTCCTCTCATTGTGTTAGATTTGTTGCATTTATGATGCAAACCTCAAAAGGACCTAGGGTAACACATAACAGGAAACATTATACTCAAATCATGATTAGATCCTTAATATAAATAAGTGTGCTAAAATAGACCTTTTCCAGAGATTCACAAATCCATTTTGGTGGGGGGGGGGAGTTTCTCCAAATGGATGAGTTTTGCACATACCATGACTGTCATGAACCTCGCTTCTAAGCTAGGATATGTGGAGTATTCTCAATTTCTCAAATTTGCTGTTAACGCTCGGCATAGTACTTGCATTCATGGCGTTTTGTAAGATGTTTTGTATGGATAATTTATCAAGGTGTGCTTGGAAATTCCTCTTAATTTAGCCTGTGGCACCCAACACGATGGGAAATAACCCTATGTTTCTGCCACATTTTCTTGGTTTCTGACTGCATTTCTTGGTACTTGAAAGTCTTCTCCCTCTGTGTGATTGAGTACTCTCTGACACTTTATAATCAGTGCAGTTCTGGTGTGTTTTTCCTCCTTTAACCACTTTATCCAACTTCCCCTCATCCAGCTTTTTTATCTGTTAGAATTGGAGTATCCCGGGTGATCATATCCTCTTCGTTTCCTAAACCATTAGAGTCATGATCCCAGTGCTTTTCGGGCACATTGATAGTGTTTTTACAGTTTCCAATGGATGAGGCGTGCTACTTTATTACGCCTTTCCAATTAGAAATTTTCAGCCATTAGAACTTCAGTCAGCTATGAGGTGAGTCATTGTTTCCAGCTCTTTCCCACAGAAGCAACATATGTCTGTGTTGCTAGTTTATTTTCAATGCTTGCTGTAAACCATTTTGTCCATAAGCCACTGTCCTGGGCAGCAACCATCAATCTCTCGTCCTTTGGTTTCAGTTCATCTCTCCTTAACCATTCATGTCTTTTCTTGACTGACAAAGGGTTCCTGGAGTAACACTATTTCCCATTGTATTTGTGTATTTGCCACTTTTTTTTTCTTGTTTTGTTTTTTTGTAGTATTTCTTTTGTCTTTGTTTTTGCAAATTCTGTTACTTCCCTGTGTATGCTTGTGGATTCTCTCATTCCTTCCAACCTGAAAGCTTGTCCAAGTTTGGAGACAGATTTTGGACACTTACTTTCATATTTCAGTACTTTATGTGCATTTGGATCAGATGATGCAGTTAGGTAGGCCTGGAGGCCTATTACACATACAGAGCTACTATCAATCTAAGTCCTAGGAATGTACAGTTTTGATAAACACTGATTCTTGTAAATTTAATTCATGGGCATGGAGGAAGAGTTCTTGTTTGCACATCCAGTTTTTCAAGATCTTTGAGAGGCCAGTCCACAATCCCAAAACTGTACGAGTACAGAAATTGCTACCTGATTAATGTCCTGTATCTTATTTCATGATTTTAAAGCACTTTTCAATAACTATTGTAATCTCCTGTAGTATATTGATCTTCTTTCAGTAATTTCTGCTTGAGTGTTTGATCCTTTACTCAGAGATACTTATGTGCACCTTCCTGTTCAAGATTATTGATGTCACAGCCCTTAGCCAAGGAAATGTTTTCCATTTTGCTCAATTTTCCTCTTTAAAAAAAAAAGTTGCCGTAGTACATTTGTCAAGGCTACAGGTCATTCTGATGTCAAAGCTTTTCACCATGTGGTTGGTCGCTGGGACTGTAGAGCTTCAGATCTACAACTAAGATGCTTCTGGGCTGATACACCTTTAGGATTCATGCTATATCTGTATCCCAAAGAGTTGATGAGACTACTCATTGGATTAAACGCCACATAAAACAGGGGCGATTGGGGAATCTCCCTGAAATATTCCTCGCTGGATCTTTAATGTTAGGGATGATGTATTGACCACCTTCATAGCTCATTGTGGTTTGCCGCATTGTCATGGTGACCTTAATGTAATCTATCAAACCAGTATTTATTTTGTAGATTTCAAGGCAATTTATTATTCAAGAGCATATCACACCCCTCCTGAAGCAGTTACACTGGCTCCCCATTCAAGCCAGGATCAGTTTCAAGACCTTAGTGATGACATTCAAGGCCATCAAGGGGCTCTCCTCCTCTTCACTATGTGACATCATCCAACCACCCACACCTAACAGACTAAGAAGAACCGCAGTAGCCAACATGCTAGTGATACCAAGAGACATGACCAAATGCTCCAAAGCAACATCGAACAGAGCCTTTAGACTATGCGCCCCCAAGTCTCTGGAACTCCCTACCACCACACCTCAGAGCAATCCCCAACTTGAACCAGTTCAGGAAGGCCTTGAAACACTTTCTCTTTATCAAATACCTCACTGACTGCCCCGAATCCCAGCCGCCAAGTATGATCAATACCCAATAACTCCATCTGACATGTATATAGTTACCCTAATCATTGCTCCGCATATGTACATAGTTTACCCTGTTTTCCAGGTTACTTGTTCCTGTTCAATGTAATGACCAGACTATTGTTTATTGTCGGATACCTTTTTGTTCTATGTAAACCGCGCTGATCGCAAATAGTGCGGTATATAAGAAATGCAAATAAATAAATAAATAAAATAAATAAGTGTGTGGGATGCTGTCAAAAGATTTCTTATCAATCAATGCTATACTGAGATTTCCACTTTTCTTAGTGCTGGCCATGATGGCCTTGCTCAGCATTATCTGGTCATTGGTTCCATATGCTCCCCTCTCTTATTGCCCTTTTACTCTATTGCCCTGATGTTAGACTCAATATGATCATATAGTCTGCATTTATTGCAGTGAACAGCTTATAGGTTGTAGGTGGACAAGTTTATAGGTCTGTAATTATTGGGAATATTACTCAGGTTCCCCTTCGGAAGTAGAAATGCTGTTCCAGTAATAAGCTATTGTGGTAAGTCTTGCTGCTCTGACAATTGATTTTTGCAGCTGGCCAGGTCTTGGTGGAGTGATGTGACCTGTTTGAGCCAAAAGTTGGTAACTCCATTTGGGCCAGGGCTCTTCCAGTTTAGAGCTAGTTTTGAACTTGCTTTCCAGCTCTTTCAGTTACCTCAGGCCATTCCATGGGTTTGATGTTCAGTTACCCTGCATACTGGAGCATTTATAAAAAGTATTCTGCTTCTTGATTGTACTGACATCGCTGCCTGGATGTCTCAGCACCACCTAAATTTGAATATGGCTAAAACTGAACTTCTTATTTTTCCTCCTAAATCCTCTTCCCCTTTCCTTTTCTCTATCACTGTTAACTCTTCTTCTTGTTTCCTCAGCCTGCAACCTTTTTATTTATTTATTTATTTACATTCTCTTATATACCGCGCTATTCTGCATCAGTGCGGTTTACATTGAACAAACTGAAATTACATTGAACAGGGCATTATAACTTGGAGATAACTATTTTACAGGGAACATGGGCTATGGAGGGTTAAGTGGCTTGCCCAAGACCACAAGGAGCACCTGTGGGACTAGAAACCCCAGTCCTTCCGGCCCAAGGTTGCTGTCCTCTAGTGGGATTTGAACCTCTGACCTTCTGGCCTGAAGTACCTGCCCCAACCACTAGGCCACTCCTCCACTCCACACCTTGGGGTCATCTTTGACTCCTCCCTTTCCTTCTCCACACATTCAACATATAGCTAAAACCTGTACTTCCTACTCATGTCTCCAGGCCAGTCCAGGAATCGTAGGGTAGTCAATCCCTTCCAGCAGCTGAGGACGAACAGTCTTGCTGACACCCTATCCAGCTCCTCTTGGTGCCAGAGACTGTCTTTCAGTCCTCAGCAGCTGGATAGGACCGTTTTTTGTTTTGCTTAGGCTCTTTGCCAAAAAAATAAAAATAGAAATAAGAGCAAAAGTCAAATCCTGCAGGCAGATCAGGAGAGGTTTGAGTTTGGGAAGCAAAGTCTGGGGTGCCCTAGCAGGGCAGTGCGACCAGCACTTCCATTTTAAATTCCAAAAGCCGCAGGGACAGGAGAGAAGGCAGCAGAGGCAGAGCCTGGCTCGAGGTCAGAGCCGTCATGAATCTGCCTGAGAGGACATGTCTGGGGGCCTCGGTAGCATGTTCTCGTTCTGCAGAGCAACTGCTCACTACCTGCTGGCTGCGGGTCCAAGTGAGCAGCGCTGAGCCGGCTTAGTGGTGGTAAGTGAGACTTTTGGGGTTTTGCACGATCACGGAGGTGGCAGCAGTGGCTTCACGGCTGTCAGAATCGGCAGCAGGAGGGCTCCAGTTCTCACGTATGCTGCCGATCACAGCAGCGTGCGTTCAATGCGGAGGTTGCCAAGGTTTGGCTGGGCCGGGACTTTGTTGCTTGTGTGTCCGTCGGGGCAGTTCTTTAGAGGGGATTTGTGGCCATGGAGGAGTGCTTCTTTCAGGGAGAGCAGACTAATAGGCCTCAGAAGGTGGGAAAGGCGGCCATTTTAGCTCATGTCAGTGTCTCCCACGTTAATGGAGAAGTCAGTTAAAAAGAAATTCAAGGCCAAAAAGAGTTCTTTGCCCGCAGTTCCGGTCTAGTCTCTGTTTTCAGAGCGGCAGGAAGACTTGGAATCTTTATTTCCTGCAGATTTCATCCTCTCCATGCATAAAACTTATTGTTTGAAGAGGGAGCAGGCGCAAGGTAAAATTGGGTCTCCTAAGGTTTCAGATCCCCCAAAAGCAGGGTTTAGTGGGAGAGAAGGCCCAGAAGAGGGTCCCTCTCATGGAGGCCAGGAGTTGGAGGCTGATCTTGACATGTGGGGTCAGCAGGCCTCGGGGATACAGGGGGCGAAGGACGGGGAGGCTGTTTCGGATTCGGGGTTTGATCCGCGGACCATGGAGTTGGAAGGAGAGATTGCACCGGGAGACGACCCAAATTTGTTCAGGGTGTTTCGCAGGGAGGAGCTAGGGGCTATTATTGCTCATTCCCTGTTGGCTTTGGATATAACCCTTCTGGTGGTGCAAGAGGTACCGCTAGAGGATCTGCTGCTCCAGGGGTTTAAGGCAGAGCAGAAGTGCTTTCCAGTCCATAGAGTTATTAAGCAGATGGAGTCTGAATGGGAGTGCCTGAAGGCTTCTCTTCGGGGTAGCCAGGCTATCGGCCGCTTGTACCTGATACCGAAGGAGGAAAAGGACTTGCTGCGAATGCCGAAGGTGGATGCATTGGTGTCGGCAGTGACGAAGAAAACTGCAGTTATCCAGGACCAAGCAGGAAGTCAGTCCTCACATATGGGTGACATCGACGTCGATGGAGCCCCCATGCGGAGCAATTCCCCAACTTTCTAAGAAAGCCTTTGGGAATATACCCACACATGCGCGGTCCCCTTCCCGCCCAAAGGTGCCATCTTGCTCAGTCTTTTCTTTTTCCGTGGAGCCCAACGGTCATGAGTCCGTGTTGCCCGGAAAAGTTTGATTTTTTTTTCTGCGATTTTTGCTCTTTTTGTCCGGTTCGACGCCGGTTCCCCTTCCCGCCTGGGTTCAGTATGCCGGTATTTTTCATTTTTTTGCCCTTCGTGGCACGCGTTCACGCTTTTTTTCTTTTTCCCTGGAGGGCTGGTCTTTTGACCTCGCGGGGGCCCTTTTTTCCCCGATGGCCTCCAGTGGTTTTAAAAAGTGTGATTGTTGTAAGAAGCTCATGTCTCTTACCGACACATGCGACTGCTGCCTGCGTTGCCTCGGGCCGGACCATGATCCCAAGGTCTGTGTCCCGTGTGGAAAGATGTCCACTAAGGCACTCAGAAGCCGGCAGCATCAGAAGGAGAGAATTTTTTCTGATTCTGCCTCCGGTCAAGGCCGGACCTCGTCAGAGGCCTCGACTTCTCGGGAGTCGGACACCGAGCTTCGTTGGGGTTCCTCTGAAAGGGGGTCCCCCAGTCGGGAGCATAAGAGGAAGAGAGAGCTCATGAGGGCAGTGTCAGAGGATGCCCCTGGTTCCTCGAGGACCAGGTCTCGGACCCCTGACCGCCGCCCTGGGCCTTTGGAGCTGGAGAAGCCAACTAAGGTATCCCGTGTAGAGCCGGAGTCGTCGAGCATGTAAGTCCTGTTGTCCTTGGACTCTCCTCCCAGGGAGCCGACGTCGGGTCCGCTAGACGGTTTCTCTGGCTGAGGAATTGGGCTGCAGATGCGTCTTCTAAGGCTCGCCTTAGTAAACTCCTTTATAAGGGCAAGCTGCTCTTTGGAGAGGCCTTAGAGAAGATTGTAAAGGATTTGGGCGATTCTAAGGGAGACAGGCTTCCGGAGGACCGTCCAAAGGTGTCGAGGGCCGGTGTTTTTCAGAGGTCAAGGAAGAGAATTCTGCAGATTTCGGGAGGCGCGTTCTCCTCCTTCTCAGAGAGGGCGCTTTATGGCCAGAGGGCAGTCCTTTCAGGGGGGCTCGTGGATTTGGCAGGTGATATTTCCCTCCCCAGCAGAATCAGGCCAAAAAGCCACAATGAAGGTAGGAAGGGTCAGGCGGAGACCCCAGTCGGGGGGCATTTGCAAGAGTTTTACTTTGCCTGGGCCACCATCACAATGGACCAATGGGTGCTAGAGATCATTCGCGAAGGTTATGCGTTTGAGTTCAATCGGCCTCTGGCAGATTCTTTTGTAATGTCCCCATGCAAGGCTCCAGGGAAGATGGAAGCAGTGCACAGCACGCTCCGATTGCTGCAGCTTCAAGCGGTGATTCCGGTGCCTCGAGACCAGTGTGGCTTAGGTCAATACTCTTTATTTCGTGGTTCCCAAGAAAGAGGGCTCTTTTTGGCCCATTCTCGATCTCAAGCATGTAAACCACTGTTTGCGAGTACCGCATTTTTGGATGGAAATGCTAAGGTCGGTGATTTCGACAGTAAAACCAGGCAAGGTGCTTTCATCCATAGATCTTACAGAAGCTTACTTGCACATTCCTATCAGGCAGGATCATCACAGGTTCTTGTGTTTTGCCATTCCTATGGGTCACTTTCAGTTTCGGGCTCTACCCTTTGGGCTGGCAACGGCGCCCCGCACGTTTACAAAGGTAAAGGTAGTGGTAGTGATTGCGGCGGCGTTACCGCAGGAAGGCATTTGAGTGCATCCCTACCTAGACTGGTTGATTTGAGCGGACTCCAAGGCGGAATCGCTAGTGGCGACTGGGCGAGTAGTGGAGTTCCTGGCAGACCTGGGTTGGGTGGTCAACTGGGCAAAGAGTCAACTTCGGCCAGTACAGCATCTGGTGTATCTCAGGGCTTTGTTCGACACAATCGCTGGGTCGGTGTTTCTGTCTGAGGACAGGGTGCAAAAGATTCTGGGACAGGTGAAGAGCTGCTTAGGCATGCAAGCTCCAACGACATGGCGGTACATACAGCTGTTGGGATCCATGGCGGTAGCCTTGGATCTTGTGCCATGGGCCAGGGCCCATATGCAGCTGCTACAATGGGCCCTGCTGTCTTAGTTGTCTCCGCAGGAGCATCTCTTGTCTCAGAGGTTAGTGTGTCCGGACAAGGTCAGGATAGGTCTCCACTGGTGGTTGGATTCCAGTCATCTTCAAGCGGGCATGCCCTTGGAACAGCTGGAATGGGTGTTGGTCACTAAGGATGCCAGTCTCTAGGGCTGGGGGGGCACACACGTTCGCAGGTGATGCAGGGCTGCTGGTCCACAGATGAACGGGGGTGGTCGATCAATCGTCTGGAAATGAGGGCAGTGCGTCTTGCGCTGTTGGACTTCACGAGCCTAGTCCAGGGCAAGGCAGTTCGCGTCTTCTCCGACAATGCAGTGACTGTGTCCTATATCAGTCGACAGGGGTGCACAGGCAGCATCTCCTTGTTGGAGAGCCAGTTATTGATGCGGTGGGCAGAGACCATCTGGTTGTATTGTTGGCGGCACACGTGGCAGGAAAAGACAACTTTCAAGCTGACTATCTCAGTTGAAATGTTTTGGATCCCGGAGAGTGGGAGTTGAATACGGCGGTCTTTCACGAAATTACAGTGCATTGGAGACAGCTGGTCATGGATCTGATGGCCACTCTCACCAATACCAAGGTGGCCAGATTCTTCAGCAGGCACAGGGTGCACATGTCAGAGAGGCTCGATGTGCTGGTGCAGCCATGGCCAACGAACGAGCTGCTGTATATCTTTCCACCATGGTCTGATAGGTCGGGTCATGTGACGGATAGGTGTTCATGAAGGTCTGGTGATTCTCATTGCGCTGGATTGGCCAAGGCGTCCTTGGTATGCGGATCTGTGGTGCCTTCTGGCGGATCGGCCTTGGAAGCTGACCAGTCGGATCAATCTGAGTCAAGGTCCAGTCTTGATGCCGCAGGTGGATCGGTTCTTGCTTACGGCCTTGCTCTTGAGAGGGAACAGTTGCGATGTCGGGGGGTACTCGCCGGTGGTAGTGACTACTTTGTTAAAATCCAGGAAGTGTTCTACTCCTTGGCTTATATTCAGATTTGGCGCATTTTTAAAAATTGGTGCACTGAAAATGGCGTAAGACCTTTCTGCCGGGTTGCCGGATCTCTTGCTTTTTCTGCAAGGAGGGCTGGATAAAGGTCTGGCACTCAGCTCTCTCAAAGTACAGTTGGCGGCTCTGGCCTGTTTTAGGGGCTGGATACAAGGTCGGATGTTGGCTCATCCGGACATTCTTAGATTCATCAGGGCAGTGAAGAATGCTAGACCGCTGAGGCGGCCGGTTATTCCTCCATGGGATTTGAACCTTGGTACTGGTGGCACTGACAGAGCTACCTTTTGAGCCAATGGCAGCGGTGTTTTTGCGGAATTTGTCCTGGAAGACTACCTTCTTGGTGGCTTTGTGTTCAGCGAGACTGATCTCTGATCTTCAGGCACTCTCCTGTAGAGAGCCTTTCCTGCAGTTTTCAGCAGAAAAAGTGGTTTTATGACCGGTACCGTCTTTTCTTCCAAAGGTGGTCTCTTTTTTTCCATTTGAATCAGGCGATTTCGCTTCCGACCTTTTCGAATCTGGGAAGGGGAGGATTGTTCCCTTTGCAGGCTCTATCTCGGTCGGGTGCTCGGTAGATACCTGCGGAGGACGGAGTCCTTTCGGAGGTCAGATCGGTTGTTTGTGTCCTTTGCGGGTCCTCGTAAGGGGGAAGCGGCTTCCAAAGCCTCCATTGCTCAATGGTTCAAGCAAGCTATTCGGGCGGCGTATGAGACGTTGAGCAAGGTTCCTCCTGGAGGGCTCAGGACTCATTCTACATGGGGGCAAGCGACGTCTTTGGCAGAGTTCGCTTTGGTTCCTCCAGTTGTGATTTGTCGAGCGGCGGCTTGGTCGTCCCTTCATATCTTTGCAAAACACTATAGATTGGATGTCCAGGCTAGGGGGGATGCAAATGTAGGAGCTTCTGCCATTAAGGCAGGTCTGGTGGGTCCCTCCAGAAATTAGGTACTGCTCTGGTACAACTCTGATTCCTGGACTGGCCTGGAGACACGAATAGGAAGGAGAAATTAGACCTTACCTGCTAATTGTCTTTCCTTGAGTTGTCTCCAGGCCAGTCCAGGGCCCTCCCAGTTCATTTGCAGCATACATGTTTCCTTGTTGGCTGGGTTTCGCCATTGCTCAAGCAAATGGTCGAGGCGAACAAACACGGCAAGGCTGGTTGAGACGGGGGGGCTAGGCCTGTTAGCGGTCTGGCTCCAGAGTCTTTGAGGAGGGTTCTGCCTTCTGTCTTCTCTTCCTGGGGAGCAGGAGTTGTGCAGCAAGAGGGTTCTGTGTAAAAAAATAATAAATAAAATAAAATAAATAAGGGATAGGTGTGAGCTTTCAGCAGGTGTTTTTCGGTGAAAGCGGTTTTAAGTTAAGAAGTTGGTTCTTATTAGTATATCTAGTGTAGGTTTCGGGAAATTATACTGGGTAAGGACTGAGTCTCTGGCACCAGGGGGAGCTGGATAGGGTGTCAGCAAGACTGTTTCAGTCCTCAGCTGCTGGAAGGGATTGACTACCCTACGATTCCTGGACTGGCCTGGAGACAACTCAAGGAAAGACAATTAGCAGATAAGGTCTAACTTCTCCTTTTTCTCTTTTCTCTACAACATTAATAAAATTCATCCCTTCCTCTTTGAACACACTACTTGAGCTCATGTCTACTCTTTGGCCACCTCCCATCTTGTCTATTGCAACCTCCTCCTTGCTGGTCTGTCTCATCTCTCTTCGATCTATCCAGAACTCTGCTGTGGGGCTAATCTTCTGCTAGCCCCAATAAACTCCATATAGCACCTCTTCTAAAATCACTTCACTGGCTCCCCTTCCTTTTTCTGTATCCAATTCAAACTTCTCTTAACATATAAATGCATTCACTCTACTGCACCTCCTTACCTTTCCTCTCCTCTCTTCCTACACCCCTCCTCATGAACTCCATTCTTCCTCTGGCTTTCTTCTCTCTATGCCCTTTTCTTCTACAAACTCCAGACTTCGGTCTTTTCACCTTGCTGCTCCTTATGCATGGAACAAACTTCCTTTATCTTTACATCAAGTCTCTTCTCTCCCACTCTTCAAATCCATGCAAAAGGCTTACTACTTTGAGGACTCATTGGGATCCTAATTCCTTGTTGTCTCAATCTCTATTTGAACCCCTTTGTTTATCTTGTATTCTGTCTGTCTTGATTAGATTGTAAGCTCTATGAGCAGGGACTGTCTTTGTGTTTGTACAGTGCTGCACACACCTTGTAGCTCTAAATAGTAGTAGTTTCTCCAGAAGGTTTCTCCTTCAGCTTTGGTTGGTGGTTACTCTACCATATTAATGTTTTTTTTCCAGGGAAGAGTGGCTCAGTGGTTGGGACAGGTTACCTCAGGCCGGAAGGCCGGGGTTCAATTCCCACATAGGGACAAGCAACTTCAGGCCAGAGGGACTGGGGTCTCTAGTCTCATGGCCACTCCTTGTGGCCTTAGGCAAGCCACTTAACCCTCCATTGCCTCAGGTACACAGATTGTGAGCCCTTTGGGGACAAGGGAATAAAAAGTACCTGTTAGTATACATGTAAACCGCACTGATTCTAAAGAGTGCAGTATAAAGAAAAAAAAATAAAAAGAAAATTTCCTGTAGAATCATTTTGGGTTCTCTAAATAGTTTATTTTGATATCTATCTCTTTTATTTTCTTATTGTTGCAGTTTTTGCACTTCTGCTGCTGCTTTCCTTTTATTGTTGGAACATACTGCCTTGGGGTGGAAGTGGATCAGCGGAAGGGTAGAGATAGAGGGTTGCTGAAATGGTTGGCTGATCAGTCTTTGTTGGAGACACTGTAGAGAATTAGGGTCTTGTATCGTTTATGGTGGCACTGTCCAGAGTGCCCGTACACCCCTGATGAATGCAGGTGCTGAAACGCAGATTTGGAACTTGTTCCTTGCTCCTGTTTGCCAATAAATAAACGTAGGGAAAAGCATATGCTTCTCCCTAATATATAGAGAGCCTGATATTCAGGCCATTTACGCTGTTTACAGCCCAGTAAACTGCGTAAATGCCTTAAACGGGGATATTCAACAGCATGTACAGTTAGTGCCGTTGAATATCCTAGTCTGTCCCCTACACGCCCCGATGCATCTGGTTAGCATTGGGGCATGTTAGGGGTGTTCTGAAGTGGAGGTTGGGAGTACCGCTAACCAGGTAACAGCTATATTAGACCGCTACCTGGTTAGCAATTTGTGGTTAAAACTAGGCCAGCTTTTGGTTTACCTACTTAGCTGCGGATGCTAACCAGGTCGCAGTCCAATATCGCTGCAACCTGGTTAGGCCCTGTGGTCGTCTTTTCTCTGGGCGCCAAAACCAGATATTCAAGACAGCCACTGTAGCACTGAATATCCAAGGTTAGGGGTAAGCAAGTGGGACTGTAGCAGCAACTCGAATATTGGGCCCAAAGTGTTTGCTTTTTAAATTTTTGCTTTTATTAAACCATAACAATTTTTAAGAAAAGCAAACAAAATCACCCTAGAGAACATACAAAAAAGAAACCTGGTCTTAACCCTTTAACATACTGCAGTACTGTCTGCCAACCTTTGAGGACTAAATCATAATAAGGCCCACCCAACTATTGTGATTTTAAATACAAAGATAAACTTGTCTAAATAGGCTTTAATTTCTTACCAAATGTCATAATCTTGCAGATATGCTCCAAATCAACTGATAAGGAGTTCCGTTATGTTGGCATTTATGAATTAAGTTGGTCCAAAGAAGCTTCACCAACAGCTTGCTTTTATTTTTTATTTATTTTTAAATAGTTCTTGCTTTGCTTTGCCTGGGAATAGGGATTCACAATAGGTTTAATTCTGTTGCCTTAACTGTGGTGATGGTCGATTTTATTTTTTTTATATGCAGGTGTTGGAATTTTTTTTTTTTTTAATTGGGTCCAGCTAAACTTTAGGAGCAAAGGCATAAACAGGTTCCCCCCTCCCCCAAAAGCTTTTTGCTTTTATCTCACTTTCATTTTTGTTTTATATTTTGTTTCTGAAATGGGGGAGGAGCCCCCTCCCCTGCCCTTCAGTGAGCACCATATATTTTGCTTCTCTTCGGGGATTAGGGAGGAGCTCCAGGATGTAGTTGCCCCTCCTAAGGTTTGCCATGGGCAGCTGTGGCAGCTCATTTCCAGCTGTGCTGCTTCCATCAGGGCTCTCTATAGGCAGTACCAGCTTCTCCCCAGTTTAGGCGACGGGTCATAGTGGCTACTCTCCCATGCCATGCAGTGGGATTTTTCAAGCTAATGACACACCTGACTTGTATAGGTTCTCTATTTGATCCTCAAGACCAAGCAAAAACGTTTGCCAGCACATACCTGAGACTTAATATAGTCCTTTTAATTCTTGAGTTATTTCCCCAGTATTATCATATGATCAGTGGGAATATTGCTGCAGTCTCGCTATTTAGCTAATCTTGGAACATAAGATCATAAGAGATGCCATATTGGGTCAGACCAAGGTCCATAAAGCCCAGTATCTTGTTTCCCACAGTGGCCAATCTAAGTCACAAGTACCTAGTAGTTTCCTTAGGCAAAGTTCCACAGTGCTTGTAGTGGGACAAGCAGTGGATTTTTCCAGGTCCCCTTTAATAATGGTTTATGACTCTCCTCCAGGAACTTGTCAAAACCTTTCAAGCCCAGCTATATTAACGGATTTGCTATATCCTCCGGTAACAAATTCCAGAGTTTGATTACATATTGAGTGAAATATTTTCTCTTATTAGTCTTATATGTGTTACATTGTCATCAAAATGTAGAAAGAGGCAATGAAGCTACAATTGATTTACGTTTACCCGTTCCACTCCATTCTTTAATTTATAGACCTCTATCATATCTCCCCTCAGTCATCTTTTCCATTTTATATACTGCAAATCTGAAAGTTTAAGTGAACCCCCCCTCCCCAATTCCAGCAATTTACTCTAGGGGGGTAGGGCAGGCAAAGTGTAATCTAGGGGAGGGATCTTGTGGTAGCTTTTCTTTTTCCTTGAGGATGTTTTCCTCCTTTTGATATTTACAGTGATAAACGGACATAAAGGTGAGAGTTGGGAGCATGATGTGGCTACTCTAGAGCTAGATGTCAAGGAAGGTGCCAGGCCTGTGAGGATTAAACGCCTCCTGGCAATGGTCACTGGCAGCTCATGAAATCTAATCTATCTGAGGTGTTAAGCATCTAGGGCCCCATATGCAAAGGAATTATGCTGCTTAAATTGGCCTTTTTGACAGTTTACTGAAGCTTAGTGTCTAAACTTGTATCTTTAAAAATTTACTGAATTACCAAATCTAGGAGCTTAAATATAAGGTGGGGAAAACAGGAGCTTAGTGTGGATTTTCAGCATTAGGATCAGAAATTACTTATAAACCCAGGGAAATGAATGGCAGGCCCATATTTATAAGCATAACTTGTAAGCGTCCAACTTTAAGATGAATGTTCAGCTGAAAGCTTAGGCTCTTGAGTTTGGCTGAAGATGCACAACATTTAGGGACTTAACTCTTTTTTTTTAGAAGTTCAGGAGGGCATTTTCAAACTGTTTGAGCCAGCTAGGAGACCTGCTAAGTAGTTAAAACCATATTCATCCTGATATTGAGCCAAACAGACCAGTTAGTGCTGGTGAATATCCCCTCTGGATATCGGGTAAAACCAGGGTGGTCTGTGGGCAGATCGGGGCAATGACTGTCACTAACTGCATAGGTCAACTGAATAGTTGTCCTAATTTTACCCGGTTAGTGGCTGAATTCCATCACTAACTGGATAGTGATGCTATCTGGTGAGCCCAGATATTTGGTGACAGGAACTCTGTTTTCCACTACTGAATATCCACTTTTTAATTTAAGTGGCAGTGGATGTTTGTGCCGTCGAGTCGGTGTCGGCTCATGGAGACCCTCTAGATAGTTGCCTAAATTGTGTTCGGTCTTCAGTCAGGCAGCTCATTGTTGGCAGACTGGTCCCCGTAGCTGCTGTTATTGTATCGATCCATCTCATTGCTGGCCTTCCTCTTTTGCGTTGACCTATCTTGCCAAGCGTGATGTCTTTCTCTAATCTCTTTGCATGATGTGTCTAAAGTATGAATTACCAAAATAACAAAAACAACTCCACAAATTAACCTCTTTGTAGTATTGGTAACTATGCACTAATAAAAGCTTTTTGTACCACGACAGTAGCAACGGGGAGCACAGACCTCAGAATTATCCCCAGATGGTCATTGAAAACTTCAAAACCGGAAACCCGGATTTCAGTAATCTAAACAGGGGGAATTTTACATCAACGGTCTGTGACCAACCCCTCCGACCGTCCAATAGTACAAAAAGACACAAATTTCACAAAATACTGATGGGAAAGAAAAAGTTGTTTTAACAAATGAACTACTTTAAAACTTCATAACCATAGTATCATTAAACACAATAAAACAACTCAACAGGGGACTCGCTGCTATAAACATATAACGTTCAACACATCTATGTTTCACTATTATTTAACAGGTCATAGCAAACAGAGAACCCTATAGAACAACAAAACCCATCAGCAACACATGATAAGCCTCAGCTCCAAGATGATCATCGCCGTATTAACCCCGACGCCACAGTCAGACGTCTCTCCTAGCGTTTCGCAGACGCTGCTTCAGGGGGGTATACTATAAAACAAAAAAACGTGCTAAATAAACCTACTACAAAACTATATACACTCCTACATCAGAACAAAACAGAGCCTGAGATTCTCACCTGGCCCACGCTATATCCACCGACTCATTCATCCAGCTCAAGAGACACTCACTCCCACCCACTAACCGCAGGCAAGATATCCAAAAACCGGCGTCTGACGTCACACCTTCGTCACTACCGGAAAACACCCAACCTCCCATACAGCACAACCTTCATATACAAGCCTGGCAATCAATGTTAAGGTTCAGCCCACCCGGGGTCACAGTGTGGAGCAAAAATATCCATCGCTGCTCACGGCGAATCAAAAACTGCTCACGGGACAGATCCCCAGAACCCTGGGACACCTGCTCAATCCCAAAGCATTTTAAATCCTCAAACATGCCCCAACTCCAAACAATGGCCAACTAATGGCGCTTCCCGTCTCCTACACCGCAACCTACTGGCCATTGTTTGGAGTTGGGGCATGTTTTCGAGGATTTAAAATGCTTTGGGATTGAGCAGGTGTCCCAGGGTTCTGGGGATCTGTCCCGTGAACAGTTTTTGATTCGCCGTGAGCAGCGATGGATATTTTTGCTCCACACTGTGACCCCGGGTGGGCTGAACCTTAACATTGATTGGCAGGCTTGTATATGAAGGTTGTGCTGTATGGGAGGTTGGGTGTTTTCCGGTAGTGACGAAGGTGTGACGTCAGACGCCGGTTTTTGGATATCTTGCCTGCGGTTAGTGGGTGGGAGTGAGTGTCTCTTGAGCTGGATGAATGAGTCGGTGGATATAGCGTGGGCCAGGTGAGAATCTTAGGCTCTGTTTTGTTCTGATGTAGGAGTGTATATAGTTTTGTAGTAGGTTTATTTAGCACGTTTTTTGTTTTATTTGTTTTATAGTATACCCCCCTGAAGCAGCGTCTGCGAAACGCTAGGAGAGACGTCTGACTGTGGCGTCGGGGTTAATACGGCGATGATCATCTTGGAGCTGAGGCTTATCATGTGTTGCTGATGGGTTTTGTTGTTCTATAGGGTTCTCTGTTTGCTATGACCTGTTAAATAATAGTGAAACATAGATGTGTTGAACGTTATATGTTTATAGCAGCGAGTCCCCTGTTGAGTTGTTTTATTGTGTTTAATGATACTATGGTTATGAAGTTTTAAAGTAGTTCATTTGTTAAAACAACTTTTTCTTTCCCATCAGTATTTTGTGAAATTTATGTCTTTTTGTACTATTGGACGGTCGGAGGGGTTGGTCACAGACCGTTGATGTAAAATTCCCCCTGTTTAGATTACTGAAATCCGGGTTTCCGGTTTTGAAGTTTTCAATGACCATCTGGGGATAATTCTGAGGTCTGTGCTCCCCGTTGTTGTTGTTGTGGTACAAAAAGCTTTTATTAGTGCATAGTTACCAATACTACAAAGAGGTTAATTTGTGGAGTTGTTTTTGTTGTTTTGGAATATCATAGCTAAACTCCGGTTGGGCCTAGTGTTGTTTGTAAAGTATGAATTAGCCTAGCCGCTGCAGTTGAATGTGCCCCTCATCACTTTTGTTGTAATGTGCTCTTATTTTCTGCTGGCACAATTTGAAGAACTTTGTTTACTTGTATTGTCTCTGCATGAAATGCTACTAACTGGGTCATTCAGAGAATGAAGCAGCAAGCAATGGAACCTTGCCCAGTTTTTCATTGCTTAGTATTTGGGGAAGGGTGAAATAGTTCCTAGAAGGAAACTTTACTGCCTTGGGCAGCTGGAGCACAGTCTTGTACAAGCTGAAGGCTTACTTTAACAGAAGGAACATTTTGTAAGAAGTTCAGTTTTCAGAGTTGGTGTTGACTTGACGGCACTCAAGAACAATGGTGACTAAAATTTGAACTGGTCCAAATTCAAATTATCTTTTTTGAGATAAAATGGTCTTGCTTTTTCACCATTTTGTTTACCCCATGGTCTGTATCTCTCCCTCAGGCCTTTAAAAGAACCTGTGTACCTGCTGCAGTGGGATATTTTCTTGCTCTGAGCCAGAAGACTACAATGTGATCACCCACAGCTTGCTTTTTCTGACCTGAAATTGAAAGTTGAGCATGCTGGATAAAGGTAGGTTATCAAGAATGTCTGTCACTCTGCATATTTTATTTTATTTATTTTGACAGTTTTGTATACAACCTTATCCTTCAATCAAAGTGGTCAACAAGACATTGGGAGGCATACATTCAACAGGAGGGGATACGATTCACATACGTGAAAGGCTATCTATTTATAGGTCTAAATGGGGATGGGTGGTTGGGGCTAAGTGGTGAGGATAGCTAGTGGGCCACTTGGGTGGTATCTAGTGCTTGGCAACTTAAGGTGGTTGCTCATAGGCCTCGGTGTCTTTATAAACTAGACTTAAAATATCCATCTTTGCCATCTCCATACAGTGTTTTGTAGTGCTTCCCCCTCCTTGCCTTGGCCTTGCTCCCTTACTTTGGGACACACCTGGTTCCCTTGCGCTCTCTCAAGGTGGACCAGGCTGTTACTACTTAAGGAGGGCTGGGGGGGAGGGGTCTAGTGTACACTCTTGCAGGGTCCTGATGGACAGGGGGAGACACAACTCAAGGCCTAAACCGGAGTAAATTAAAAGACAAAAAGAAGAATGGGTGCATGAAGGTATTTAAAGTACAAACACTAGGATCAATATTCAGATGCTGCAGTGTTTTTCTTAAATGCTGACACAGCATTTATATTATCCATGTATATTCAATGCCACTATCTGGATAGCAAGAGGCGCAGAATATACACACAATAATGGTCACTCTTGCTGGAGGAATAATGCCAATAAATAGAAAAACCTCCGCAGTATAACTCGAAAGTAGAATATAACTTTTTAAGACTTGGTACTATTATAATGAATGTAATGATTAAACAATGTGATCAAATACAAATCCAAACCATTTTAACTGGTAGCACAAGGTCTCAGCATATGCGGGCAGCCAATAGATTGGTATTTTATCATCTAATGGACTCACAGCCCTTGTAACATCAACGACCTGTGTATGAAAAACAGCTACCAGTTTTTTTTTAGTGTTTTGAAAAACATCTCAAAACTGTAGTAGTGCTTTAAAGATTTGTATTTGATCACATTGTTTAATCATTACATTCATTATAATAGTACCAAGTCTTAAAAAGTTATATTCTACTTTCGAGTTATACTGCGGAGGTTTTTCTATTTATTGGCAGAATATACACAGACAGCAGTAACCGTTACCACTTTACAGATAGTGGCAATACTCAATCCATTGCCCAAATAGAGCCCAAATCCCTAAGGGGTACGTCCAAGCTTTCAGGATGGCCCCGAGCAGGATGGGCCCGTTTGTGCACCACGGGAACCAGACGTTCCCTCAGGCACAGGATCAGGCCCTGAGATGGCCTGGCGTGCCACAGTAGTCCCATGGAGATGTTCTCCCCGCAAGCCTCCCTGACTCCTGTGGTGCCAACTCTCTGTTTCCCTGCCACCCAACCTAAAGTGAGGAACCCTGCTTTGAGAACATTTCAAGAGAATTTGAAGAGCCAAACTTTGTAGAATAGGAAGGTCCTTTCCTGAAACTAAGGTACAACTGAGATCTCTTGTTTTAGGTGGCATGTTAAACAAAATGAGAGCTCAACATAATCCTAGTTTCCATATTGTCCTGCTATATCAGTCCAGACAAGGGAGGAGTTCCTCTGCCAGCAGATTGATGGAGACAAAGAACCAAAGAAGCCCAGATTTCAAAAATCACTCCCATGCCTCTACTCGCCTCAGCCACCAGAAGTCCCTTCAGTATTTTTGTCTCCAATAAATGGTGGATGGATTTTCTCCTCTGTAGATTTTGGAGGAAAAGATTAATTTAAAAACTCGAATAGCAGCCTACAGGTTAATCTCACTAGAGCGTGACATGGGAGGCTTCACCAGACTTATGCCTTTTCGGTAGCCATAGAAGGAGAGAATTTGGTTCAGCTCCATGCTCTTACTCTGGATAAAAGGCTGTTGAGCAACCAGAAATTAGAAGGATCTGGAAGAATACAACTACCTCGCACACATCAACGCCCCTCCCCCCTCTATTTACCCCCTGCTCTCTCCTGAAGATTGCAGAAGGCTCTGAAGTATCTGCTTGCTAGCCATCTTAAATGCAGTGCTACAGAACTAGAGAAACAGTTCCTGGGGAATAGAGTTGAGCCTGGCCCAAGCTTTCAGCCTGGGGCTCTGAGGGGTGAGTACCAAGGCTTCACTATTGAAGCAGTGATAGCTGCATTCACATAGCCTGCAAATTTTGCAATTACCGAATGATGACACTCCCACTGTGATGGCTGCTACATCGGGTGTTAATTCAGTGTTAGTCGCTACCATGGGGCTAATGCTCTGCTACAGTTTTTTCAGCAACCACATCACACATCCATAGCTTTTCCTGTCTCCAAACTTTTTTTTTCTCTAAACTCCTAGATGCCTCAACTTTCAAATATCCACTTTCTCTTCCTTGACAATTTTCCCCCAGCTTCCAGATCAAACACCACTTGCAGACCACATCAGCCTCTCAGAATTGTGCTCCCCCTCCCTCCCAAATGGGCAGAGCCAGCAGCCAGTAAAAGTTAACTCGGGGGGGGGGGGGGGTCCATTTCTTTTTGGGGAGGGTTGAGGGGAATCGCAGCACAACTCAACCCTGCAAACCTCAAATACTTGGCTGCTGCACCCAGTAGCTCCTCCCTCCTCTAATTGGGCCCAGCTCAGGCATGATCAAGGAAACTTGAGGGTCGCCATTCAGCTGAGGCAGCTTCTACCCCAGGGGCCTGAGACTGCAGATTCAACCAGGCAGATCCACACCACCCTCCCATCTCTGGAGCTCATTATTTGTTCAATGGCTTCCCCCTAGTCCCCTGCAAAGCCATCAAAGGCAGGGCCCCAGGGAGCAAGGCAAAAACAAAGAACCTTCACTCCAGTCTACCTCAGTTGAGACCCCAAGCACAGACAGGACCTCTGGTAAAACCAGCAACACAACCAAGCTCCATGGGGGGGGGGACCATTCCAGGAACAGCCTGCCTTAAAACTGGCCAGGCCTCCTGTGAACACTATGCTGCCTGCACAGATCCCTGAAAGCTCCCTTCCAGAGAATCAGGGGCCCTGGTCCTTATTCCTTCCTTTTCTCCTTGCTTCAGAAATTAAGGAGGGTTCCACCATATTGCAAATCCAGAAGTGGCCTCCACTGAAGCAGACATGCCTGTAGATCCTTGAATCTTGCAAGGTACCTCATCCCTTATCAACAGGCATCCCCCCCCCCCCAGCTGACAATGCCTGCTCCTTCCACTCCTATTTGCACTGAGAAACTACACACCCCATAGCAGATGATAACTATCTCTCTACATAGTCCCCAGATGAGCCCATGGAGGAGCTATCCTATCCCAAGTTCCTAAAAAAAAATTAGTCTGGTGCTTGCCCTCAGTGCTTCCCAAGCACCCACAAAAGAGGTGTGTTTTCAATCCCTACTCAAGGCTTGCAGGGCTCCCAAGGAAGTTAAGGTTGGTTCTCAAAAATCTCCAATTCTTCATCTGGAAAACGCACACCTCCAACAATACATCTCACCTCAATTAATTAAACATTTCTTATATACCGCCTTTCATGATATCAAGGCGGTTTACATTGAACAAACTGAAATTACATTGAACAGGGCATTATAACTTGGAGATAACCCTCCATTGCCCATGTTCCCTGTAAAGATTTTAATCTTGCCGCCATTCACCATGAATTATTGAACTCCTTTCTAGAAGCAATGTCCAACCTAGGCTATGAACAAGTCGTAAAGGACCCCACCCACCAAAAAGGCAACCTCCTTGACCTAGTCTTCGTTCCAGCAATAGATACCAGCAATTTAAACCAAATTAAATTATCTGTCACTCCTGTCCCCTGGTCTGATCATAACTTAATAACATTTTGGATACCGACACCACAAACAGACCACCACTTAATGACATGTGAACCTAGAAAGACAACCCGTTTCAAACAACTAGACAGAGAATTGATCACTCAGCATGTAATCCCTAAGCTATCTAAGCCATCAAACAACCTTAACGAATTGCTCAACAATTGGAATAACACTCTTTCTCAGTATGCCCAAGATCCGTGTATTGATGATAAACCTACAACTAATAATCGCTCACCCAAAAAACAGAAAGCTCCATGGTTCTCCTCCAATTTACGATCTTCCTTACTTCATCTGAGAAAATTAGAGAGAAGATGGAGACGCACCCGCAGTACAACAGTCCAAGTAATATACCTTGAGCACCTAAAAAAACAGAGACTCAATGTGGAAAGAAAGAAAAACATTCCATGCCAAGCTCCTTAACAGATCGCTCAACAAGCCGCGTGACCTTTTTGAATTAGTAAAATCATTGACCACTCAGCCACCCCAGACACAACAAGAGGGTATACAACCTCAGGCATACGCCACCTATATCCATTCCAAAGCAATAAAAGTAAATACTGCTACACTTCAAGAATCTTTTCAGAACCCCCAAATACATTCTCCTCTTACTAATCTCTTTCCCCCGTCAACAAAAACTATAGAGGAAACAATTGCCACCATCAACACCACAACGGCTCCTAATGACCCATGCCCAGCACACTGGATCAAATCAATGCGTTCGGAGTTAAGCCCAATAATAGCTGACATCGCAAAGCAATCATTTACAACTGGAATCTTACCAGATGCCCTAAAGAAAACATCCATCCATCCTCTGCTAAAAAAATAACCAGCTTGATCTGAAAAAAGAAGAATCCTACCGACCAATTTCAAGTATTCCATGCCTAGCTAAAATATTAGAGGAGACAACTCAAAGACAAATTCAACAGCATATAGACATTACTTCCCCGTTAGACCCGTGCCAACACGGTTTCAGAGAGGCGCATGGCGTAGAAACCCTTCTAACTTCATTAATGAACACACTCACCAACGGGATTGATGACATCAAAAAGGCTTTGCAATGATCTTCCTTGACATCACTGCGGCGTTTGATTCAGTAGATCATGAACTACTCCTGATGAGACTCCACGCAAAGGGAATCCATGATCGTGCATGGGACTGGTGCAAATCCTACCTCCAAGGCAGATGGAAACAAGTACGGATTGGCAACAAGATTTCAGAACCCTTCCAACAAAAACAGGCAGTGCCACAAGGCTCCTCATTATCGGCACTACTTTTTAACATCTATATGCAACCACTATGTGACATAACTCTCTCATTCGGCATATCATGTCTCATGTATGCTGATGATGTGCTGTTGTTCACGCCTGTAGCAGTCACATGCCCAGACTTCACAATCTTAATCAAATGCTTCGATGCAATAACGGATTGGCTCCTCACTATGAATCTACGTATAAATTTCAAGAAAACGGAAGTGCTAATTATCACTCGGAACAAGGATTTCTCCCCACCTTCAACACTAAAAGTCAGGGATGCAGAACTTCCGGTAAAATCCAACATACGCTACCTAGGCGTAATATTGGACCAACACTTGGACTTCAAAGATCACATCAAACGCACAGTAAAATCCATATACTTCAAAATCAAAACCCTCCGTCATCTGAAACCTATGATGGAAGCTCACGACTTCCGAACTGTCTTCCAAACCTTAGTAACGCCACATTTTGACTATGCTAATATAATACTACATGGCCTTCCAAAAAACACCGTAAACCCGCTACAGATGGCCATGAATGCAGCTGCTCGTGTCCTGTGTGGAGCATCCAGGAATGACCACATTACACCCATATTAAAGGAGCTTCACTGGCTACCGATAAGATGCAGAATCCTATATAAGGCCTTCATTACATTCAAAGCATTCAATAAGATATCACCCTCATCTATTGTTGATCTAATCACTCACACCCCCCAAAACAGGGCCAGAAGAACATTTACAGAAAATACTCTAATACCAAGGGAATCCATAAAACTTAAACAATCGACCATTAATAGAGCATTTATGAGCTATGCACCAAGGTGTTGGAACAATCTCCCTTCTAACATAAGAGCAATCAGAGAGCTCAAGCAGTTTAGAAAAGCCATTAAACACTACTTGTTCATCTTGTACTTTACACAGCATGAGGATTCACTTCTTAACCCACACACTCACCCAGTTATGTCACTTGATAACACATGTTTACCTAACTGCAACTCGACTGCTGATCACTATGATAATACAATACATTAACGCTTCATCACCATGTTGAATACAAACATGCTGTAACCTAACTCTGACGGTAAAACATGTTATATGTATGTATATAGTTTCTCCAGTTAACCCAAGTTTAAAAATCCTGTTTTATGTAAACGTAGGACGAATGTTGTCCAAATATTCTGTTCATTGTAAACCGCACTGATGAGAAATAGCGCGGTATATAAGAAATGTAAAATAAATAAATAAGTAGTTAAGTGGCTTGCCCAAGACCACAAGGAGCACCTGTGGGACTAGAAACCCCAGTCCTTCCGGCCCAAGGTTGCTGTCCTCTAGTGGGATTTGAAGTACAAGGTACTGACCGCCCCAGAATTTGAGCACCAGCAACTTCTGCATCAGTCTGTAGTCTCTGAATCTGTGCTGAAGAAAATCAAGAGCTTTAAGTCACTGGCGCAAACACTGCCAGGAAAGAACAGTGCACCTTGGATGCTACCAGGCAAAAGACTTTAGCCATGCTGATCTTCTACCAGCAGCGGATCCTCCAGTACCACCACAACCTCTTCTACAGTTAGAGGATCCAGATGCTTTCGCACAGCTAACTACTGACTTTCACAAATCTGTTTACAGCATTATTTGTGTTAACTGATATTTACAACTCCATAGCTCGCTCTGCAGCCATGGCCATCTCAGCCAGGTGCATGGCCTGGCTCAGTCTGTCTTGGCTCTGGGAGGACTTGTACGAATGATTAGTGGATGCCTGGTGTCAAGGGGACAGCCTCTTCAGTTCTAAAGTGCAAGAGGCCGTCCCAGAATTAAGAGACCACTCACTGTCAGTGAGCAGGCAGCACAGCCTGTGGAGCCAGCCACAACAGTTTGCCGGCCCAGCTGCCTTAATTTCTCCAGCTATACCATTACCAATATTTTCAACAATTCTTTCAATGACGCAGATACCAGCCTTGCCGTAGGCTCATCACATTCCTGCTCAACCATATACTCAATGTCTTAGAGCAGGAACAAAAACAACAGTCGCTCTTGCATGCCAATATTCCTAAACTCTGCCCCAGCTTTTGACTACCTGCTGGTAGGGGGCAGGATCTGACATTTTAGAGAGGCTTGGCAATCGATAACCACAGACTGCTGGGTACTCTGATCATTCAGGTCATATATAGAATCAACCTCTTGACTCTGCCTCCAACCCACCCGCCTCCCTCCCAACAACAGCTTCTGGGACACCATGTTTCTCCAGGAAAAAGCAGGAAATCAGCCCTCACATATGGGTGATATCAGTGCTGACAGAGCCAATGTGTTAGCTTCTCCCCAGTTTTCAAAGAAAGCCTTTGGGAAATGCATCACGCATGCATGGTCCCTTTCTGCCCAAGGATGCCATCTTGCCTCAGTCTGCTGTGTTTTTTTTTTTTTTTCTCCTGCAGAGCTCATCGGACATTGTCCAGTTTTCCCCAGACAGTCTTTTTTGAGGTTTTGTGTACTGGTTCCTTCCTGCCCCAAGCCAGCTTTCCTGGGCATCTCACCTCTGATTTCTCTATTTGACTAGTGTTCATGCCCTTTTTCTGATAGCCTCCAGTGGCTTCAAAAAGTGACTGACTGGTGTGGCAAAATGTTACTCACTGACCCAGGACTGCTGCCTCCGATGTCTCTCCACTCAGAGCACAACTCGGACTGCAAGCTCTACAGAACCATGATCTCTAAGGCCTTGAGCTGCTATCAGAAGCAGAAAAGCATTTTTCAGACATCTGACTCTGCGCCGGCGTCTCCAGTGACACCACGCTCTAGGGCCCCCTCTGATACATCTGTGCCCCATGAAACCAGAGTATTCTGAGTCCTGCAGACGCAGTTCCTCCATGCAGAAATCTGCAGAGGTGGATCACAAGAAGGAAGAAACCCTCAGACTGCCTCTGAGGACAGATCCAGGGAAAAAGGAGAAATCCCACCCTAGGACCCACAGTCTCAGGCATGAGTCTGAGGAGCTGCCTGCCAAGCTTCCATGTAAGAAGTTGTTGGCACCTGCTGACTGGCCTTGAACCTCAGAGGCCATCCTTAAGGACTCCCCTCTCCCCATCCCCCCTCAACAGGGCCGATGCCAGGCTCGAAATCCTCAGTGCCTTTGTCGAAGGCTGCAGAGCCAATTGGTATGGAGTCCAGAATGGCATCCCTAGAGCAGTATATCTGGCCTAGTGGCCATGCAAAAGGCAATCATGTCTGGTTCATCCATCCCGACAACAGGCCCCTCGACATCAAGGTCTTCCCCAGACATCGAGCCAGTCTTAGAGTACCATTGGCCTTAGAGGTCCCAGTCCTGTTCCTCAGGACACTGGTCCTCCCTGGTGAGCATCTGCAGCTCAGATGATCCTCTGGAGGTCACAGACCGCCAAGAGCGGCCCTCAATCAAGGTGATCATGCAGCATCTGACTCGTACTTGTACTTTGAGTCCAAATGGGAGACAGAGGACGAAGAGTACTCAGACATGAGGAGAGACACTGATGTGCCCTCAGACCAGTCCCCCCGACAACCCAACGCCATTCCCTGTCAGAGGACATTGCGATTGTGTTCCCCTTTTTCTTTTGTTGCTTTGATTCCTCAATGGTGATGGTTGGGGGGGAGGGGGGCAGTGAGGAGATACACTAATTGAAGGTGGAGGAGACTAGGGCTGTGAGATTTGGTTTGTGTGGAGGGTGTGGGGGTTTTATTTTGTGTTTTGTTTTGTTTTTTCGCGTAATACCAGGCTATGGTGGTATGTGAAGCAAAAAAGGAGGCTGTCTCTGGTACAGTTATAAAGAGTCACCAATATGCTGCTGATAATATACTCGCTGAGGGTGGTGGTAGAAAAGTCGCTGCCTTCTGTTGGCACGTTAAGCCTGATAGAAAGTTTTTTTGTTTTTTTTTCATTCTTCATAGAAAATAGGAAAACCAGAAAATCAGAACCTCAAAGGAGCTGCGATACACCATTTTTGGAAGGTGTGGTGAGGGTGTCGCTGTGATGGAGGTCACTACTACTACTACTACTAATCATTTGTATAATGCTACAAGGCATACACCACACTGTCCCTGCTCATCAGAGCTTACAGTCTAGTCAATAATAGACAACACAACAGCTGAGGACAAGGACACAAGGAAACAGACTAAGCGGATCAAGATCCAAAGGCAGACTCAGGAGTTTTCAGCTTGGATTTGAAAAGCACCAGAGATGAAGCCTGATGCACAGACTCAGGTAGTTTGTTCCAGGCGTTAGGAGCAGCAAGGTGGAAGGCTTGAAGTCTGGAGTAGAAGAGAAGGGCACAGATAGAAGGGATCTGCCAGAAGAGTGGAGCACCTGAGAAGGGGTGTAGGGAGAGATAAGAGGAAAGGTGGTGAGGAGCAGCCGAATGAGTGGCCAGTAGATGTTTTTGAACTGGATATGGAAAGGGAGCCAGTGAAGCGACTTGAGAAGGGGGGGTTATATGAGCATGTAGAGGCTGGTGGAAAATTAGTCATGCGGCTGAGTTTTGAACAGATTGAAGGGGAGAGATGATTTAGAGGCAGACCAGCAAGGAGGAGGTTGCAATAGTCGAGACGGGAAGTGACTAAGGAGTGGATACGTGTCTTAGTTGTGTGTTTAGAGAGGAAGGGATGAATTTTGCCAATGTTGGAGAAAGTGACGGTTAACTTTCTACATGTGGATGTGTGGAGAGAGTCAAAGATGACCACAAGGTTGCATGCTGAGGAAATAGGGGAGGAGTGTAGTATTATCCACAGAAATAGAGAAGGGGGGAGGTGGGTTTAGGGTGAAAGATGAGTTCCAGTTTTGGCCATGTTCAGTTTGAGACACGGCAATGTCCGATAAGCAGGCTGAGATCCGGGCCTGGATTCCAGAAAGGTAGATCTGAGAGTCATCAGCATAAAGGTGGTACTGAAAACCATGAGAGGAAATAATCTTATATTTTTTGAAGGTGCAGTTA
Source organism: Ichthyophis bannanicus (assembly GCA_033557465.1). Classification (NCBI taxonomy): domain Eukaryota; kingdom Metazoa; phylum Chordata; class Amphibia; order Gymnophiona; family Ichthyophiidae; genus Ichthyophis; species Ichthyophis bannanicus. The sequence continues at coordinate 1,811,610,110 of CM066031.1, read as the reverse complement.
ATAAGACAAGACCTTCCTTGGCTAAAGCCATGTTGGCAGTCTCCCATTTGTTCAGAAATTTTGTTCTTAATGGTTTCTACCATTTTTGTCCAGTAGTGACGTCAGGCTTACCAGTCTGTAGTTTCCCGGATCATCCCTGGAACCCTTTTTAAAAATTGGCATTACATTGGCCATCTTCCATTCTTCAGGTATTACTGATTTTTAATGAGTTCACAGATGAGTCTGCAATCTTATTTCAGTTCTTTCAACACCCTCAGATGTATACCATCTGATCTAGGTAATTTGCTACTCTAGTTTATCAAATAGTTGTAATGATCAAAAACAAACACAACATGAGGTGCTTAAAAAATATTTGTCTAAACAAAATCTATTGGGACCCTCTGAGTTGAGTTTGATATTACAACTACAAACTCAAAAATAATCATTCCTCACTGTTATTCTCTTAATGTACAACTTTGTCATATTGAATCTTGAAACTCAAATCCTACGTCATTGCCCTACATAACTTCCAGGACAAATGCAACTTAATACTTCAATAGTTGATAATTCAGTCACTTATATCAAATCTTCATTAGTACAAAATCATTCATTTGGCAGTCCAGCATAGCTGTTCTCTGAACCTGCTTGCAAACTTGCTCCCGAGCTTGCTTCTGCATTTGGATATGTGTTTTAATTTGAAAGCTCAAGTTTTGTGACTATTCTGACTGTACGGCTGTCTCCTTCCCCCATTCCACAAAACAAACTGTACAGATATTCTGGTAGAACTAGTGTAGTTGGCAGTGAGAGGAGAACTATGAATTTGTCCTATAGAGATTTACTGCTGTGAATAAGTTCAGAATGTGTGCACAATTCTGCAGCATAGAGGTCATGTTAAGAGACCTGTTGGTTGCCCATTACCATCAGCATAAGCTCTTATGGAGAGGCAAAATATTTGTCAAGGTCGAGCCAGGTAGGTTGTGGCTCAATTTTTTTAATTTAATGGCAAGGTCAAGATTTTCCCTAAAGATCAGTCATGGATAAGTGAATTTCCCAGGCAGATCTCAAAAATACAAAGTACATTGCGAGTAATTATACAGTGATGCTTTGGTCTGTAATGCTATGCTAAATGGGGTGATGCTGTTCCTCCTTTTTGTTGCTTGTCTTGGGCTATTGTGACAGGACTCTTCATGTTATAACTACTGTGGACTTCTTAAAACCCCATTTTTATATTTATCTCCCAGCCATTAAAGTGGCAGTCCTTGGCTAAAAAGCACAAACCGAAGCCCTGCTAATGTGGGCCTTGAGCCTTACAGGTGTTGTAGGTACTATTTCCACAGAATCCCTAGAAGGTCTGAAAATTAAACCCACAGTAGTACTCGATGCTTGCCATGGGTCAGACTGGCAAACCTTCTAAAAGAAAGCTGTAAACCTCTGTGCCAAATGACTACTGCCTTCCAGTGGAGCATTTAAATTTTCTGGAAGACTTTCTAAAATGCAGTACAGTGAATTATAATATTTGAATTGGCAGTAGCAAACTGAAGTGTTTGGCTTTGTTAATATACTGCTTCATTAACCAGCAGCAGGATGACAAATTGGCATTTCTGCCGGTGTGTGTGTGTGTTAATACCTCCTTTTTTGTATAGAGACACGAACATCCAATCTTAGAACCTGGATATATTGTCTGCTTTGACAACCAATACAAAATTAGGAATGTGTTTGAAAGCTTCCCCGAGAAGGTACCTGAAAGGGAACACTCCCCTAGGGATAGGCTGTGCTACATTTTGTTTCAGTGATACCTTTTTTTTTTTAATTTTAATTCTACTAACTGCGCTCAGGAGCTAACCAGAAAATTTATATTGGTGCCCTGTTTCTCATCAGATACCATATGGAAGGTTTGTTGCACTGTGTAGCACATACAGCCCCAAACAAAACGCCTCATGTGGTGCAGCTGCAATACGGAGCCCATCCTCGGGCACAACCTGTGACATGGAGCGGGGCCCAAGACTGGTTGCAGAAAGGAAAGTCTTACTGGTCTCCTGGTGGGCTGGGGACCAAGTACAATACTGCATGTTTGAGGATACCTAAAAAATATAGGCATGGAGAAAATATCCTGCACCACTCTGCAGGTTCTGTCCTTACATCCCTACTGGACAGACTGGATAGACCATCTTGGTATTTATCTGCCATCTGCCGTTACTATTTTACAATAAAGAATGTGCGGAAGACTTCAGGGCTGGTAGTCAGAAGCACTTAATTTGTTAACTGGATGAGTTGCATTGAGCGAGATACAGTCCATAGGCTAAACCTTTCAGTGGCTGAATATTGCCCATCTGGATGCAAATGCAATGTGTATCTTTGAGTCAATGCTGACTCCTGGCGACCTAGAAGCTCCTGGGTTTTCTTGGCAGTGTCATTGGAAGTAGATTGCCAGGCCTTTCTTCCGAGGCAGTGGAGGGTTAAGTGACTTACCCAAGGCCACAAGGAGTGCTAGTGGGAATCGAACCCTGGTTGCTTGGTTACCAAGCCAATGTTCTAACCACTAGACTACTCCCCCATCTGGATAATGAGACTATTGCTGCTATCTGAATAGAAGCCATGCTGACAAGGTCCCTCATCAGAGACGTTTGGCAAAACTAGAGTCATGGGATAGGAGGCAGTGTACTACTGTGGATCAGGAACTGGTTAAAAGATAGAAAGCAGAGGGTTGGACTAAATGGCCAATTTTCCCAATGGAGAAAGGTGAATAGTGGTGTACCCCAGGGATCTGTGCTGGGTCCGCTGCTTTTTGACATATTCATAAACGACCTGGAAAGTAGAATAACGAGTGAGGTTATCAAATTTGCAGATAAAACAAAACTATTTAAAGTTTTAAAAGCCAAAAGGATTGTGGAAAATTGCAAGAGGATCTTGATAAATTGGAAGACTGGGCATCAAAATGGCAGATGAAATTTAATGTGGACAAGTGCAAAGTTATGCACCTAGGGAAGAACAACCCAAACTAGGGTTACACAATGCAAGGTTCCTTATTAGGAACTACCACCCAGGAAAAAGATTTAGGCATCATTGTGGATAACATGTTAAAACCCTCGGCCCAGTGTGCAGCGGCAGCCAAGAGAGCAAATCATAAGGAAAGGAATGGAAAATAAAACAAAAGATATTATAATGTCTCTATCGTTCCATGGTGAGACCTCACCTTGAATATTGTGTGCAATTCTGGTCGCCGTATCTTAAAAAGGATATAGCGTTATTAGAAAAGGTTCAGAGAAGAGCCACCAAAATGGTAAAGGGGATGGAAGGATACTCCTATGAAGAAAGGCTAAAAAGGTTAGGGCTCTTTAACCTGGAAAAGAGATGGCTGAGGGGAGATATGATAGAAGTCTATAAATTAATGAACGGCGTGGAACAGGTAAACGTAGATTGATTGTTTACATTATCAGAATATAGAAAGACTAGGGGACATGCAATGAAGCTACAGAGTAAACTATTTAAGACTAATAAAAGAAAATATTTTTTCACTCAACGTGTAATCAAACTCTGGAATTTGTTAGCGGAGGATGTAATAAAGGCTGTTAGTGTAGCTGGGTTTAAAAAAGGTTCCTGGAGGAAAGATCAATGAACCCTTGTTAAGAAGGGACCCAGGATATCAATGCTTGACCCAGTACAAGCATTGCGGAACCTGTGTCTTTTGGGGAAACTGCTAGGTACGTATGACCTAGATTGGCCACTGTTGGAAACAGGATACTGGGCTTGATGGACCTTGGTCTGACCCAGTATGGCCTATCTTATGAGATGCCTCTGGCATTGCCCTTGAGGGTGTTCTGTACTGGCAAAATTACCCCGGCGGGAGGCTTCGGCTTCCAAAGCATTATCGGGGCTCCAGGATGTTCTCGAGGCCTCGACCTCGGCAGAACTACTGGTGCCATGCTCTGGGGTACCAGCTGCTTCCAGTACCGATACCCAGGCATCAGCAGCATCGATAGACCAGAGGTTCCAGGGTATTGAACGCAGTCTGGCGGCTCTCCTTACGGCATCGACACCCTCAGAACCGTGTCACAGTTCAACCGGTACCGACGCCAGTATCGGTACCGCTACCGATAGCATTGACATCGGTGTCTGCTTTGCTGGCACCCAGTCATGCGATGCCTTCCGGTGCTGATACACCGGTACCCATGCCCCCCCCCCCCCGGTACCGACTTCGGTTGGTACGGGTATCGGGAACTTCAAGAACATCCGGACAGGAGGTACTTCGAATCCTCGGAGGACTCCGAGGATTCTGACAGCTCTGCCAGTACCGGAGTACTTCTCACAGAGGAGCCTTCCTCTCCTAAACGCAGGATGTCTCCTCCAGAGGGTATCTCCTTTCAGGATTTTATCAGGGAGGTGGCTCGAGGTCTGTCCATTACTGTGACTCCTGAAACAGAGCCCAAGGCAAAGGAGTTGGAGATTTTACAATATCCCAAGGCTCCTAAGGAGGCAGCTACCTTGCCTCTCCATGAGATCTTACATGATCTCATGTTGAGAATGTGGGAGACACCTCTTACCACCTCTCCTCACTCTCGCAGACTGGATACCATGTATCGAGTCCCTCCTTGTCCTGGTTTCCAGAAAACTTAGCTTCTTCACTACTCTATTGTAGTAGAATAAGCTATGAGAAGGATGAGGAGTGCAAAGAGGCATGCCTCTAATCCTCCAGGACGTGAGTGTAGGACTTTGGATGCCTTTGGACGTCGTACTTTCCAGGCTTCCATGCTTTCTGCCAGGATCAGTTCCTATATCTTATATATGGGAATGTTCCTTAAAGAAGTCACAGGAGACTTGGAGGTTTTAAGCCCTCCTTCCTGACGACAAGAGGCAGGACTTTCTCACACTGGTTAAACATGCCCAGGATGTTACTAAGTTTGTCAATTGTGCAGCTTTTGACTGTTTTGAGTGCATAAGCAGAGCCTCTGCCATTGCCATAGGTGCACGTAGAATTGCCTGGCTCCAGGCATACGATTTGGAGCTCTGGGTGCAGGACAAACTGGGCAATATCCCTTGTACAGGTGAGAATCTATTTGGCAAAAATTGGCAAGAGAAAGCCAATGAGTTGGATGCTGACAACTTCACTTTGGATAGGTTATCCAAAGCCACAGCTGATCCTGCAAGGAAGAAATCTTTCAAGAAACCACTCTTTTCAAAAAAGAAGAGGTTTTATCCCTCTTATTCCCAGCAGGGACGTTCTGCAGGTCTGCCTGCCCAAAAGAGTCAGCAACCACCTAAACAAAGAAAAGCAAAGACTGCTAAGCCTCAACCGTCTCAGCAGTCTCAGCCTCCACAAGGCCTTTGACTTTCATCTAGAGAACTTAGCCTTCCTGGCCCTCAATGGACCAGAGCCTTCCACCATTCCAGGAAGGTTGTGTCACTTTGCCCCCAGATGGAGGCAGATAACAGCAGAACATTGGACACTCCATTATAAAACGGGTACAAGCTTCACTTTTTGAGCATGCCCCCTCCCACAATGGTAAGACAATTCTCAGACCTCTCTCATCAACCTGTTAGATCAAGAGGTCACTATGCTTCTTGCCCAAGGGGCAATAGAAGAAGTACCCATTCATCAACAGGGTACGGGGTTTTACTCCCCCCTATTTTCTTATCCCAAAGAAAACAGGGGGACACAGACCTATTTTAGACCTCAGAGAATTGAACAAATACCTGTTCAAAGAGAAATTCAAGATGGTTTCTCTGGGAACTCTGCTGCCATACCTTCAGAGTCAGGATTGTCTTTGTTCTCTAGATCTCAAGGATGCATACACTCATGTTCTCATCCATCCAACTCACAGAAAGTTCCTTCAGTTACTTTTTCAAGGAAAGCACTACCAATACAGGGTGCTTCCTTTTGGCCTGGCCTCAGCACCAAGAGGGTTTACAAAGTGCATGGCTGTGGTAACAGCATTTCTCCGCACTCTAGGAATATTCGTCTTCCTCTACTTAGACTGGCTCATTCGAGCCCCATCAGAGTCAGAGGCCAGGATTTCTCTATCTTGCACAATGCATATCCTCCAGTATTTGGGTCTGGTCATAAACATCCCAAAATCCAGTCTAACTTCCACTCAATCTCTAGAGTTCATAGGAGCTTTGGATACCAGAAAAGCAAGGGCCTATCTTCCTCAGACCCGTTGCCTTCACATGGTGCAGTTAGCTTCTCAATCAGTGCTAAAGCCTCATCTCACTGCCCAAGAAATGTTACAACTACTAGGCCACATGGCATCTACAGTGCATGTGGTTCCTTATGCTTGCCTCCATATGAGAGCAGCCCAGTGGACTTTATCCACTCAATGGACCCAGGCATCAAAATGCCTGGCAGACAAAATAGCAAACCTTATTTTGTCTCTCCAATGGTGGCAGTCCACTCAGAACCTGTTGCTGGGGTCCCCATTTCAACAACCTTTACCCCAGGCAGCTCTCACAACAGATGCTTCACCAATGGGTTGGGGAGATCATCTGCAAGACCTCTCCACCCAAGGCACTTGGACTCCACAGGAGACTCATCTACATATCAATCTCTTAGAACTCAGAGCAATCTTCCTTGCTCTTTGAGTGTTCCACACCCTGCTCAGCTACAAGACAGTCCTCATTCATACGGACAATCAAGTAGCCATGTTCTACGTGAACAAGCAGGGGGGAACAGGCTCTCTGTCGCTTTGCAACGAAGGTTTGCAACTATGGGCCCTTGCCAGAGAGCATCAGATTCATCTCCCGGCAGTGTATCTTCCAGGCATACAAAACTCTTGGGCAGACAGACTCAGTCGAGTTCTTCTTCCACACGAATGGTCTCTACATGCAAACCAGGTGGCCAAGATTTTTCAAATTTGGGGAACCCCATACATAGACCTCTTTGCAAGTCTGAATGCCAAACTTCCCCGGTTCTGTTCCAGAAATCTGGCTCAAGGCTCTCAGGCCAGGGATGCTTTCCTCCTCCACTGGGGTCAAGACTACCTTTATGCCTTTCCACCCATTCCCCTAATTCCCAAAACCCTGTTCGAGCTTCAGAGAGACAGGCCATATGATTCTCATAGCTCCACATTGACCACGGCAAGTGTGGCACCCTCTGCTTCTACATCTCTCTCAAGCTCCCTCCCTGGAGTTAGGGTCTGCTCCAGATCTCCTGTCTCAAGAGGACAGAATGTTATGGCATCCCAATCCCCAGTCTCTGGATCTCAGGGCTTGGTTGCTGAAGGCCTAGATCTCCATGATCTTAACCTCCCTCAGCAAGTAAAGGACATCCTTTATGCTTCCAGGAAGCCTTCCACAAGACGCTCTTATGCTTTCAAGTGGAAAAGGTTTACCATATGGTGTTCACAGAAGAGTCTTAACCCCCTTGCAATACCTCTGGAATCATTACTGGAATATCTCCTTCATTTATCCAATGCAGGACTTAAAACTAACTCAGTAAGAGTCCATTTGAGTGCTATTGCAGCTTCTTTCAAGCCTCTAAATGGACAACCTATTTCCTCCCATCCTTTTATAGCAAGATTTATGAGAGGCCTTCTTCTAACCAAGCCTCCCATTAGGCCTCCACCGGTGGCATGGGACTTAAACCTGGTTCTTGGTCAGCTTATGAAGCCACCTTTCAAACCCTTAGCTACTACCTCATTGAAATTAATTTCTTGGAAGGTTATCTTTCTCATTGCAATCACATCAGCACGCCGCATCAGGGAGTTGCAGGCACTAGTAGCTGCTCCACCTTATACAAGGTTCCATCATGACAAGGTAGTCCTTAGGACTCATCCACACTTTATGCCAAAGGTGGTCTCGCCTTTTCATTTAAACCAAGCGGTCTACCTGCCTTTGTTTTTTCCAAGGCCTCATGCACCTAATGCAGAAAGGAATCTTCATATTTTGGACTGTAAAAGAGCTTTAGCCTTTTACTTGCAAAGAACACAGCAACATAGAAAGTCCTCTCAACTCTTTGTTGCTTTTGATCCTTCTAATTTGGGACTTCCAGTCTCCAAGAGAACACTGTCCAACTGGATTGCTCAGTGTATTTCCTTTGCCTGTCAGAGTAAGAATCTTCCTCTGGAGGGCCATGTTACAGCTCACAATGTGAGAGCCATGGCAGCTTCAATGGCTCATCTACACTGTTTATCGACGACATCTGTCGAGCAGCCACCTGGGCCTCGGGTCATACCTTCACAGCCCATTACTGCTTAGACAAGGACTCCCGCCGGGATGCCTTGTTTGGTCAGGCTGTTCTCCAACACCTGTTCCATACCTAATCAACTCCTATCCACCATCCCTGGTTGGATGCCAGAGATCCATGGGGGGAAGTGGAGCCCTTTCACAGGGACCCACAACTTCTGGGGTCTTTCCCTGGCATCTAAAGCTAGGGAGTCCCCATATGTGATGATTACATTCCTGCTTGTTCCTGAAGATAGCATAGCTACTCACCTGTAACAGGTGATCTCCGGGAACAGCAGGAATTTAGTCTTCACAACCCACCCACCTCCCCTAGGAATTGTATCTCTCTATCTTTCTTTTTCCCTCTCTCTCTTTGTCTCAGCTTTAAACTCAACGGGAGAGAGGCAGTTGGGAAAGGTGGGAAGGCAGCACGCAGGCGCTGTGGGATGCTCCCAAAAGCTTTCTAATTGGACGCTGGGGAGCATTCCCGCACAGGCTCCGTCGGTACCGACGATACCCACATGTGAAGACTAAATTCCTGCTGTTCCCGGAGATCACCTGTTACAGGTGAGTAACTATGCTTTCTCTTATTTGTCTTAAATAGTTTACCCTGTAGCTTCATTACATGTCCCCTAGTCTTCCTATAGTCTGATAGCGTAAACAATCGATCTACGTTTACCTGTTCCACGCCATTCATTAATTTATAGACCTCTATCATATTTCCCCTCAGCCATCTCTTTTCCAGGTTGAAGAGCCCTAACCTTTGTAGCCTCTCTTCATAGGAGTAGCCTTCCATCCCCTTTACCATTTTGGTGGCTCTTCTCTGTACCTTTTCTAATAACGCTATATCCTTTTTAAGATATGGCGACCAGAATTGCACACAATATTCAAGGTGCAGTCGTACCATGGAACGATACAGAGGCACTATAATATCTGTTTTATTTTCCATTCCTTTCCTTATGATACCTAGAATTCTATTTGCTTTCATGGCCGCTGCTGCACACTGGGCGGAGGGTTTTAACTGTTATCCACGATGACGCCTAAATCGCTTTCCTGGGTGGTGGTTCCCAATGTAGAACCTTGCATTGTGTAACCATAATGTGGGTTGTTCTTTCCTAGGTGCATAACTTTGCACTTGTCCACATTAAATTTCATCCGCCATTTGAATGCCAGTCTTCCAATTTATCCAGATCCTCCTGCAGTTTTCCACAATCCTCTTGGGTTTTAACAACTTTAAACAGTTTTGTGTCGTCTGTAAATTTGATAACCTCACTAGTTGTTTCCTTTTCCAGGTCATTTATGAATATGTCAAAAAGTAGCGGACCCAGTACAGATCTCGGGGGTACTCCACTATTCACCTTTTTCCATTGGGAAAATTGGCCATTTAGCCCTACCCTCTGGTTTCTATCTTTTAACCAGTTCCCGATCCACAAAAGTCATCGGATAGGAGGCAGTGTACTATTTAGTTTGGCCAAAAGTCTCTGAGGGACCTTGTCAAAGGCTTTCTGAAAGTCCAGATATACTATATGAACCAACTCACCTTTGTCTATCTGTTTATTCACACCTTCAAAAAAACATGTCAGATTAGTAAGACAAGATCTTCCTTGTCTAAAGCCATGTTGGCTGTCTTCCATTAGGCCATGACTATCTACATGCTGTGTAATTTTGTTTATGATGGTTTCTACCATTTTCCCCGGTACTGACGTCAAGCTCACCGGTCTGTAGTTTCCCGGATCACCCCTGGAACCCTTTTTAAAAATTGGCATTACATTGGCGATCCTCCAATCTTCAGGTATTACAGATGATTTTAATGAAAGTTCACAGATTACTAATAGCAGGTCTGCAATCTCATATTTCAGTTCTTTCAACACTCTTGGATGTATACCATCCGGTCCAGGTGATTTGCTACTATTCAGTTTATCAAATAGTTGTAATACATCTTCCTGGTGTAGCGATATTTCCTTCAATTCCTCTGCAGTATCACCTTTAAATACCACTTCAGTCATGGGTAACATCCCTACATTTTCCTCAGTAAAGACCGAAGCAAAGAATTCATTCAGTCTCTCCGCTATAGCCTTGTCTCCTCTTACTGCCCCTTTTACCCCTCTATCATCTAACGGTCCAATTGACTCTCACAGGCCTTTTGCTACGAATGTACTTGAAAATGTCTTTTTTGTGTTTTTGCTTCCTTAGCAAGTTCCTTCTCAAATTCTCACTTTGCCTGCCTTATCAATGCTTTGCGTTTAACTTGCCAGTGCTTGTGCTGTTTCCAGTTTTCATCATTTGGCTCTTTTTTCCATTTCCTGAAAGATGCTTTTTTTGGCAGCAACAGCCTCTGACCTCACCTTTAAACCATGCTGGCAGTTTTTTGGGCTTTCTTCCACTTTTCTTAATGCGTGGAATACAGCTGGTCTGGGCTTCCAGGATAGTATTTTTAAACACTCAAGCTTGATGTAAGTCTTTAACCTTTGCAACCGCTCCTTTTAGTTTTTTCTTAACTATATTCCCCATTTTATCAGTCTCCCTTTCGAAAGTTAAAAGGCAGTACTGTGGATTTCTTTACTATCCCTCCTCCACTAATTAAATTAAACACGGTCATGCTATGATCACTATTGCCAAGTGGCCCCAACACCCTTATTTCTTGCACCAGATCTGGTGTTCCACTAAGGACTAGGTCCAGTATGGCTTCCCCTCTGGTCGGTTCATGACCCAGCTGCTCCAAGAAGCAGTCATTTATTTCATATAGAAACTAGCATGTCCTGCCGTGACACTGACCCAGTCTATACCGTGGTAATTGAAATCACCCATTATTATTACTGTGCTGTGACTTTTGTTAACTTCCTTGATTTCTTTGAGCATTTCATCATCCATTTGTTCATTCTGGCCAGGCAGTCGATAGTATACCCCCACTGCCATCACCTTCCCCTTCATTACGTGGAATTTCAATCCATAGAGGTTCTACAGCAAATTTTGTTTCCTGCAAAACTTTAATCCTTTCTGACTCAATGCTCTCTCTAACATAGAGCGCAATCCCTCCAGTTCTATCATTACGATATAGTTTGTATCAAGGTATCAGTGTCCCACTGGTTATCCTTCCACCATGTCTGAGATTGCAATCATATCTAACCTCTCATTTAGTGCTATATAGTCTAACTCTCCCATCTTATTGTTTAGACTTCTAGCATTTGCATGCAAGCATTTTAGAGACTGTATTTTATTAATATTAATCTGGCTATTGGTAGGCATGGGTAATTTTGGAATCTTTACTCTGCATCATACTCAAGGGCATTTGGGCTACTTTATTCTTTTTTGGAACCTCACTGCTTTTGGTAGTATCCTTGAAGGATACCTTCTTCCGAACCATGCGCTCTTGGGCGACTGTCAGCTTTCCCCTATTTTCTAGTTTAAAAGCTTCTCTATCTCCTTTTTAAAGGTTAATGCCAGCAGTTTATCACCTCAAGTTGCACCTGCCTCCTTGTTTCAAGCTGTAACAATAGCTTTGTTGACAGTTGCCATGGCACCTGTCTACACTTTTTGGCAGGCTTTCTTTTTTTTTTAAATGGCTGCAGTATCCATGCTGTTTTTCCAATCTCTGGTACAGTGGCGCATTGCTATGGATTGTGCTATTTGGAATGCATTTGATATGTACTTCCTATATTATGCCTCCTGCATTTTGCTATAGAGGGGTCCTCCTAATTTACAGTTTTCTTTTATAAACTCAGTGCAAAGGTGTTTGTTTAAAAAGCAAAACACAAACACGAACCCCCCCAAACATATTCCTCCTCTTCCTACACAATTTTGGCACTTAACGTTATTTGCTATAGCAATGCTTACTGTAGTATTTTAACTAAGGTAATTCTATCTACAATTATCACCCCCCCCCCCCCTGTCTCCACAGTGCTGCTAACTTCCATAGTTTGTTGGTATATCTTACTCCAATTGTTTGCATGTTTTGTTCCTGCCTAATGTATTCATGTCTACAGCTACTGTGACTGTCTTGACTAGATTGTAAGCTCTGAACAGGGGTCTGTCTTTTGCATGTCTGTGCAGTGCTGCATACATCTTGTAGCACTATACAAATATTTACTGTAGCCCATAATTTACTACCCTATTTGCCATTCCTTACCATGCCAGTGGTTTAATAGCAATTTATGTATTTATAGCTGCTATCTACTGGACTAGTAGGCTTTGAGCGTCACATCACCCAAGTGGTTCATTTTGTTTGGCTATGGGCACCATTCCAATAGAATGTATGCTTTCCCCTAACTGTATAGTGACTTTTTGGTCTTAGTCAACTCATGTACCCTTCACAATAATCTGTTTGGATCTCACATCTTACCTCTTATTCCTTATGCACCTTTCTCTTTTCTAGCTGAATTGCATGTTTATCTATATTAAGGTTTGCATCAATTTAGTTTTATGTTTATTTTAGTCATGTTTATTTTGCTTATATGATATGATCTTTATACGTTTTCTAATCTTATTTGTTCTTAACTTTATCTATTACTTTATACTAGCAAGTTTTTATGCTCACAATATGATACTCTTACTTATGACACAAAATAAGATGTACAAAATATTATACATGTTAATTTTATGGCTTCTATTAAGATCCCAACCCCCCCCTCCCCCTCGACGAAGGCTTCCATTTGCCAAAACACGGCCCATGTAGGGAGAGACCCTTGGACACACTAATAAAAGCTGTTAACAACCCTTTCAAGGTATGATTTCATCACCCTGCTCCTTGTATCCTTTGTTGCTTCCTCTGGGTGTGCTTGTCTTTTTTCCTGACGTCCGCACCCTCAGGGCAAAGGAAACAAAAGCTTGATTCAAGAGAGGGCAGGACCAGTGTTGCAGTTCTAGAGCCTAACAAGACTGAAATGGGTCAAGTCTTGGCACCAATCCTTAAGAGCAAGCCAGACACTCAACTAGTCTGCAACAGAATATCTGTGCTCCTAAGCCAGGCCCAAATCCTTCTCACTAGTCCACCTACTGGGGGCAGAGAATACTGTCAGATTCAATCTGTGGGTGATTATTACTAAGTCAGTTTTCTCTGCCTCCATCTGCTGGTTGAGCAGCACAAACCATTCGTCTGGACTTGTCTAGCAGAAATCAAGGAAAGAGAATTTAGCAGATGAAGAAAACAAAATTTCTTTTTTAATTTTGGATTATCCTCTAAATTTTTTAATCATTATTTCTCCAGTAATAAGCAGGAAGTTGGTCCTCGCATATGGGTGATGTTGGTGCCAACGGAGCCCACATGGAAGCATTTCCCCAGCTTTCAAAGAAAGCCTTTAGGATATGCTACCACGCATGCGTGGTCCCCTTCCTGCCCAAGGGTGCCATCTTGCTCAGTCTTCCTTTTTCCGTGGACCCAATGGACGTGTGTCCTGTTCCTCCTCCCCCCCCACCCAAAATATTCCTGTTTTAATTATCTTAAAAGTTAAGTTTGCTCCCGCCCCTCCCCCCTTCCTGCTTTGAGCTGGAGCTGTTTCTGATGCTGTTCTCGGGTCCCTTTTTTTAAAATCTAGGACTCCTCGACCGGCATTTGCAGCTTTTTTTTTTTTTTTTTGCCCGGGGGTCATCGACCTCCCCTGCCCCCCCACCCCTCGTCCATGTGCTCCCTGCCATGTCTCCTAGTGGGTTCAAAAAATGTTAATCAATATGTAAAATAAGCCCTCAATTTATACTTAGAAGGATGTTAATAATTTTCACACTATGTTAATTAAGCGAGCATTGCCTTACTCTACGAATTAACCAGTGGCAAGAGGTCTCAGACTTCCAGCGGCAATGCTCCAATGATTTTTACGAGCAATGTGCCTGATTGCATCAACGACCTCAATGTGCCTCCGGGTTTTTTTTCTTTTTCTTTTTTTTCTTCTTATATACTAAAAAATTCACTTTCAACGTTATCAATTTGTCACTTGCAATGCTCAAATAATATGGATTTTATCCCGTGTTTTGAAATCCTCTAAAGCTTTTGAACTGTCACATCTCAGTCTTCTAATACCATACTTGAGAATGTGCTTCACAGCTAATCATTGTGTATTTCTGCTTGTTCATGCGTGCATTTTCATCTACTGATTATAGCATTTAATTCTTGCTTATCTGGTCATCGCTGATCATTTCCCCGACGCCATCTAATAGGTGCCGCACTTTGCGTTTCGTTAATCTTCTTCAGGGGGAGTTAAAATGATCACAGCACGATTTATTACTGCACTGTTGAACTGTTAATAGCACGATCTACAACACAAAATGTATTTATACGTCAGTTTACCTAATGCAACCATATTGCAGACTTGAACAGGATGTTGCTATTTCCACTAAATCACCTACCTATGACACTCACGGTCATTCTTTACATTTGCAATCATCAGGACTTCCTTCTAACCTGGTTTACTGAATGTCCCAAAAAACGCCGCGCATGCGGGTAGCTATCCTCGCCAAACTTTAAAATGCTACAATCAGTAGATGAAAATGCACGCATGAACAAGCAGAAATACACAATGATTAGCTGTGAAGCACATTCTCAAGTATGGTATTAGAAGACTGAGATGTGACAGTTCAAAAGCTTTAGAGGATTTCAAAACACGGGATAAAATCCATATTATTTGAGCATTGCAAGTGACAAATTGATAACGTTGAAAGTGAATTTTTTAGTATATAAGAAGAAAAAAAAGAAAAAGAAAAAAAACCCGGAGGCACATTGAGGTCGTTGATGCAATCAGGCACATTGCTCGTAAAAATCATTGGAGCATTGCCGCTGGAAGTCTGAGACCTCTTGCCACTGGTTAATTCGTAGAGTAAGGCAATGCTCGCTTAATTAACATAGTGTGAAAATTATTAACATCCTTCTAAGTATAAATTGAGGGCTTATTTTACATATTGATTAACTTCTATACCCTCTGGAATTAGACCTATTAATTGGTTCAAAAAATGTGACAACTGCAGTCAAAACATGTCAGTATCTGACACACATGACTGCACCTCCTGTGCCAGGTCATGACACCCAAAACCAAACAAAAAGGTCAGAGTTGTAGGAGAGATTGTTCCCCAGTTCCGACTCGGCCTCCCCGACGTCGAGCTCCAAGCCCAGCACTTCCCATGAGGCCCAAGCAATCTCGGAGTCTTGCGGCAGCACCTCCAAAGTCCTCTGACCCAGAGAAATAAGTCTTCGAAGTCTACCGAGGTTGCACTGGAGAAACCCAGTAAAACAGCCCGGAGGGACTCTGGCAACTCCAAGAAGCACCCTACCACTGTCCTCAAGAAGGATTCCTCTGCTGGCAGAGACTGTTGTTCCTCGAGGCTCTAGTCCTTGTTGAGTATGCACTCAGAGTGCTGGCACCAGGCCCGATATCCTCTGCGCCTGTGCCGAAGGCTACGGAGCCTTCCAGCCTGGAAACCAGAATGGTGGCCCTGGAGCAGAAAATCACTGCTATCCTGGCCCTGTAACAGGTGATGGCCTGTTTGTCCGCATCATCTGCCCTTACAACCAGACCTTCGACTGCAAAGGAGTCCCCAGTCGCCAAGCTCTGAACACCACTGGCCTCAGGAAAACTCTCAATGCTGGTCAGTATCCTGGTCCCGTTCTTTGTGTATCTGGTCATCTCCAGGAACAAGCAGGAGTGAGTCTTCACATATGGGTACGTCAGTACCGACGGAGCCTGCACGGGAATGCTCCCCAGCATCCAATCAGAAAGCTTTTGGGAGCATCCCTCGTGCCTGCGCACTGCCTTCCCGCCTTTCCAACTGCCTCTCCTCAGTTTTCGTTTTTCCGCGGAGCCGGCAGGACGTCCTCCTGTCACTGCAGAAACTTTTTTCTTTAATTCTTTATTTCTTGTTTTCTTGTGGTCGCGGCTGTTTTTCCTGCCGCCACCGGTACCGCCGGTGGGTTTTTCTTTTCTTTTTCTTAAACTCAGGGAGAGTTTTTCCCTCAGTTTCTGTCTTAAAATTTTTTGGGCCTGCAAGGCCTCTCCATCATGGAGCCTTCTTCTCCTAAGAAGTGCCTTCACTGTGGAAACAGTTTTCTTTTTAGACTCCAATGTCTGGTGTCTAACCTGTTTGGGTCCTGATTGACCCTTTTTCCCCTGAACAATCAGGCTACAAAACTGTGAAGAGATTCCCTCTTTCGAGTTTCCCTCGATACCGTTTTCCCTCCCTGGGTGAGGGCACCGGCCTTTTTCTTCTCTACAGGATCAGGTAACCCACAAACAGTCTGTTAAGACTAGCCAATCCTTGAGTGGTAGGTCTCATGCCAAGCATGCTGACGGCCCCGGCCTTGCCCTCAAGACCCCATTGGCATTAAAACCCCGGCAGGAGTCTCCGGGCTCCAAAGCTATTCAGGGGTTTCAGGTTGTTCCTGGGGCTCACCCCTCACAGAACATACCTGAGCCATGCTCGGTGGTGGCATCCGCTTCGAGCGGTACCGATACCCCGGCATTGGTACCGATACCCCAGCATTGGTACCGATACCCCGGCATTGGTACCGATACCCCGGCATCGGTACCGGTGTTGAGTATTCCACTCTTCACCAGGGATCGTCATCTGGCGTCCTCGGTACCTTCGGGACCGATTGATACGTCCCAGATTGACTTTCCTGTATCGACAGCATCGCCGATACCACCACCGACGTCGGTACCCTCTAGACATGCATCGATAGACTTGCTCCCTTTGATGCCGAGTCTGGAATCGATATCTAGTCTAGAAGACTGGGTGCCGACGCGTCTCGGAACCGACCCTTATCGTTTCCGGATACGCAGTACCGAGGATATTCACCAAGCGTTTCTGGTTGCCTTGGTACCGCTTGAGCAGCCTCCGATGACTGCTTCGATGGCGTTACCGCCTCCGATTCCGACTCAGCTACCGGTATCGGTATCGATGTCGGTTCCTGCAGTTACATTGGCACCAGCCACTTCCTTGCCTTTTTCTCCATCGCTCCTTTCTATGCCTAGCTTGGAGTCGATACCTGGCATGGACGATACAGTACTGCCTGTCTCAAATCGTGACTGCCAGCACCAGTATCCATCTAGTGGGGCTCTTTTTCTGCACCAGACCAGTACATCCTCTGGTGCCCAGGCTGCTACTTCAGCTTTAGCCTATCCAGGGATGGTACCCATTGGAGATCCTTCTTTTCAGGAATTTCTCCTTGACATGGCAACATTTCTTGCTATTCTTATCCCTGGCTATGATCCTACTCGAGGCTCTCCTGCAGAAAAGGAAAATATAATGCTTCCTTTTACATCATTCTTTGCAGGATCTTCTTCTGAGAATATGGGAAACACCTTTAAGGGTTTCCTCACCTTCTACAGCAACTGATGTTCTGTATTAGGTGCCCCCCTCTCCAGGATTTCAAAAGACTCAACTTCCCCACCATTCCATTGTAGTGGAATCTGCAATGAGGAAGGTGAAAAGCAAGAAAAAGCATTCTTCTTATCCGCCAGGTCGTGCATCTAGAGCACTTGATGCCTTTGGACGTCAAACCTTCCAAACATCTATGCTGGCAACAAGGATTCTCTCTTATATTTTTTATGAGTCTATCTCTCCAGGAGGTCACAAAGAAATTATCACTTTTGACTCCCTTTCTATCAGAGCCCAAGGCTGCAGACTATTCCTTACTTCTTAGTCATAGCCAGAATCTTTCTTGGTTTCTTTCTCGTGCTTCTCTAGACTCTTTTGAGTCTGTTAGCAGAACCTCTGCTATAGCCATAGGAGCACGACGTAGAGCCTGGCTCCAGGCTTCAGACTTGAGCAGATGGGCACAACACACACTGGGTAATTCTCCTTGTACTGGAGAAAGTCTCTTCAATAGGGAGGCTTTACGTCAGGTTGCTCATTGCTCCACTGACTTCCCTGGTTCTGGGGGACCATCCTAAGCCGCCTTCTTCCCCAGGAGGTAGGAAATGTCCTACCAAACCTTCTTTCCCTAAGAAAAGAAGGTTTCACTCTTCTCCTGCCCATCATCCAGATGTACCCAAGCAGGGGACACCTCGTCCTAGTCTGAAGAATCCAAACTCTAGCCAGTCTGAGCATACCCAGCAACCATAGGTTCCTGAAGGTTGCAACCTACAGTTAACTTCTTCTTAGCAGAAGTTTGTTCACTGTTTTTTTTTCTTTAAAGCTCTACACGTGGTTTCCTTTCTTCAGGATATGCTGAGCTGTCAGGATATTCTTGTCTATGGGTTACAGATTTCTCCTCTTCTTCCTACCAAGAAGAGAAGTTAACAACTATCCCATGATAGTTTCTGTCCCAACATGAACATTTTTTCCTTCAGTTGACTCACCATATGGTAAGTCACCCTTCAGCTCCTGTTTCTCTACCCTCTCTTCCAGGTTTTCCCCTGAATTAGTGGTACCATACTGTACAGCTTCTCTAGCCTTTCTTTCCAGTGTAGAGTTTTTTTCCTTGAATAAATTCTCTGGACAGCTTATCAGACAGGGACAGGAATATTTCCTCTCCCTTTGCCTGTTCTCTCTGTTTTACACAGAAAGATTCTCTCTGCTGTCTCTTTCGGCTGCTGTTCATGCAGGAGTTCCAGTGATTGAACTACTGGTACTTTCCCACAAGTTTCCAGTCTGTCTTCCACTACTTTCTGTCTAGCCTTAGTAGTGATTCCAAGATAGTGCTTCGTCTATCTTGGATAATCCTAATCACTTCAGGCTTCTCACATTATCTTCTTTTCTGGCCATCTCCATTTCCTTGGATTTGGCAGCACAGCTGACCTACAGTCAGTTTTATCTCCTAATTCTCCTGCATAATGCTCTCTGCAATCTTCAGAGAAGCTTTCTACTATGGGCCCTTGCTAGAGAGCATTGGACTTTGTCTCTGATGGCTATTCTGTATGGTAGAAAAGGCTTATCAATCATTCCCCATGACTGTGAGGGTTCTCCACACCCTCTTGTCTCCTGTTATATACAGGGTATAAGCCTTTTCTGCGTGAATGTCCAAAGAGTTTTTCCAATCCTGCAGGATTATGCTCTTTTTTCCTTACAGCTTGTCCTCATGGTATCCTACTCCTATAGGGACAGCACATAGTCTACTAGTAACGCATGATACCCTTGTGTCCCTCCAGTGGGTCATCCTGGTATCTCCTCCTATGCGTTTTCTGTCCATTTACCATGTCAGAGTTCTACAAAACTCAGGACTTGCTGTTTACAGACTGATATTATCCTCTGTTTTTTCACGCAACCATCCTGGTTATTTCACTAAATAGCATTACTGCACCTTCTTAGCCCGGAGGAATAGATTCTCTATATATCTTCTCAAGTAGGTTCCACCTTCTTGTTATTAGATGAATCTTTCTCCTTCACATCTCTCATGCGAATGTTCTTCTGGGCATATCTCTATCTGCTTGGCTGCAGATATGTATCTTCAGACATACATATTCATGTATGTATATATCTCTATATATTTCTATAGATACATATGTCTGTAAGCTGTGTGTGCATACGTTATGCCCCTATATATACCCATAAATATATATATGTATATATATTTCCTATATATATATGTGTGCATCTGTCGAGATGCTTCCTTATAAGTAGATATGTATTTGCATACTATCTCCCTAACTGTCTATGCTATAAAGCTTTTTCCCTTCTTAGAGGTTCCAGACAGTGAGCTTGCATATCTTCATACTGTCCCTCGGTATGTGGGGGCTGTTATGCACGCAACCACTACTGTGGTACTAACAGCTTCCACTTTGCTCTAGGTCTCGCTATCCCTGAAGCATCATGCTTCAATATCTTTCCTATCTCTCACCAGCTAGGAAAGACAGTGTAGATCTTCAGTAGTTCTGAGGTTCAGCCCTTCACACATCTGTCCTCCTTGGGAATACAGGCTTTTTTCCATACCCCTTCTTCCCTCCAGGACTGGGCTAGTTGTCCAAATCAGTCAGTCTTCCTCTTTTACGCCTCAATGTTAATGACTCTGTAGCTAAAAGAGTTTTCAGCTTTTTCCCATAAAGCTTTCCACTGAAGACCTGCCGTTCTTATACTACCCCAGTTGACACCTGGGTCACCTGCCAATTCCAGATTTGGACCTTCACCCTCACTGCTGTGAGGTCACCTTGAGGATTCCTCTACTGAATCTCCAGTAGACTCCATCACGCTCTCTACTTCCTACAATCCAGTAGGTAAGCTCCATATTGTGATTGTTCATTGAATAATTTTAATGGTACTTATCATACATACCAAGGACTCCTCTCCTGTAGTCCTTAGGTTCGCTGTTTTTTCTTACAGCTCCTCTTTTCAACTCCTACCCACCATCCCTCATGGGATGCCGGAGATCCATGTGTGGGAAGTGCAGTCCTGACCCAGGGACACGCATTTTATGGGATCTCCCCCTGGCATCTATAGCTAGGGAGTCCCCATATATGAAGACTCATTCCTGCTTGTTCCTGGAGATAGCACAGTTACTTACCTGTAACAGGTGATCTCTGGGAACAGCAGGAATAAGTCTTCACAACCCACCCACCTCCCCTAGGAGTTGTATCTATCTATCTATCTTCCTTTCCTCTTTCTCTCCCTTTGTCTCAGCTATGAAACTCAACTGAGGAGAGGCAGTTGGAAAGGCAGGAAGGCAGTGCGCAGGCGCGAGGGATGCTCCCAAAAGCTTTCTGATTGGATGCTGGGGAGCATTCCCGTGCAGGCTCAGTCGGTACCGACGTACCCATATGTGAAGACTTATTCCTGCTGTTCCCAGAGATCACCTGTTACAGGTAAGTAACTGCTTTCACCGGCTAGTGTTCGTGATTCAGACCCCAGGTCCTC
This sequence comes from Ichthyophis bannanicus, assembly GCA_033557465.1. Classification (NCBI taxonomy): domain Eukaryota; kingdom Metazoa; phylum Chordata; class Amphibia; order Gymnophiona; family Ichthyophiidae; genus Ichthyophis; species Ichthyophis bannanicus. The sequence continues at coordinate 1,811,589,206 of CM066031.1, read as the reverse complement.
TGCAGGCCACTGACCCTTTGATGCTGGCCTTGAGACGAGGAGGCGCAGGTTCTCAGAATATTGTCCCTGCTCGACTCTGAGTGGAAGACAGATGACTAAGCCTCTCTGGACACCAAGCAGCACAGAGATGCCTTTGGACCAGTCACCCCAGAGCTGTTCTCCAGAGGACATGGACAGGGCCCTCTGAGGGCAAACCGAGGGGAGGAAGACCCTTGCTCTGAGGAGTTGGAGATTCTCCAGTATGAGTCTCCACTCAAGTAAATCCTCATGATGCCCATACAGCCAATCCTCGAGTCTACTAGTGCGGATGTGGGGAAACACTAGTGGCAGTGCCAGTAGTGAGCCAACACCTCAATGCCTTGTACCATGTCCGAAAGGGCTCTGCAAACCCCAGCTTCCACAACTCCATAGTTGTCAAGTCGACCATACAGAAAGTCAAGAGCCAGAAGACCCACTCCTGGGCCCCCCCCCCCAGGAGAGAAGCCAGAGCCCTCGACGCCCTCTGGCGCAAGTGCTATCAAGGTTCAATGCTGGGGTGCCAGATACAGGCCTATGAACTCAACATAGGCATGTAAAGGCTCTGGCCCAAGTGCAGTTAGGGTTTGAGGCAGGCCTCATCGGGGAACCCCTCCAGCTGTTCCAGACCCTGGCCTCAGATCCAGGACTGTTCAAAGTTTCTCTCCTGGGCAGCCTATGGCGGCTTAGTCAGTGGCTCAGGTTGTTGCAGCAAGCATTGGGACCTGGTGCCAAGCCTGGCTGCAATCCTCCAACCTCAAGCAATGGATCAAAAACAAGTTGCTTGACGTCACCTGCACTGGGGAGAACCTGTTCAACAAACCTATGGCTGATAAAGCAGCTGAGATTAAGACCAATATTGTGACCCTTCAGATTCTCCAAGAAGACCTCATCTCGCCTCTGCAAAAAAAATCAGGGTCACCAATATCGGCCCTTCTCAGGCTAACAGCAGAGTTCTCTCCCCAAGAGGCAAAAGCACCTAAGCCCCAGACCCCAGCTACCATTCAGCCTGGGAGAGCTTTAGACTCGCAGGGCCTGTTCTCCCCAGAAGACCTTCACCAGCCTACAGGGGAACACCTGATGCTCTTTGCCCACAGATGGGCTCTAATCACTTTTGACCAATGGGTGCTGGAGGTGATCAGTGAGGGATACCTCCTCTGCCTACACCAGATTCCACCCAGATTCTTTCCCAGAGAGCTGGTGTGACCCCCCCCCCCCCCTCACCAGATCCTCCTGATCAGAGCTTGTAGGTCTTCTCAGGAACAATGTAGTAGAGCCTGTACCCAAACACTATGGGGCAAAGGCTTCTACTCCAGGTATTTCCTTGTCCCAAAGAGGACCGGGAGCCTCAGGCCCATCCTGGCTCATCAGGGGCAGCACTGCTGCAGAGGCCAGTCAGGCTGCAGGACACATGACCCTCCTGCTGCAACATCTGGGATTCATAAACTACCTCAAATCTACCTCTCTCCAGCCCAGAGCTTGGAGTTCATAGGTGCTCAGCTGGACACATTACAGGCCAAGGCCATTCTCTTCCTCCCCAGGGAGAGAGCAGAATACCTCAAACTAGCAGTAGAGGTACAACACTGCTAGCTGGTGCCAGCTAGTCTCTTCCACCTGCTGGGCCATATGGCCTCCATGGTCCACGTGACCTTGCTAGCCTACTTACACTTGCGGGCAGCCTAGTGGTGCCTCCGCTCACAGTGGATACAAGCCATGAGCAGACTGCAGGACAGGATCAGGGTAACCCACCAGCTAGCAGCCCCTTGACTGGTGGCAACTTCTCCACCTCCTCTAAGCAGGGATGCCTTTCCAAGTACCTGTGCCCCAGAGGATCCTGACCATGGACACCTCCCTCCTAGGTTGGGGGGCACACTGGGAACAGCCACAAACAAGGCAGCTGTTCCCAGGCGGAATCTCTGCTACAGATCTGGAGCTTGGGGCAATCTTCTTGGCCCTTACTGATTCAGATGGCCAACCAAGTCACCATGTTTTATGTCAACAAGCAGGGGGACATGGGGTCATACTCCCTCTGCCATGAGGTGGTGACCCTTCTTTCCTTTGCAGTTCACAACAATATGCTCTTGCAGGCAGTTTACCTCCTGGCAGACAGGCTGAGCAGGGTCCTCCAACACGAGTGGTGCCTGGACCTCAGAGTGGCTGCTACCTCTGGGGCAGGCCCATGATGGACCTGTTGGCCACCCTGGACCAATACCCAGCTGCCCTGCTTCTGCTTATTGTTAAATTAAAGTAATCTATCATGCTTAGTAATCAATAAGTGGCACTCAAAGTTTAGGCCAGAATATTGTATACATTTTCCGTTGGAACAAGGTCTCAGACAAACTATCAGCACTACGTTTCTGGACTAAACACCAGTCCTCATGTTGTGCTAGTTTTAACATCAGCGACCTTCTATAGTTTTTGTTGTTTTTTGCTTATTACCTCCTCGCATGCTGGACCTTGAAGAGGAACTTGGTGAAAAAGCATAGAGGAGGCCTTCTGTCCAAAGGATCAGGAAGGCAAACGCCACCACCCTCTCTGGGTGTGGCTGCCATGAGCAGAAGCAGCTATCCTCCTCCTCCATATACCTTTTTCTTTACAAAAAACCGAGTACTTAACGACTCAAATATGTTACTGTTTCTGTTTCTCTTTTGGCAAATTCCGATGCCACAATCTAAGGCGCCCTAAGCGTTTCACTGCCTCTGGTTTCTTCAGGGAATTGCCTCCTTGTGTAACACTAAGGAATAATTAAAAACAGAAAATGTATTCATCCAACTTATTCACCACATCGTATTTCATTCTCATATGATTATATCATTGAAATGACATAAAGATCCCACCTGATGCTGCCCGCGTATCTCCAATGCTCTTGAAAAGACATGCAGTCAAAACTTTTCCTTCAGCTGGAAACGCCACGCATGCGGACTGCCCTGTAGCTCTTTCTTTTTAAACCTTCAGCTTGTATACGTATTGGTTACAACTTCGCTCTCGCTGATGACTTCAAAAATCTATAGGAGTTACTTCAATTGAAGCATACTGGCGATGTGGATCTCTCATATAACTATTTTCCTTTGTAATTATCGGTCTTAGCCTATTATTTAAAATAGAACCAAAATCTGACTCCGTATCTCAGACCTAATCTTTTATAAACAAGCAGACCAGTCCCGTTTTATATTCAACCCAAACGGAACCACTGTGTTTAAATCAAATATCCATTTCTGTTCTTTAAACAGCGTCTGTTCAACTGATTTGCCCTGTGAACCAAACTCCACTTTGTCTATGTAAAAGCACCTCAGTTGTTCAAAAATGTGCTCCTTAGAAACGCAGTGTTGTACTATCGGTGCTTCCATTGTTTTGCATTTTAAGCGGCTACAATGCTCTCCCGTTCTAGTCTTGAACGATCTAATGGTTTTTCCAATATACAGCAACTCACATGGACACATGACTACATATATAACATGTGTTGATACACATGATGTCTGTTTCTTCAACTGATGAGTGATTCCTTTATGCGTGAAACATTGGACTTCCATCGTAATATCACATATCCTGCATTTGCCACATTTTTTATGGCCCATATTTTCTCTTAATGTTGTGGAAATCAACGGGCGTAATATAGCTGAGACCTTGTTCCAACGGAAAATGTATACAATATTCTGGCCTAAACTTTGAGTGCCACTTATTGATTACTGAGCGTGATAGATTACTTTAATTTAACAAAGAGTACCCGCTCGAAAAAAGTGACCAGGATAGCTGCTTCTGTTCATGGCAGCCACACCCAGAGAGGGTGGTGGCGTTTGCCTTCCTGATCCTTTGGACAGAAGGCCTCCTCTATGCTTTTCCACCAAATTCCTCTTCAAGGTCCAGCACGCGAGGACACTTAATACTAATTGCCCCAGACAGCCATGGTTTCCACTGCTGCTCTCCTTGTCAGCAACACTCCCAGTTCTGCTGGGATGTGTCCTGGACCTCCTGTCCGAGGAAGGGGGCTCCCTCTTGCACCCCAATCTGGGATCTCTAATGCTAACAATGTGGCTGCTGAAAGGATAGCATTGGCCCCTTTCAACCTCCTAAAGGAGTTGAAGAGGTCCTGCTGGCCTCTCGAAAGCCCTCCACCAGGTGAGCTTACTCCTTTAAATGGCAGAGATGCTCAGTATGGTGTGTGGAGATGGGTGAACCCATTCTTCTGCCAGGTGCAACTAGTGCTCCAGTACCTGCTGCATCTGTCGCACACCAGGTTAAAATCCAACTCGGATCCAGTTCAAAATTCTCACCTTCGTCCACAGTCATCCACACTGGTGTCCCTCAGTACCTTTCCGACCTGATTCTTCATACCTCCCAGCGCTCTCTGATCCATTCTCGCCAACCGCATGTTTCTCCCCTCCCCTGCCTCTGCCTACCTAGAATCCACTCGCTCTGCTGCATTTTTCTTCCTTGGCCGCAAGCTTTGGAATTTGCTCCCCCCTGCCCTCCGCCTTGAACTCTCCTTTCCCAAATTTAAAGCTGGCCTGAAGACTCATCTCTTCTGTGCCGCCTTCGACCTGTCCCCTCCCTCTTCCCCCCCCCCTCCAGCCTCCCCTTTAGTCTTCTGAGTGATTTGTCTTCCCTTGTTTGTCTATTCTCTGAATTCCAAGCTTCTCTCGCCTTTTCTCTACCTTTGATTCTATCCCTTTCCTGTCACATCAATGGAGTTCTGTTTTTTTCCTGCAGTCAAGTTATATTGTAAACCACCCTGATGCCTCGGTGTGGGCGGTATATAAAGAAATGGATAAAGATAAAGAACTCTGTTAGAGTGCACCTGAGTGCAATAGCCACATACCACCACCCTATTGAGGGGAAAACCCCTCTCGGGTCAGCCCCTGGTCTCTCTGTTCCTCTGGGGCCTCCTGTTGTCTAAGCTCCCTGGTGGCAGAATGGGTGCTTACAGCTCACAAGACTGCCATTCGAGCCTCTAGCCACTTGTCATCTGCGGTATCTTTCATGGTGGCCGTCCTCTGCCTGAAGAGTCAGTGACCTTCAGGCCTTGGTGGCAGAACCACCATATACAAGATTCTACAAGAACAGGGTGGTGCTTTGCACTTATCCCAAATTCCTCCCAAAAGTGGTATCTCCTTTCCACCTCAACCAGGAGGTGGTTTTTCCCACAGCCTTGCGCTGGGCAGGAGGAATTATACACCATACACTGGATTATAAATGGGCTCTGTCCTTCTATCTGCAGTGAACCCGGGGCCATCGCAAAGCTCCTCCAGGTTTTCTTTGTTATGACCCCAGCAGACTGGGGCTTCCTGTTACTAAGCAAACTCTGTCTTCTTGGGTGGTGGACTGTATTGCCCTCTCCTATGAGCAAGATACTCTCTCCCTGGAAGATCAGATGACAGTGCATCATGGGCGAGTGATAGCCACATTGGTGGCAAACCTGTGCTCAGTGCTGGTGACAGATCTGCAAGGCTGCCACAGGGTCTTCATTTCACACATTCGCAGCTCACTACTGCCTGGAGAGAGTCCTGCCTTCGACCAGGTGGCAGTCTGTAATCTTTTTGGGGTGTAGGCAACTCTTGCCCTCTGACCTTTGTTCAAGCTACTAGAGTGATGGTACCATTGGATGCTAGGGTCTTGCAATTGGGGACTCGTCTTTTGCAACTCACAGCTGCCTAATTTGTCTGCCGTTGATGCTGTTGTGGTTTGGTCCTCAGCAGTCTTGAGTTAGGGAGTCCCATTATGTGAGGACTGACTTCCTGCTTGTTCTGGAGAAAGCATAGTTACTCACCTGTAACAGGTGTTCTCCAAGGACAGCAGGAATCAGTCTTCACAACCCTCCCTCCTCCCCTGGGAGTTGCCACCCTACCTTGTTTTTTACTACCATCCTAGCTATGTCATCTGACTGACCAAGGTGGTACCTTTGGGCAGATGGGGACCATGCAAGCATGGTAGCATATCCCAAAGGCTTTCTTTGAAAACTGGGGAAATGCTTCCATGTGGGCTCAGTCAGCATAGATGTCACCCATATGTGAGGACTGATTCCTGCTGTCCCTGGAGAACACCTGTACAGGTGAGTAACTATGCTTTCAGTGTGTCTTAAGTGGCAGCCACACCTTCTCCCCCTTTTCTTCTCATACTGCTCTCCTATTCTTACAATTTCAACCAAAGTAGACCTGGTCCTTTATATAGTGCTGCACTGAAGTTAGTGGTGCAAATTCACCCAAGCAGTTCCTGGCATGCAGGGGGCCCACTTATAGTTGCTTACATCTTCTGTGATGGGTATCTCCTATTTTGAGGGGGTCCTAATTTGAACTTCTGCTACTGGTTGCAGTCGCAAACTTATACAAAACCAGAAGTGCATGTAGGGCCTCTTGAGATATGGAGATGGGCAGGACCTCGACTACATATCTCAGGAACAGAAAGTCTTTGAAATAGAAGATATGTGAGAGGCCTTAATTGCATGCATTGGTTCAGAGGTCCTGTACACGTTCCCTGGTGTTGCTGTAGGCCTGGTGTGGGGGTGAGAGGTAACGAGAGAGATGGAGAGGCTGGATATTGGGGGTTGACACTGATTAGAAAAAAATGTCTACATAACAAAGTTAGGGGAAAATATAATATTTTCACATTTAATGTTTGGAGTGTGTCTTTGGCAGTGTGCATATATGTTAATACTTTGCTCAGTACAGAAAAAAAATGTTTCTCGAGCTTTGCTTTGCATGCAGTCGAGCTTCTTGGCAAGGAACTGGTGGGGATGAGGGGTATTTGGGCAGGGGCAGAAATCTAAATTCTAAAAGTGCAGAATGCTGCCTTGACCATTCCCCTTACAAGGAAGACTGAAAAGTCAAACTTGCCTTTCAGGGGTGGGAGGGGAGAGGGTGTAGGGTAAGGCAGGGTATCCACATAAAATTTCCTACTCAGCAAAGCTTACTATAATCTGAATCTGCAGGCTCTAAGCATCTTATGCATGCCTGGGAAAGGAGGTTAGGGCTCTTTAACCTGGAAAAGAGACGGCTGAGGGGAGATATGATAGAAGTCTATAAATTAATGAGCGGAGTGGAACGGGTAAACGTAGATCGATTGTTTACCTTATCAGAATATAGAAAGACTAGGGGACATGCAATGAAGCTACAGGGTAAACTATTTAAGACTAATAAAAGAAAATATTTTTTTCACTCAACGTGTAATCAAACTCTGGAATTTGTTACCGGAGGATGTAGTAAAGGCTGTTAGTGTAGCTGGGTTTAAAAAAGGTTTGGACAAGTTCCTGGAGGAAAGGTCCATAAGCCATTATTAAGAAGGGACCCAGGATATCAATGCTTGAACCAATACAAGCATTGTGGAACCTGTGTCCCTTGGGGAAACTGCTAGGTACGTATGACCTAGATTGGCCACTGTTGGAAACAGAATACTGGGCTTGATGGACCTTGGTCTGACCCAGTATGGCATATCTTATGTTCTTATGAGTGTTGAAGATGCAGTTTTCCATTTTCCTGTATTTCCCAAATGATCCATTCCTGGTTCCTTCATTAAAATCTCCTAATGCAGGGGTGGCCCCTGTATTTTCTTAGTGACAAATGCTGGTTTAGCTGAGGACGTTATCCCAATGAGTGCAGTCTGTCTGTCTTAAAGAAATCCATTTTTGATATGACTCTGATCAAACTATAGGCCAGTCTCTAATCTTCCTTTTTCTCTCAAGGCCTTGAATACTACTATTGCTACTACTTCTGTTACTACCACTAATTTGTATAGTGCTATAAGACATATGCAGGGCTGTACATAGATATGTAAGAGTCCCTGCTCATAAGAGCTTATAATCTAGTCAAGACAGACAACACAACTTGGAACTAGGATATATCTAGGAGAATGGTAAGGAAACATAAGAGGTAAACAGGAGACTGGGGGGGGGGGGGGGGATTAGGATCCAAAAGCAGTCTCAAAGAAATAAGATTTTTTTTTTAACCTGCATTTGAACAGGGCCACAGATGGAGCCTGATGTACCAACTCGGGTACTTCCAGGCTTAAGGAGAGCAGCAAGGTAGAATGATTGCAGTTTGGACTTGATAGTGGAAGAGAAGGGCACGGATAGAAAGGATCTGCCAGAAGACTGAAGTTCCTGAGGAGGGGTGTAGGGAAAGAAGAAAGGAAAGGTAGTGAGGAGCAGTTGAATGAAGGAATTTATAGGTCAATAGTAGAAGTCTGAACTAGATGCGGAAACAGATAGGGACCCAATGAAGTGACTTGAGAAGAGGGGTGACATGAGCACAGCGACACTTGCTGAAGATTAACCGTGCAGCTTTTGAACAGATTGAAGTGACCTGATTATCTCAGAACTAGGCTTTCAGAGTCCTGTGCTTATAGTTCATTTTTGAGTGGTTGGTACTTTACTGTGGAATGATGATCCACTATCTCCAGGAACAAGCAAGAATGTAGTCTTCACATATGGGTATTGTCGGTACCGACGGAGCCTGCGCGAGAACGCTCCCCAGCGTCCAATTAGGAAGCTTTTGGGAGCATCCCACAGCGCCTGCATGCTGCCTTCCCGCCTTTCCCAACTGCCTCTCTCCAGTTCTTTGTTTTCCGCGGAGCCAGCAGATCGTGTTCCTGTCATCGCAGAAAATTGTTTTCCTTATTCTTTTTTGTGGTCACGTCTGCCTTCCTCGACGCTATACCGGTACCGCCAGTTCTTTTTTCTTTCTTTAAAAAAAAAAAAAAAAAACATTTCCAGGTGCACGCGCCATTTTGGACCTTACGCCCAAACGTTCCTCCACTATGGAGAAACCCGCCTCGGGTTTTAAAAAATGCACCAAGTGTGGCAGTACCATCTCCGCCACCGACACCCATGAGTGGTGTATTAAATGTTTAGGTCCTGACCACTCCATCTCTGAGTGCATGGCTTGTGCCATGATGTCCAAAAGGGGTCAACAGAACCGAGCTGCCAAGCTCAGTGCCCTTTTTCCCTCCGATGCAGCTTCGGTGGCATCAACGTCTTCCAGGGCTTCATCTTCCTCCCATGGATCTCAGGTAACTAAGCATAATGTCCAGCCGGTCCTCAAAGGGTAGATCTCCTTCCAAGCATCGAGATGCCTCTGGCGTTGCCCTTGAGGGTTCCATTCCGGTAAAATTGCCCCAGCGGGAGGCTTCAGCTTTCAAGGCATTATCGGGGATCCAGGATGTTCTCGAGGCCTCGACCTCGGCAGAACTACTGGTGCCATGTTCTGGGGTACCGGCTGTCTCCTGTACTGACACCCAGGCATTGTCAGCGTCGATAGGCCAGAGGTTTCTGGCTATTGAACGCAGTCTGGCGGCTCTCCTTGTGGCATCGACGCCCTCGGAACCACTTCAGATGGTTCAACCGGTACCGGTACTGATAGCATCGACATCGGTATCAGCTTTGCCGGCACCCAGTCATGCGATGCCTTCTGGTGCCGATACACCGGTACCAATTACCCCTGGTACCGACTTTAGTCGGTACGGGTATCGAGCTCTTCAAGAGCATCCAGACAGACGATACTTCGAATCCTTGGAGGACTGGTCCATATGGCCTCGATGGTCCACATCACTCTTTCAGCCTGCTTACACATGCGGACAGCCTCTGTGGTGCCTACTCTCCTAGTGGACTTGGGCCATGTGCAGGCTATGGGACAGGTTCAAGGTTACCCACCAACTGGCAGTCCCTCAACTGGTGGCAAAACCTGCATCATCTCCAGGCAGAAATGTCCTTCCAAGCACTCACATCAGAGGTCCCTGATCAGATGCCTCCCTCCTGGGTTGGGGAGCACTTTGGAGACCGCCGCACACAGGGCATCTGGTCTCAGGATGAGTCTCTCCTACAGATCAATCTCCTGGAGCTCAAGGCAATCATCGTGACCCTATTGGCATTCTGCCATCACCTACAGCACCAGCCTGTACTGATCCAGACAACCAGGTCACCATATTTTTATATCAACAAGCAGGGGGGGCACAGGTTTGTACTCCCTCTGCTATTAGGCGGTGGCCGCCCTCTCCTTCACAGTGCACAACATGCTTCTGCAAGCAGTGTACCTCCCCAGGCCAGGATAATTGCCTAGCAGACAGGCTGAGCAGAGTCCTTCACCCACATGAGTGACACTTAAATGTCAGTGACAAAGCAGCTCTTCCACCTCTGGGGAAGGCCCATGATGGATCTATTTGCCTCTCCGTCAACACACAGCTACCCCACTTCTGTTCCCATCAGCCACATCCAGAGAGTGGCAGCAGATGCTTTCCTGATCTCATGGTCAGAGGGCCTATTCTATGCATTCCCACTGACCTCCCTCCCCTCCCCCCTCAGTTGCCAGGATCCTCTTCAAGGTTCAAAACAAAAGGGCCTCAGTTATTCTGATTGCCCCCCAGGTGCTCAGGCAACCTTGGTTCCCTCTGCTGTTTTCCATGTCGGTGGCTCTCCCAGTCTCTCTGGGCCGAGCCCCGTTTCTCCTGTCTTAGGCGGGTGCTCTCCACCTCAATCTGAGGTCTTTTAATGCTAACAGCATGGCTGCTGAAAGGGTAGCATTGGCTCCTTTTCAGTCTTCCAGGAGAACTCAAGAGGATCCTTCTGGATCAAGGGCTTGTGCCTTTTAAGTGGAGAAAGTTCTCTGCCTGGTGTGTAGAAAAGGAGAATCCCTTCTCCTGCCAGGTGCACCTAGTATTGTAACACCTACTGCACCTGTCACACACCGGCTGAAATCTAACTTGGTGAGGGAACATCTTAGCGCCATAGTTGCTCACTACCACCCTGTAGAGGGGAAAACACCTCTCAAGCCAGCCCCTGGTCTCCAGGTTCCTCCAGGGCCTCCTATTAAAGCCCCTCTCCGCACTCCAGTAGCAGAATGGGACCTCAGCATGATGCTCTCAGCTCACCAAGCCACTTTTCAAGCCCCTGACCACTTGCCAAGCCCCTGACCACTTACCACCTGTGATACCTGACATGGAAAGGGGCATTTCTGGTAGCCCTCGTGTCCGCTCAAAGGGTGAGAGAACTCCAGGCTCTGGTGGTAGAGCCACTATATACAGGGTTCTATTATAACAGGGTAGTGCTCCACACACATCCCAAATTCTTCCCAAAGGTGGTGTCTCCTTTCCAGCTCAACCAAGAAGTGGTCCTCCCCACCTTCTTTCCATGACCCCATGCCAGCAAGGAGGAACTAGTGTTTCATACACTAGATTGCAAACAGGCCCTGTCCTTCTACTTACAGTGGAATTGGGCCCATCACAAAGCTCCTCATCTTTGTCTTATGACCCCAGCAGACTGGGGCTTCCCGTGACCAAGTGGACTCTGTATACTTGGGTGGCAGACTGCATTGCCCTTGCCTGTGAGCGAGCTGGCATCTCCCTTGAGCACCAGATCACAGCGCATCGCGTGAGGGCAATGGCTATGTCAGTGGCCAACCTCCACTCAGTGCCAGTGATGGAGATCTGCAAGGTAGCCTCATGGTCTTCAATTCAATTCATACATTCACAGCTCACTACTGCCTGGAGAGTCCAGCAGGGACAGTGCCTTTGGCCAGGCAGTACTCAGAATATTCTCAGGGTGTAGGCAACTCCTGCCCTCTGACCCTTCTGTGTTCAGGCTACTGGAGTGATAGTGTCACTTGACACCAGGGTCGTGCAGAGTCTCTAAGTGGAGACTCACCTTCTGAAACTCATGGCTACCTGATTGGTTGCCTTGGTGCTGTCATTGGTCTTTGGCAGCTTGGGGCTAGGGAGTCCCATATGTGAGGACTGACTTCCTGCTTGTTCCTGGAGAAAGCATAGTTACTCACTTGTAACAGGTATTCTCCAGGGACAGCAGGAATCGGTCGTCACAACCTTCTCTCCTCACCCTGGGAGTTGCCACCCTACCTTTTTTATTTTAGTTTTTACTGCCATCCTAGATGTCATCTGAGCAAGATGGCACCCTTGGGTGGGAAGGGGACCACACGTGTGGTAGCATGTTCCAAAGGCTTTCTTTGAAAGCTGGGGGCAGGCTCCATCAGTGCCGACATCACCCACATGCGAGGACTGATTCCTTCTATCCCTGTAGAAACAGGTGAGTAACTATGCTTTACATTCAGGTACAGTAGTTTATTTCCCACCTTAAGCAATGGAGGGCTAAGCGGCTTGTCCAAGGCGCATCAGTGAGAAGTGAACCCTGGTCTTTCTGGTTCTAGTCTGGTGCCCTAACCACTAGGCTACTTCTATGATGGACAGGATCTTCCTTGAAATTGTACAACATGCATATTAGATTCTGTTCCTTAAAATGTCGTATTTGTGCAAATGGTGGGAGGGAAGAAAGGTATGAGGTAACTGGCCGGTATTAAGACTAGATCGCTTCAAGAAATTATCGTCTGGTTCTCAAGAATGCTGGGATGTATCTCCAGGAACAAGCAGGAATGTAGTCATCACATATGGGTATCGTCGGTACCGACGGAGCCTGCGCGGGAACGCTCCCCAGCGTCCAATTAGAAAGCTTTTGGGAGCATCCCACAGCACCTGCATGCTGCCTTCCCGCCTTTCCCAACTGCCTCTCTCCAGTTCTTCTTTTTCCACGGAGCCAGCAGGTCATTGTTCCTGTCACCGCAGAATTCTTCTTTTTCTTTCTTTTTTGTGGTCGCGTCTGCCTTCCTCGACGCTTTACCGGTACCGCCGTTTTTTTCTTATTATTTTCTGTCTTTAAAAAATATATATATATTCTACATTTTTCCTATTTTCTTCAGGTGCACGCACCTTTTTGGGCCTTAAGCCCAAAAACTTTTTCTTACAATGGAGAAACCTGCCTCAGGTTTCAAAACGTGCACCAAGTGTGGCGGTACCATTTCCGTCACCGACACCCATGAATGGTGTCTAAAATGTTTAGGTCCTGACCATTCCATCACGGATTGCATGTCCTGCACCATGATGTCTAAAAGAGGTCGGCAGAACCGAGCTGCTAAGCTCAGTACCCTGTTTCCCTCTGATGCAGCTTCGGTGGTATTGACGTCTTCCAGGGCTTCCTCTTCCTCCCGTGGATCTCAGGTAACTAAACATAAGTCCAGCCGGTCGTCAAAGGGTAGATCTCCTTCTAAGCATTGAGATGCCTCTGGCGTTGCCCTTGAGGATTCTGCACCAGCAAAATTGCCCCGGCGGGAGGCTTCGGCTTCCAAAGCATTATCGGGGCTCCAGAATGTTCTCGAGGCCTCGACCTCGGCAGAACTACTGGTGCCATGCTCTGGGGTACCGGCGATCTTCTCCGGTACCGACATCCAGGCATCGGCAGCGTCGATAGACCAGAGGATTCTGGCTATTGAGCGCAGTCTGGCGGCTCTCCTTGCGGCATCAACGCCCTCGGATCTGTGACAGACAATTCGGCCGGCACCGGCCCCGGCATCGGTATCGGTATCGGTGTCTGCTTTGCTGGTACCCAGTCATCCGATGCCCTCCGGTACCGATTACTCCCGGTACCGACTTCGGTCGGTACGGGTATCGGGCTCTTCAAGAGCATCCGGACAGACGGTACTTCGAGTCCTCAGAAGAATCTGAGGATTCTGACAGTTCTGTTGATGCAGGAATGCTTCTCCCAGAGGAACCCTCCTCCCCAAAGCGCAGGATGGCTCCTCCAGAGGATATTTCCTTCCAGGATTTTATCAGGGAGGTGGCTCGGTCTGTCCATTACTGTGGCCCCTGAAACAGAGCCAAGGGCCAAGGAGTTGGAAATTCTACAATATCCCAAAACTCCTAAGGAGGCAGCTACCTTGCCCATTCATGAGATTTTATATGTTCTCATGTTAAGGATGTGTGAGACACCTCTTACCGCTTCTCCTCATTCTCGCAGACTGGATACTATGTATCGAGTCCCTCCTTGTCCTGGTTTCCAAAAGACTCAGCTTCCTCACCACTCTATTGTAGTGGAATCAGCTATGAGAAGGATCAAGAGTGCAAAGAGGCATGCCTCTAATCCTCCAGGACGTGAGTGCAGAACCCTGGATGCTTTTGGACGTTGGGTCTTCCAAGCTTCCATGCTTTCTGCCTGGATCAGTTCCTATAGTTTCTACATGGGAATGTTCCTGAAGGAGGTCACAGATGATTTAGAAGCTTTAAGTCCTATTCTTCCTGAGGATAGAAGACAGGATTTTCTCACTTTGGTCAAACATGCCCAAGATGTTTCTAAATTTGCCAACCGTGCAGCCTTTGACTCTGCTATTGCCATAGGTGCACATAGAATTACTTGGCTCCAGGCATCTGATCTGGAGCTCTGAGTACAAGACAAATTGGGAAACATCCCTTGTACTGGTGAGAACCTGTTTGGTAGAGATTGGCAGGAAAAAGCCAGTGAGATGGATGCAGAAAATTCCACCTTGGATAGATTATCCAAGTCCACAGCTGATCCTGCTAGAAAAATCTTTCAAGAAACCATTCTTTTCTAAGAAGAAACGATATTATCCTGCCTATGCTCAGCAGGCACGTTCGTCAGGTCAGTTTGTCAAGAAGGGTCAGCAACCACCCAAACAGAAGAAAGCAAAGACTGCTAAGCCTCAGCCGTCACAGCAATCTCAGCCTCCACAAGGCCTTTGACTTTCAGCTAGAGAACTTAACCTTCCTGGAATAGTGGAAGGCTCTGGTCCCCCGAGAGCCAGGAAGGCTATGTCACTTTGCCCCCAGATGGGGGCAGATAACAGCAGAGCATTGGACACTCTCCATCATAAAGGAGGGGCACAAGCTTCATTTTTCAAGCATGCCCCCTCACACAATAGTAAGTCAGTTCAATTCTCTGACCTCCCTCATCAGCCTGTTAGGGCAGGAGGTTGCTATTCTTCTTGCCCAAGGAGCAATAGAAGAAGTACCCATTCATCAGCAGGGTACAGGGTTCTACTCCCCTTATTTCCTTATTCCAAAGAAAACCGGGGGATACAGACCTATCTTAGACCTCAGAGAATTGAACAAATTCCTTGTCAAAGAGAAATGATTTCTCTCGGATCTCTGCTGCCATACCTTCAGAGTCAGGACTGGCTTTATTCTCTAGATCTCAAGGATGCGTACACCCATGTCCTCATCCATCCAACCCACAGAAGGTTCCTTCGGTTCCTTTTTCAAGGAAAGCACTACCAATACAGGGTGCTTCCTTTTGGCCTGGCCTCAGCACCAAGGGTATTCACGAAATGCATGGCTGTCGTAGCAGCATTTCTCCAAACTCTAGGGATATTTGTCTTCCCCTACTTAGACGACTGGCTCATTTGAGCCCCAACAGAGTCAGAGGCCAGGACTTCTGTATCCTACCCAATGCGTATCCTTCAGTATTTGGGTCTTGTAATAAACATCCCAAAATCCAGAAAGGCAAGGGCCTATCTCCCCCAGGCCCGCTGCCTTCGCATGGTTGCGGTTAGCTTCTCAAGCAGTGCTAAAGCCTCATCTCACTGCTCGAGAAATGTTACAACTACTAGGCCACATGGCATCTGCTGTACATGTGGTTCCCTATGCTCGCCTCCATATGAGGGCAGCCCAGTGGACTTTATCCACGCAATGGATCCAGGCATCAGGATGCCTGCCAGACAAAATAGCAAACACAAGTCCGCCTTATTTTGTCCCTCCAGTGGTGGAAGTCCACTCAAAACCTCCTGCTGGGGACCCCTTTTCAACAACGGATGCTTCTCCAATTGGTTGGGGAGCTCATCTGCAAGACCTCTCCACCCAGGGCATCTGGTCTCCACAGGAGAGTCATCTACATATCAGTCTCTTGGAGCTCAGAGCAATCTTCCTTGCTCTGCGAGTGTTCCAAACCCTGCTCAGCTACAAGACAGACCTCATTCATATGGACAATCAAGTAGCCATGTTCTATTTATTTATTTATATTCTCTTATATACCGCACTATTCAGCATCAGCGCGGTTCACATAGAACAAAAATCTCACTACAGTCAACATGCATGAGTTTACATATAACAAGGGAAGTAACTTGGATAACAAGGGTAATTATTTACAATCTATTTACAAGGATAACACTACTGCATAGGTACCTGTTACTAGGAGCGGTTACTAAGAATATATGAACAAGCAGGGGGGAACAGGCTCTGTCGCTTTGCAACGAAGTTTTGCGACTATGGGCCCTCGCCAGAGAGCATCAGATTCATTTTCTGGCAGTGTATCTTCCAGGCATTCAAAACTCTTGGGCGGACAGACTCAGTCGAGTTCTGCTTCCACACGAGTGGTCTCTGCATGCAGACCTGGTGGCCAGGATTTTTCAACTTTTGGGAACCCTGGACATAGACCTCTTTGCAAGTCCGTGGAATGCCAAACTTCCCCTGTTCTCTTCCAGAATTCCGGCTCAGGGGGCTCAGGCCAGGGATGCTTTCCTCCTTTACTGGGGTCAAGACTTCCTGTATGCCTTTCCACCCATTCCCCTAATTCCCAAAACCCTGTTCAAGCTTCAGAGAGACAGAGGCTGTATGATTCTCATAGCTCCACATTGGCCATGGCAAATGTGGTACCCTCTGCTTCTACATCTCTCCCAAGCTCCCTCCCTGGAGTTAGGGTCTGCTCCAGATCTCCTATCTCAGGAGGACGGAATGTTATGGCATCCCAATCCCCAGTCTCTGCGTCTCTGGGCTTGGTTGCTGAAGGCCTAGATCTCCATGGTCTTAATATCCCTCAGCAAGTAAAAGATATTCTTTTTGCTTCCAGGAAACCTTCCACAAGACGCTCTTATGCTTTCAACTGGAAAAGTTTTACCATATGGTGTTCGCAAAAGGGTCTTAACCCCCTTGCAATACCTCTGGAATCATTGCTGGAGTATCTCCTTCATTTATCCAATACAGGTCTTAAGACTAATTCAGTAAGAGTCCATTTGAGTGCTATTGCAGCTTCCTTTAAGCCTCTAAATGGACAGCCTATTTCCTCTCATCCTCTTATAGCAAGATTTATGAGAGGCCTTCTTCTAACTAAGCCTCCCATTAGGCCACCACCGGTGGCATGGTACTTAAACCTGGTTCTTGGGCAGCTCATGAAGCCACCTTTCGAACCCTTTAGCTACTACCTCCTTGAAATTCCTTTCTTGGAAAGTTATCTTTCTCATTGCAATCACATCAGCACACTGCATTAGTGAGTTGCAAGCGCTAGTAGCTAATCCACCTTATACAAGGTTCCATCATGACAAGGTAGTCCTTAGGACTCATCCACACTTTATGCCTAAGGTGGTCTCGCCTTTTCATCTCAACCAAGAGGTCTACCTACCTGTCTTTTTTTCCAAGGCCTCATGCATCAAATGCAGAGAGGAATCTTCATACCTTGGACTGTAAAAGAGCTTTAGCTTTTACTTACAAAGAACACAGCAACATAGAAAGTCCTCTCAACGCTTTGTTGCTTTTGATCCTTCTCATTTGGGACTTCCAGTCTCCAAGAGAACACTGTCTAACTGGATTGCTCAGTGTGTTTCCTTCACCTGTCAGAGCAAGAACCTTTCTCTGGAGGGCTATGTCACAGCTCACAATGTGAGAGTCCTGGCAGCCTCAATGGCTCATCTGCACTCTGTCTATCGACGACATCTGTCGAGCAGCCACTTGGGCCTCTGTTCATACCTTGACAGCCCATTACTGCTTGGACAAGGACTCCCGCCGGGATGCCTAGTTTGGTCAGGCTGTTCTCCAACACCTGTTCCATACCTAATCAACTCCTACCCGCCATCCCTGGTACGATGCCAGAGATCCATGGGGGGAAGTGGAGCCCTGTTCAGGGATACACAACTTCTGTGGTCTCTCCCTGGCACCTAAAGCTAGGGAGTCCCCATATGTGATGACTACATTCCCGCTTGTTCCTGCAGATAGCATAGTTACTCACCTGTAACAGGTGATCTCCGGGAACAGCAGGAATTTAGTCCTCACAACCCACCCACCTCCCCTAGGAGTTGTATCTCTCTATCTATCTCTTTCCTTTCCCTCTCTGTCTCAGCTTTAAAACTCAACTGGAGAGAGGCAGCACGCAGGCGCTGTGGGATGCTCCCAAAAGCTTTCTAATTGGATGCTGGAGAGTGTTCCCGCGCATTCTCCGTCGGTACTGACGATACCCATATGTGAGGACTAAAATCTCCGCATAAACTTCAAGAAGACTGAAGTTCTGTTCATATCAAGGAACAAAGATTTCTCCCCTCCATCATCACTAAGAGTAAGAGATGCTGAACTTCCTAGTAAACCCTCCATTCGATATCTAGGTATTACACTTGATCAGCACTTTAACTTCAAGGAGCACATTCGAAACACCACTAGATCAGTCTACAACAAAATTAGAACGCTAAGGCACCTCAGGCCCATGTTACCCCATAATGACTTCCGGACCATCTTCCAAGCCCTCATTCTACCACACTTCGATTACGCAAATGTTGTCCTATATGGACTCCCCAAGAACACCCTTAATCCGCTGCAACTCGCTATGAATGCGGCTGCGCGTGTACTCTGTGGTATATAGCAAGATCAGACCATATCACCCCGATACTTAAGGATCTCCACTGGCTACCAATCCATTGCAGGTTAACATACAAAATTATTCTCATCTTCAAGATCATCAATAACCTAGCCCCCACGATACTCAGTGACCTTATCACCCTCACCCCGAAAACAGAACTAGAAGGTCGATAACTGACAACACCTTAATCATCCCTAAAGAGTCCATCAAGTGCACCCAGACGACTAACAAAAGAACCTTAGCCTTCTACGTCCCAAGGTGCTGGAACGACCTTCCACCAGAAATAAGATCAATCAAAGACCTTATCTAGTTCCATAAGGCAATCAAACACCACATTTTCCTACGTCACTTTGCACAATCATCCACAATCATCCACCCCACCCTCTGATCTTCCACACACCAACGCTCACAAACCTTCATTCTCCACATAAATAACTCTGTCGCAAGTACCTTTGAGATTTCTGAGCTCTACTTGAAAATATCAACCTGACCTAATTATGTTTGTTGTACATATGTATATAGTTACCCTGTTGCTCCAAGTTCAAACTCCTGTTACAATGTAAACACAGATCAGTTGTCTGACTGTGCAATCTTTGTTATATGTAAACTGCACTGATAATAAATAGCGTGGTATATAAAAGCTGTTAAATAAAATAAATTCCTGCTGTTCCCGGAGATCACCTGTTACAGGTGAGTAACTATGCTTTCCTTTCAAAAGGAAGGAGGATTAGACGTTGATAAACTAGAGCATTAGCACTCTGTTTCTGGAAAAGTTGATTGAAGAATGTTTGGCATGCATGTTCAGCAGTGTGTAGCCAACCTTGATATTCAGCCCTGTGTCTGAGCTGGCACTTAGAAGAATCTGAGGTGTTTAAACTTGACACTTGACCTCATTTCACTGCTCAACCGCCTAAAAAAAATATGAAAGCTTTCTGAGCTATCTGACTTTGATATGATCCAAATGCATCCCCCCCCCTATTTCTAGTAGAGCCTTTCCCAGTGCTGCAGACAGCCCTTTAAATACCATTTCAGGCTTGCAAAGAATATCTCTGCAATGTCATAAACTGAGCAACAGGTCCAAGGATACTGCTGCTTCTCTCAGATATGAATAAGGGCTTATCAGAAGTTCAAAGCAGTCTGCTTCATTGAGAGGTTGCCTTTTGAACCTTAGGACTTGACATACAGTAAGTCTATGCTGAATGTGCTAAGGTTTTATTCATTTTGGTAGGGATGTTGTCAAAACCTTTTTTATGCAAATAGACAGCACTTGTACCTTGGTGACTTGGCTTATCTGAAAATTGCCCTTTGGTGGCTAAAACATTCTTGCAAAATTCAGTGTGCATGCTTCTGTCTGTATTAAAAAGGGCATTTCTTTGGGCTTGCTTGGGGTTGTGGGGAATAAAGCAGCTTGCATATGGGGCTTTTTCAAAAGCATGTGTACTATTTTCCCCCTCCCTTGGCCACTTGCTCCAATAAGTACAAAGTACGCAGCATGGTTTCTTTGAAAATTAGGCACAAAGTACCCTTGTATGTTCGTTAATCAGGCTCCTTTAGTATTTATGGGAAAACTTGTTTCACCTGAAGCATGTGGTCAAAGTGTTGATAATGCTGGAAGATGTTTCTAGCCCAGAAGTACACATTTCTTTTACTTAAGGAATTTTTCCTTTGTAGCTACAAGCTTAGAGGATTGCAAAACCATCTTATGCTGTGTAGCTACAGCATAAGATGGTTTTACAATCCTCTAAGCTTGTGTGTGTGAATTCCCTAGTCTCTCCATGATCTGTGACTAAGTGGCTTGTAACTCTTCAGTGAGACATCAAGGCTCAAGGGGAAGAGACTGTGGAAAGTAAACATCAAATACTTGTAAATAGGAGTTGGGTTGAAGTAAGGTTAAGGCTCTCGAGTGGCTTTCCATCTCAGATTTAACAACTTAAGAAAAGCAGTACAGTCAGGATTTTGGCCTCAGTAGACCTTAGCCTATCACTGACAGTAGCCAGTCTGGATCATAAGTACCCAACAGATCCCAAACTGTAGCTCTTAGCTCCTTTCCATAGATGAGCAATGGCTCTCCCAAGTCTACCTGGCTAATCTCTTATGGATTTTTTTTCCTTATAGGAATTGGTCCAAACCTCTCTTGAATTCCACTCTATTGTTGACCACATCCTTGGGCAACAGTTTTCACATTCTGAGTTGTTCAGTCTGCTTGACAGTTCTGTGGAGTGTCCCTATATTTTGTTAGATTACACAACCGTTCCTTTATTTAATAGTTCCATATCATGATTTTACATTTGTCATATCTTCTATTGGGCGTCTTTTCTTTAAGCTGAAGAGCCCTAACCTGTTTAGCCTCCCTTCAGAAAGGGAGGTGTTTTTTATAACCCTTCTCAAAGCCCTTTTGTAGTTCTGCTAATTCTAAAAGCATCAAGAGACACTGCTCTTCTATATTTTAGATAGTTTTACTATATATATATCTATATAAAATATAGAAGAGCAGTGTGTGTGTGTGTGTGTATATATGTATGACTAGGTGGAGCCATTAGCACACCTTAATCTGAAGGCCTCAATGCCCGACTAGGTGTGTGTGTGTGTGTATATGTGTATATATATATATATATATATATATATATATATATATATTGTGACACGGAAGATCTGCCCTGTGCCTTAAAAACACAGAAATCTGTGTATAGCTCAGATTCTGACAGGCAGGTAGATCAGAAGCTTCCTAGTTACTATAGGCAACCAAAACAAGCTGAGACACGAGGTCTGCAGTCACGCCTAGTTAGCAAACACTCCCCAGTTGATCAGGAAAACAGTTTTCACATGGGCAAGAAAACGCCCCTAAAGCTGTATAAAAAATGTCCAAAGCAGACAGAGCGAGACCAAGACAGAGACCAGGAAGCTGCAGGAGCTTGGCAAGTTGGAGGAAACTTGCAGGTCTCAGACGGAGGCTCAGAATACTCTTATACTGACTCTGAACTGCCTGAACCTTGGAGCAGAAAGCCACGGAGGAATTATCAAAAGGAAACAAAGTTACCTTCACCAAGAGAGTTTAGTTAGAGGAAACACTCACCCCTGAAGCAGTGTGATTTTCCCAGGCACCGAGCTCAGTGGAAGGAACGTGAGGCAGTTGGTAACAAGCCATATGTATTTGAGAAGCAGAGCTGCTTAAAATACTTACAACCCTGTGAGAGGGAAAGTAATCCTGTTGAGGATATCTGTATGCTTGATGAGGATGAATGTATGCTCCTAAAACCCTGCAGGAGACTTCCAAAAGAAAAGTCTTCCATTACCAGAACAGGACAGTGCTATGAGCTGCCGTCAAGTACAAGAGGCAGGAGGTTTAAAAGTTACAAGGAAAAAGCTTGTTTAGACAGAGCTGTTTCTCCGTCCTGTTTTTACAAGCTGTGTGATAAGTATCTGCCTTATTGTGAAGAGGGCTGTCCTGAAAGCTCAGAGAGAGAGACTGAATTGAGGAAGTTTCAGACTTTCTGTCCTAGAGAAAATACTGTGTTTGATGAACCGATGATTACAGAACCAAGTAGTTTAACTCCATGTGTTGAAGAAATGGATTGCTCTTTATTGATGACTGATATCAGTTCTTCTCTGCGTTAGCTAAAGACAAGAATGCCTTGTAGAGAGCTGGAAAGCATAGAAGAGACTGCCAGCATATCAGCTGATTCTGTTTAATGTAATTCATGAATTTTTGGTTAAAGCAAGAAGCTGTATTTTGTTTTCTTCTTCAGTTTGCCAGAGGCATGGCTGTATTTTAAGTTCTTGTGTTTTGTGCTACTTTTGAAAATCCAACCCCAGGAGGGGAATAAAATCCTTGTTGAAAACCTGACTACTCGGACTCGCAACTACTACTTTTCATAAAGATAGGTCAGGCCCAGCAGTGTGACTGGCTGCCTACGCCACAGTTCAGCCACTGCTGGTGACAAAATATAGATATAGATATAGATATAGATATAGATATATCTACACATACACACCTAGTCGGGCATTGAGGCCTTCAGATTAAGGTGTGCTAATGGCTCCATAGCAATAGCAGATAAACCATCAACTGTTCAGTTCACCACCACCTCTACTGGGAGGCTGTTGAGTATGTGAATCATGGGTCATAAAGTGCCCTAGTGTATAAGTGGTATTCTCTGTGTGTAGACACCTAAGGCCATGCTCTACCACTTTTGCTAGGACCTCTAGTGGCTCTAGCATGTAACTGCTTTCTGAGCCCTCTGCACCCCCGTCCTGTTTTATAGAACACGAGGGAGTATTCTAGTAATGCTGGAGGATTTTTGCTTCATTAACAAACATTAAGAGGAGTTGAAAACTGAAGAACAGAAACAGAGTATAAAGGCCCAGCCCAAATTTGTATCCTGGTCTTTGGCCCCACAATCACTATTTATTTGGACAGTTTTGTATACCACCATATCCTTCATTCAAAGTGGTCGCAACACAATTGGGGGATACATTTAACACGAGGGGATATGAGACACATACAATAATACTTCCAGGGAACATGGGCAATGGAGGGTTAAGTGGCTTGCCCAAGACCACAAGGAGCACCTGTGGGACTAGAAAGCCCAGTCCTTCTGGCCCAAGGTTGCTGTCCTCTAGTGGGATTTGAACCCCTGACTTTCCGACCTGAGGTAACTTGCCCCAACCACTAGGCCACTCCTCCCCTACCACTATACCAGAGTGGTGCCTCTGGCTTTTGGGTCAAGTACCTGGAGGGATGGAGGACTGGAACATCCCCTGACCAGACCAAAGGACCCCTGAAAAAGATGTAGGAGTAGGGTTACCAGACATCCCTGATTTTCAGGGATTGTCACAGATTTTAGGGCTATGTTGCTGACTCCTACGCTTTGGCAACCTTCTGTCCCCAATTGCAGTAATGGGGACAGGTCTGTAGTGGCAGTGCCACCTCCCCTTTCACTGTTGCTTCTCCTGAGATCTGTAGTGGTGGCAGCAACACGAAACTAAATCGGGAGAAGTGGTGGCAAGGCATTAGCTGAAGCGTGGACTCTTTAGAGACTCTCATGCTTCAGAGACCCTGCCAGTCCTTGTCCTTCTGAGACACACGTTTTGCATCAGAGAGGCAGGACCTGCAGGGCTTTGGAAGCATGGCTCTGGGAAGACCCTGCGCTTAAGATTTAATTTCAGGCTGTTGCCCCCACAGACCTCTGAATAAGCAGCACTGGTGGTAAGGAGGGGACATAATGGACAAGGCAGACTATATGGGGATCAGGGAGGTGCAAGACATGGGAAGGGGGGGAGGGTTGCTGGACACAGGGACAGATTTATGGGGATGCCGGCCATTGAAGACAGCGATAGGTGATGGAGGGAGTCTCAGAGATGAGGGGGGAGGATGCTGACTGGCATAGGAGGGGGTCAGAGGGAGATGGGGATGTTGGACATGGGAGGGGGCCGGAGGGAGAGATGAGGGTGGGGAATGCTGGGCATGTGGAGATGGGATGAGCTCAGAAAAGAGGGTGAGGATACTGGATGGGGGAGACGAGAAGAAAGATGCTGTACACTGAAGGGATAGAGAGAAAGGGGAATTACTTAAAGGCTGGGTAAGTTGAGAGGGAATGAAAAGACTGTTACGGGTTGAAAAGTGGTAGGTAGAAACAGTGCAAAGAGGGAAACTTAGTACCGGATAGTAAGGAGTGTCATTGAGCTGACAGAGAAAAAAAGTACATGCAAGAAAGTTGAAAGGGAAAAAACTTAGTCAAATTGAAGGAAATAAGAAGGCAGGAGGGGAGAGACGTAGCAGATGGACTGAAGACCCTAGAAAGCAAACATGAGTTTAGACAGAGGAAAGCAAAAACCAGAAACTTGGACCAAACAGAGGTAGAAAGCATTTTATTTTCATTTTCAACGTAGTGCTTGGAAGATGTCGGGCTTTGGAGTTTACCTGCTTGTGGTTTGTTTTTTTATTATTTTGCACAGTACAGGGGCATCTACATGTCTTTATATTTTTATGGTGTTTTACTGCATGCAGAGTCTGGTTTCTTGGTTTCAATTTAATTATTAACATAGTGTATGATGGCAGATAAAGACCAGCATGGTCCATCTAGTCTGCCCAGCAAGGTGACAACAGTAGGTGCACCTGCTGCTCTGTGCAGGTCACCTTCAGGCGTCCTTTGTTTAGGGGTGTACCCACCGCTCCGTGTAGGTCACGCCTATTTGTTGAGATATAAGAGGTCTGCTTTCAAGGTCTGTTCCATGCCATGTTGAATTCTGTCACTGAATTTGCCCCCACCACTTCCATCGAGAGGGCATTCCAAGCATCCACCCTTTCAGTGAAAAGTATTTCCTGACATTGCCTCTGTTTACCCCCTTGCAGCTTCATGTCATACCCTCTAGTTTTACAGCTTCCCTGCCTTTCAAAGAGGTTTGTTCATTAACACTCTTAAGAATTTAAAGGTCTGAATCATATCGCCTCTGCCCCTTCTCTCCTCCAGAGTGTACGTATTTAGGTCTTTAAGTCTCTTCTCATAAGGCTTCTGACGCAGGCTCCAAATCATTTTGGTCACCTTCCTCTGAACTGTTTCCAGTCTTTTTATATTCTTTGCAAGATATGGTCTCAAACTTCAGTGGCTATATTTCTATTTTTTAGTTGTTCAGTTGTACTCTAATAAGGGTCATTCTGTGTTGTGTGATGGAGGCCATGTATTCTGTTAGCTTGGCGTTTTTATGTAGGTATCTCTATTGTAGTAATTTGGCTTGTCTGTTTTTCCAAATAGATGTATGAGTGTTCTACGGCTCTCAGCAATATTTGTTTCCCTTTTCTGGGTAGGTTCCTTGTGTGAGTTTTGGAGGTTAATGCTAAAAGTATGGCAGATTTTTTTTTCCAAGAGTCCCTGAATGATTTTTGTAGGGTTTCGTATTATGCTCAGTACTGATAAGGGTTTATATTGCCAGTACTGAGTTGACACCAGAATTAAAAGTTATTTTTGGTATGTTGAGTTCCATTCTGCCCTGCACCCATTGGTGGGAGAGGGATTTCTTTGGTTACAAGCTATGTTTAAAAATAAAACAGCGAATTATAGCACAGTTTATAACACAAAAAGTTGTTTCGGGGTTATAAATCATGCAGTAGCCTAGTGGTTAGAGCAACTGCCTAGTACCCAGAAGATCAAGGGTTCAGTTCCCACTGGCACTCCTGACTTTGGGCAAGTCACTTTACCCTCCATTGCCTCCGAAGAAAAGGCTAGCAATCTACTTCCAGTAATACATTGCCAAGAAAACCCAGAGGTAGCTGGGTCACTATGAGTCAACACTGACTCTAAGGCATTTAAAAAAGAAAAAAAAAATTCATGCTTTTGGTTCTTTCTATTTACTGGTATATGAGGGCTCATCTCCTTTTTTGCAGAATATACATTTTACATTTCATATCATATACAATGTCAGGAGCTGCTGTATGTGATGCCTAGGCTTCTTAAACTCTAATTTTTGTTGCATATTTTGTGGCATTTTTTTTTTTTAAATTACATAACTTGGGATTATATTGCGTGGTTTTTTTTTGGAGCAACCACCTCTGTATTCTGAGTGAGGGGGTACTCACTGCTCCCGGACTACATCTGAGGAGGCTTCTCCATTTTGGGTAACAGGAGTGGTGCCAGCTTATCTTTTGCCTCAGGCAGCAGATTGCCTTGAGCTGTCCCTGGCTGTTAGCATTGAAAGCATAGGGGTTTTTACAAATCCTTTGCTCTTCGAAGGGGGCATGGTGGACAGGGCCCTCTGATGCATGCTTTATGCATCAGAAGGGACAGGATTGTCAAGGCCTTCAGGCATGCAGGAGTCACAACAGTTTGGCTTTTTTTTCTTTCTTTCTTTTCTTTTTTTTTTAAATTGCTGCCATTGAAAGGCAGCAGTAGGCCAAGGGGAAGTGGTGGGAAGGGAAAGAAGCAATAGGAGGGAAGCGCAAAGATGGAGGCAGATGTTGGATACAGGATGGGCAATGCTGACCTGGGATGGGGGTGGACAACAGTGAAAATGGAATGGGGTTGAGGGCAAATGCTGGGCACAATGAGGAGATTGGGGGGGGAGTGAGTAGAGATGCTGGTCACCTGGATGAAGAGGTGATGGATTCATTGGGGGGGGGGGGGATTGGACTGTGATGGTAAAGGGAGTTTGGACACCTGGGAGGGGTGGATAAGGAAAGATGCTGGACAGGGAGGGTGGGGAGGGGAAGAAAGGGAAATGCTGGATATGGAACAGAGAAGGGACAAAAGTGGACATGGGGTTGGGAGAAGAGGGAATTAGTGAGAGGGTGGAGAAGCAGGGAGAGACATGGGGAATGGGAGGGCTGTGGTGAGGGAGATGAAAACTAGATGCAGTGTAAAGGAGGGACTGAGGACTGATTTGAAGAGGGGCAAAATCAGAATAGACAGAGCAGTACAAAAATGGATGTAAACAAAAATCAATATCGGAAGGATGTAGGAGAAGTGAAAACAAGAAGTCAGCAAAGAAATGACAGATGGACAGGACACCCTGGGAACAGCATTAGGAAAAATGAAAGAAGAAACCAGAGACTGGAAGAGGTGAGAAATTGCCAGACAGTTTACAGTTTAAGAACATAAATGCCATACTGGGTCAGACAATGGTCCATCAACCCCAGTATCCTGTTTCCAACAGTGGCCAATCAAGGCCACAAGTACCAGGCAGTTCTTCAGGAGCAAGTAGGGAGTCGGTCCTCACTTATGGGTGACTTCTGCATGGACTGAGCCTGCCCGGAGCAAGTCCCCAGCTTTCAAAGAGAGCCTTTGAGATTGCTGCCACGCATGTGTGGTCCTCTTCCCGCCCAAAGTGCCATCTTTCTCAGTCTACCTTTTTTCCGCGGAGCCCTAAGGACACGTGTCCTCGTCCCTCGAAAAAAAGTGTTTCGTTTTCGGTCTCTGGGCCATGGTTGTTTGGATAGCACCAGTCCTCTTCCATCCTCCCCTGCTCTCCTTTTTCCCTCGAGCAAGGGGATATCCTCCTGTAAAAGGGTGGGTCCCCCCCCCCCTTTTGTAGGCTTCATGCCTTTTTTTCCCCCAACTGTTGGCCGCAAAGGTCTTCAACCTAGCGGGGGCCCTTTTTGCCCCAATGGCCACCGGTTTAAAAAATAAATGCAACAGATGCTCCAAAAACATGTCGCTCAGACACCCATGACTATTTTTGGTGTCTTGGGGCTGACCATGACCCGGAGCTCTGTTCTCTTTCCAAGAAAATGTCCTCCAAGGCCCTGCTCATTTGTAAGCAGAAGTCCAATGACATTTTCTGGAAGGTGGCCCTGGAATCCTCAGCAGTACCCTCGGTCGTCCCTCTGCTGGGGGTATCCCCCACTTCAGCTCCATGCTCCTGGCAGCACTCCAACCAGGGATCCCCTGAAGTGGAGCGGCGTAAGAAGGCCTCAAAGTCACTGTTAGGGGCTCCGGGCAAGCACAAGTGCTCCCGCATTCGGTCGCTCAGACCCCACACTGTTCCCAAGAGTTGGACAAGGAGCAGCCTCGAAAGGTACAGCGTACAGATACAGAGGCCACCGTCGATGGTGTCTGGTCTCCTGAGTCGTCCCGGTGAGGACCCCCTCTCCTCCATGCCAGACCCAGTAACCCCAGTGTCAACATTGCAGGGTCCCACACCTGTATGGGAGTCCCGAATGCTGGCACTGGAGTGCAGCATTTCTGCTGCCCAGCAGGTGTTTGTTTGTTTAATTAAAACTTATTATACCGCCCATAACATGAGCTTCTGAGCGGTTTACAATCATATAAAAATGCAAGGCTGCAGGAAAACATAAAGGAATGCCATTAAAATCGAAATAGGACAGAGAAAGAGAAGAGGCATGAAGAACAAGTAATCAGATACATCAACAAGGAGGGGGGGAGAGGGGTGAGGAAGGGGGGGAGGTCAAATGCAAGACAGAAAAGGTGAGTTTTTAGTTTCATTTTGAAGTACTTGAATGATAGTTCTAAATGGAGGGGGGTGGAGCAAGTTCCAGAGCCTTGGGCCTAGAAAGTAAAATGCTGATAAATGAGTGGATTCCAAATGGGCTTGTGATGGGGGAAGGAAGGGACATGCGGTTGATACGGATGAAACGGAGTGAACGGTGAGGGGTGTGAAAGTGAACCTGGTCTGCAAGGTAAAGGAGTGCCTGTGTGAATTGCCCTGTGAACAAAAGTAAGAACCTTGTACTGAATATGAAAAGAAATGGGGAGCCAGTGCTGATGTCTGAGGAGAGGGGTGAGGTGATCAAAACAAGAAGCGTGAGTTAAAATGCGAACTGCGGTGTTCTGTACACGCTGAAGATGGGAGAGTTGAGATTGTGGAAGACCTGCTAAGGAATAGTCAAGACGGGACATTACAAGAGAGAGTAGTAGTGTGGTCAAGGCAGAGGAAGAGAGAAAAGGACGGATGGCTCGTAATTGAGGGAAAAAGAGCGCTGGACAACTAAAGAAATGTGTTCATTAAAAGAGAGAAGAGTCAAGAACAACACCTAAATACCGAAGAGAGGAAACAAGAGGAATAGGCAAGGAGGAAAAAGAAGGGGCACAAGTAGGGGAGGGACTCCCAAGAGTGAACCAGATAGCAAAAGACTTGGAAGGGTTTACATGAAGAAAATTGGAGGAGAACCAAGAAACAGCAGAAAGGCATGAATTAAGGGGAGAGATCGGGAGTAAGAGAATCAGTATGATGAAGAAAGAGTACATCATCTGCGTAGTAGTACGCGGAGATGCCAAACTGTGTTCATGCCCAGAATGGTTGGCCCGCCCCTCAAGACAGAGGTTCCCTCAAGAGGGACACCAAAGCCTGCCCTGGAAGCACTAGAGAGCCATGGGCCTCATATGGGTCCTTGGCACCAGTCTCGTTTGCCTTCCCAGTCCTCAGGAGTGTGATTTTTTTTTTTTTCCAAGGCCTCTGGCTCCAAGTGGACGTCAGCCTCTGGACGGGGCGACCCGCCCGATTCGGACGCCTCCTCGGACCTCTTGGGCTGGGAGTTGGATGGGGATACTTCCCCGGAGACCTGTGCCCACCTGCCTTTCAGAGGCGTTAGCACCCTAGGGACACATCGTTCCTGGCATTCGTGCAGGACATGGCACGGGCCCTCAGCATGGCTATGCAGACTGAAGAGGAGCTGAGGAACTCAATGTCCTTCAGTATGAGTCCCTGCCTTGGGAGTCTTACTGTCATGGTCCCTCCCATATTGTCAAGGCTGCTCCTCATGTGGGAGACATCAGCTTCAATCCCCATTGTAAGCAAGCGCCTTGATGCCATGCATAGGGTCCAGCATGGCCCGGGGTTCTGAAAGACTCAGCTTCTGCACACTTCCATGGTTGTGGAATCATCGATGTGGAAGCAAAAAAAAAAACCAGTGTCTCACTCTTCGGTCCCCCCCAGGCAGGGAGTCCAGAGCCCTCAACACCCTGGGGCGCAAGGCCTATCAGGGTTCCATGCTTGCTTGTCGTATTCAGGCATACCAACTGTATATGGACATGTTCCTACATGACCTCGCCAAGGAGCTTGGCTGGTTCGCCACTGGCCTCGGGGGGGGGGGGGGGAACCCCTTCTAAGAGCCCAAACTCTCCTGAAATCTGTCCCGTGCCACATGATGGGTTTGAGTCCTCTGCCTGGGTGGCGGCAGCTGGCATCGGGGCCTGACACCAGGCATGGCTCCAGTCCTTGGACTTGGAGCAGTTGGTCCAAGAGAAGCTTCCTTGCCTTGGCAGGCAACTGTTTGGTAAACCTGTGGGAGGATAAGGCCGCTGAGATAGAAACAGAGTCCGTGACTCACGCGCCTCTCGTGCAAAACCACCTCCCTCCCTAGGAAGAAGCAGCAAACAAAAGCTGTTCTTCCAAAGGAAGGGGCTCCCCTACCGGGGTTACCTGCCGTTCCTGCCCACCTCTGCACTGGCTGCCAGCACACAGGGAAAGGGAGGTGCACACGGCCACTGTGAGCCTAAAGGGCCTAAGGCCCAACCACCGGCACTGCCCCAGCCTACATAGGGGTTTTGATACTGGCATAGCCTCTCTCCCCCTGGCAGCTCTTCTGCCGGTGAGGGGACACATGTTCCTCTTCACCCCTCAGTGGGCATCTATCACGTTGGCCACCTGGGTCCTCCGGGTGATCCGAGATGGATACAGTTTCTGCCTGGACAGGCGCCATAACTCCCTTCTCCCCAGCAGAGCCTGCTTGGCTCCTCGCACACCAGACCTTCTTGCAGTGGGAACTCTCCAATCTCCTTGCCCAACGGGTGGTTGAGAGGGTACCGCAGCATCTTTGGGGTCAGGGGTTCTACTCCTGCTACTTTCTCGTTCCGAAAAAGGCAAAGGGCCTGTGCCCCATCTTCTACCTCAGAAACCTCAAGTTCCTGGTGCGGGAGAAGTTCAAAATGTTGTTACTTGGCGTCCTGCTTCCCTTCCTTCAGCAGGGCAATTGGCTATGCTCCTTGGACCTCAGGGACGTTTACGGCCATATCCTAGTTCACCCCCAGCACAGGCAATACCTGCGCTTCAGGATGCAGGGCGAACACTACCAATAGTGCTCCCCTTCAAGCTCACGTCCGCACTGCGGGTTTTCACAAAGTGCCTCTCCACAGCTGCCGCCTTCCTCAGACAGCAGGGCATACCTGTCTTCCCCTACCTCGATGACTGGCTTGTCAGAGTCCTCGATCAGCAAAGCCTGACTGGTGGCGTCATGCACGACCCTTCTCCTTGAGGGCCTCGGCTTCTTGGTCAACTACACAGTCCCACCTCAAGCTTGTGCAGATTCTGGAGTTCATCGGCACACAACTTGACACACTGCAGGCGACCGCCTTCCTTCCCACAGACTGAGCAGACTGCCTTCAGGCCATGGCGTTCCAGGTCCAAAACGGTATTTGGGTTACGGCATGGGCCATGCTGTGCCTCTTTGGGCACATGACCTCCACCGTTCATGTGGTCCCCCACACCTGCATGCACATGTGGACAGCCCAGTGGTGTCTAGGGGCACAGTGGAGCCAGGCCTCCGGCCACCTCACAGACCCCATCCAGGTTTCCATGATTTCCCTGGATTGGTGGCTGGACTCCCGAAATCTCCTTCGGGGCATGCCCTTCAAGATCCCCACAGAACAAGCTGTCCTGACAGATGCTTCCCTATTAGGGTGGGGCGCCCACTGCGGCACAGTGCACATGCAGGGGCAGTGGTCGCCCAAGGAATCCCAACAGCAGATCAACCTGCTCAGGCTTCGGGCGGTTCAATGGGCCCTGAGGGCCTTCGAGGGCTATCTGCAGGGAAAGTCTGTGCTCGTGCAGACCGACAACAGGGTGACTATGTTTTACATAAACAAGGAGGGGGGAACGGGTTCTTGTCCCCTCTGCTGAGAGGCAATCCTCCTTTGCTCCTTTGCATCTCAATGGGGGATGACCCTGTGAGCGGTCTACCTCCCAGACCAGGAGAATGTCCTTGCAGACAAACTCAGCAGGATCCTCTGCCAGCATGAGTGGCGTCTGGACCCGGAGTTCGCCAACCTCTTTGTGCATTGGTGGGGGACCCCATCCATGGACCTGGCCTTCCATAAGACCTCCACCAGACGAGCTTACACCTTCAAATGGCGGAAATTCTCAGAGTGGCGTGTCAACCTGTTCTCCTGCTCTGTGCAGCTTGTGCTGCAATACTTCACCTGTCCCAAGCGGGAATGAAGCCCAACTCTGTTAGGGTGCACCTTAACATGCTCGTGGTGCACCACCTCATCGAGGGCAAATCCCTCTCCATTCAACCCCTTGTGATTTTCTTCCTGGGGGTGTCTCTTGCTGTCTAAGCTTCCTGTCTGCCCTCCAGTGTGAGAATGGGACCTCTGCATGGTGCCATCACAACTGACAGCTCCACAGTTTGATCTGCTAGCTACATGCTGCCTGAGGTACCTCTACTGGAAGTTGTATTCCTGGTGGTACTTATGTCAGCTTGCAGGGTGAGTAGCTCCAGGCATTGGTAGGGGACCCACCTTTTTATATGAGGTTCTACAGGAACAAGGGTCATGCTCTGCATGCACTTTGAGTTTCTTCCCAAGGTGGTGTCCCTGTTCCTCCTCAATCAGGAGGTGGTGCTCCTCACCTTCTTTCCGTGACCTTACTCCAGCAGGGCAGAGGCCATCCTGCACATTCTGGACTCTGATGGCCCTGGCCTTCTACCTGCAACATACCCAGGGGCACCACCAAGCCTCACAGCTATGACCCCAGCCAGCTGGGGGCAGTGGTGACTGAGCATACTCTGTCCACTTGGGTGGCAGACTGCATTGCCCTTACCTACGAGCAGGCTGCGCTCTTGCTGGAGCACTGGGTTACAGGGCACAGCATCATGGCCATGGCAGCATCTGTGGCAAACCTGTGTTCTGTTCCTCTGTTGGAAATCTGCCAAGCCACCACATGGTCCTCAGTTCATACATTCGCATCTTATTACTGCCTGGAGCGGGAGTTACATAGGGACTATGTCTTTGGCCAGGCAGTACTCAGTCATTTGTTCAGGGAGTAGGCAGCAACTGCCCTCCAGCCCTTGGTGTGTTCAGGCTACTAGAGTTCTGGTTCCTCACCAGACTACTGGGCCGCTCGTGGGTCGTCTGTTCCAGGTCTCGTTGCTGCTGTTTATGGCTCACTTTTTCATGGTCACCTGTGGCTTTTTACAGGCTTTTCGGAAGCCTGTGCTAGGGAGTCCCATATGTGAGGACTAGCTTCAAGCATAGTTACTCACTTGTAACAGGTGTTCTCAGGCGACAGCAGGAATCAGTGCTCAACCCTCTCTCCTCCCCATGGAGTTGCTTTTCTTTTTGCTGTCTTGTGCTAGGATATCATACTGAGGCAAGATGTCACCCTTGAGCAGGAAGGAGACTATACATGCGTGGTACATCTCCCAAAGGCTTTCTTTGAAAGCTGGGGAGAAGCTGCTGTGCGGGCTTAGTCTGTGCAAATGTCACCCATATGTGACGACTTATTCTTGCTGTCCCTGGAGAATACCTGTTATGAGTAACTCCACTATTCTTTGCACTCTGAGGCTATTCTACTTTCTATGCAAAGCTATACTTTTGATTTGATTTTAAATGAAAAGCTCTCTGGTGGTACTAAGACCTGACTGACTTAGCAAAAACACTGAATTCTGAAATACATAGACTTATCAGCTTTAATCCAAAGAATTCCCTTTTCCCCCAAGATTTAGTGTACATTCCAGAAGATAAATACAAGTGCAGATCTATTTTCAGCTGTAGGAGTCCCTTTTGGTAACAGTAACATAGTGTATGATGGCAGATAAAGATCTTCATGGTCCATCTGGTCTGCACAGCAAGGTGGCAAGAGTAGATGCACCCGACACTCTGTGCAGGTCACGCCTATTTGTTGCGATAGCAGAAACAGTTGAGGTTGTTATGATTTTATCTTGTTGCTGTAAATGGATACACTGTCTGTCCCATGCCATTTTGAATTCTGTCACTGTATTTGCCCCAACCACTTCTATCAGAGGGGCATTCCAAGCATTCACCATCCTTTCAGTGAAAAAATATTTCCTGACTTTGCCTTTCAGTTTACTCCCTTGAAGCTTCATGTTATGTCTTCTTGTCTTACAGTTTCATTTCTTTGAAAAAGGTTTGTTTGTTCATTGATACCTCCTCTCCTCTAGGGTATACATATTTTGGTCTTAAAGTCTCTTCTCAGGTGTCTTCTAGTGCAGGCTTCAAATCATTTCGGTTGCCTTCCTCTGAACCATTTTGTCTTTATATATCCTTTGAGATATGGTCTCTAAAACTTCACACAATACTCCAAGAGAGGCCTCAATGACTTTTACTGTGGCATTAGTACCCCTTCCTTTCTGCTGGTAATTCCTCTGTATGCAACCCAGCATCCTTCTGGCTTTGGCCACCACCCTGTCACACTGTTTTGACACTTTTAGATCCTCAAGCAGTCACTCTGAGGTCCTTCTCCTGGTCCATGCACACCAACCTGTCACCCCCTATTGCATACAATTTCCTTGGATTTCAGCATTCCAAGTGCATGACATTGCATCACTTTACATCTTTAAACTGAGATTGTAAGTAATTGTAAATAATTGACAAGTTCTGTACATAGTTTTGAGACCCAGCCATGTTGTTGTACAGCATGGCGATAAAGGGTTCAGCCTGTTTAGTTACCCCAGTTAGAAATCCAAGTTATTGCGCCTGTTCATTGTACAAGGAAATGTTAATTAACCGCACTGATTTTAAAGAGCACGGTATAGAAAAGCTTTTAAATAAATAAAAATAAAATAAAAACATTACATCTTAACTGCCAAGCATTAGACTATTCTTCCAGCTTTTTTAGATCTTTTATCGACTCACTCAAGGGCGTCTACTCTGTTGCAAATTTTAGTGCCATCTGCAAAAAGACAGCCTTTTCTATTCAGTCCTTCAGCAATATCATTCTCAAATACATTGAATAGTACTGGTGAGACCGCACCTTGAATATTGTGTGTAATTCTGGTCGCCGTATCTTAAAAAGGATGTAGTCTTAGAAAAGGTTCAGAGAAGAGCCACCAAAATGGTAAAGTGGATGGAAGGAAACTCCTATGAAGAAAGGCTAAAAAGGTTAGGGCTCTTTAACCTGGAAAAGAGACGATTGAGGGTAGATATGATAGAAGTCTAATGAACGGAGTGGAACGGGTAAACGTAGATCGATTGTTTACGTGATCAGAATCTAGAAAGACTAGGGGACATGCAATGAAGCTACAGGGTAAACTATTTAAGACTAATAAAAGAAAATATTTTTTCACTCAACGTGTAATCAAACTCTGGAATTGGTTACCGGAGGATGTAGTAAAGGCTGTTAGTGTAGCTGGGTTTAAAAAAAGGTTTGGACAAGTTCTTGGAGGAAAGGTCCATAAACCATTATTAAGAAGGGACCCAGGATATCAATGCTTGACCCAATACAAGCATTGTGGAAACTGTGTCTTTTGGGGAAACTACTAGGTACATATGACCTAGATTGGCCACTGTTGGAGACGGGATACTGGGCTTGATGGACCTTGGTCTGACCCAGTATGGCATATCTTATGTTCTTATGGTCCGAGGACTGATCCCTGGGGCACGCCAGTCCCCTTCCTTTCATCAGAGTGAGTTCAGTTTGACTGACCGATGACAGAAGGTGATGGTAATCAGTTTCTGATCCAGTTCCACTACCTTGAGACCCATCCCCAGTTTAAGTTTGATAAGCCTTCTATGAGGAACTGTATCAAAGGCTTTGCTGAAGTCCAGGTAGACCACATACATTGCATGCCCTTGATCTAGTTCTCTGGTCACCCAATCAAAGAAATCAGATTTGTTTGGCATGATCATTCTTTGGTATAACCATGTGGCCTTGGATTATGCAACTATGGGTTTCAAGAACCCAATATTTTCTTTCAGAAGCACCTCGATTACTTTTCGCACCACAGAGGTAGTTTGCCAATTCTTCCCTGTTATCACTTTTGGGAAAAGGTACATCCCTTCTTCAGTCCTGTAAAACTTCTCCTGTCTCCAAGGATCTATTAAAAACATCCTTTAACGGTCCTCTGAGCTCTTTCAGTATCCCGGGATGTATCCCATCAGGTCCCATGGCCTTGTCCACTTTCAGTTTTGCAAGCTGTTCAAACATAGTCTTCTGTGAATGGTGTGGTATCTACTCCATTCCCGTTTGTATATTTGTCAGTCACAGGTGGTCCTTCTCCAGCATTTTCTTTAGTATAAACAGAACAGAAGTATTTGTTTAGTATTTTCACTTTTTCAGTCTTTCCATGAATCCGTTCTCAGCACTTTTGAGACTTTCAATTCCACCTCGGATCTTCCTCTTCTCCCAAATATACCTGAAAAGTTTTGACATCATGCTTTTTTATCTTTAGTCATCTCTTCTTCTGCCTTTGATTTTGCTATCCTTATTTCTTTGTCTTCTAGCTTTATCCTGTGTTTCTGTGTTCCTCTGCAAACTTCTGAATTTTGTGAAAGCTGTGTTTTTTGCTTTTATTTGTACAGCCACTTCTTTTTGGAGAACCAAATAGGTTTCCTTTTCCTCTTGTTTTTATTTACTTTCCTTACATATCTGTTGTCCCTTTTGTCACCTTTTAGTTTAACCCCCTGCAATTCCACTTCCCGTATCCCCTCCCATCCTGCCAACTCCTCCTTCAGGCACTTGGCTGTTTTACTGAAGTTGACGTTTTTGAAGTCTAGGACTTTGAGCTTGCTGTGATTGGACTTTGCCTTGGCTTGTGTATCAAACCACAGTGTGGTGATTGCTGCTGCTCACATGGGCACCCACCTGGACATTTGACATGCTATCTCAGTTACTAAATCCAGCATCAAACTTTCCCTGGTCAGTTCATCACCATTTGTCTAAGCAATGCATCTTGGAAAGTATTCACAATATTTTTTTTTCTACTTTCCAGATTTGCAGAAGGAATACTGCAATCCACCTCGGGTAGGTTAGTCACCCAATATGATCGCTTCCCCCTTCATGGCTACCTTTGTAATATCAATAACTAAGTCTCTATCAACTTCTTCAGTTTGAGTTGGAGGCCTGTAGACTACACCAGTATGGATGACAGTGCCATCTCCTCCTTCCTACATAATCCAGTGCTGCTTCTTTTCCCCATGTCCCCTACATTTCAGCAGCCCTAATAGTGCTTTTGACATATAGGGCTGCTCCTCCTCCTTTTCTGCCTTCTCTGTCTCTCCTATATAAATTATAGCCAGCTATGACTATATCCCATTCTTGTGACTCGTTAAACCATATTTCTGTAATGGCTACAATATCCATGTCCATTTCCCCAATTAGGGCTTCCAGGTCAGGAACTTTGACTAAGCTTTGAGCATTTGTCAACTGGCTTGCCTCTATTTTGCATGGATTTTGTTCTGTATGCCTCTTCCCACTTGCCATTGTGTGGGTTAACAGTGTGGCTGTTTCCATTATGTTTTTGCTGAGAGTGATGTCCTGGACTTGGTAGTCTTTCAAGATTGATCCCTATGGGCAGAAGAGAAGGAGAAGGTTGAAATTGTGGTTTAGAGCCTGCAGCAACAAAAGGTGTGGGGCAGTGAGGTAGAGAAGGCAGGGAAAACCTAAAGGGGCAGTAAGATTAGGAAAAGGAGGATGGGGGTGGTGGAGTTTAAAGGATGGGAGTGCTAGGGGGAGATGTTAAAGGGGAGAGTCGAAGGATAAGAGTAGAGGGATGAGGAAAAGGTATTAGAGAGGGAGAAAGAAGAGTGTGCAGTGTTGGTTAACGCGATGTATATGCTGAAACACCCAAGGCAACCCATTTACACACTACAGACACATATTGGCACGTCATCTCTGCACCACACTCACATGTACCACAACCCTGCATACCACCCACACAAAGGCACCCATTGCCACATTCCACACACACAGGCACACCACTGTTTCTGCTGGTCTCTTGCATGGCCTCTACTAGGAAGCCTTACACTCTCAAGTGGCACAGGTTCTTGGCTTGGTGCACCGAGCACAGGGCTGACCCATTCTGCCCAGTGGGACTGGTGTTACAGTACCTTCTCCACTTCTCTCATTCTGAGCTCAAGTCTAACTCCATTCCAGTGCACCTTAGTGCCCTGGTGGCGCACCATCACCCGGTGGATGGTAAGCTCTTTTTGGTCCAACCTTTGACCCATTTTCTTTGGGACCTGCTCTTATTGAAGCCCCCGGTTCACTCTGGCAACTGAATGGGACCTCAACATAGTGTTGAGGCAGCTCACTCGCCCCACCCTTTGAGCTTCTGGCTACCTGCCCCCTTCGCTACCTCTCTTGGAGGGTGGCTTTCCTGGTTGCGCTCACCTCCGGTCGCAGAGTTAGCGAGCTTCAGGCCCTTATGGCAGAGGTACCTTATACCAGGTTCTAGAAGAACAGGGTGGTCCTTCGCACGCACCCCAAATTCCTGCCGAAGGTAGTATTGCCCTTCCATCTCAACCAAGAAGTAGTGCTCCCTACCTTCTTTCCAAGACCTCACTCCAGTCGAGCGGAGACAGTCCTTCACACCTTGGACTGTAAGAGGGCTTTGTCTTTCTATATCCAGTGCACTCAGGGCCACCACAAAGCTTCTCAGCTTTTCATCTCCTATGACCCTAGTAAGCTGGGGGAGGCGATGACCAAGTATACTGTCCATCTGGGTGGTGGACTATATCGCCCTCTCCTATGAGCAGGCAGGACTCCCATTGGAAGGCCACGTCAGTGCACCGTGTCGGGGCCATGGCAGCCTCAGTGGGAAAACTTGCACTCTGTCCCTATGGTGGACATCTGCCGGGTCGCCACCTGGTCTTCAATTCATAACTTCGCAGCTCATTACTGCCTGGAAAGAGTCCCGATGTGACAGTGCTTTCGACCAGGCTCTGTAACCTTTTTGGAGTTTAGGCAATTCCTACCCTCCGACCCTTCTGTGTTCAGGTTGTGGGCACGGACTCATTTGTTGCTGCTTGTGGCTCCCCGTGAGGGAGCCCCTATTTTTGCTATGGGCTTTCTGTAGCTGGGGAGTCCCATATATGAGGACTGACTTCCTGCTTGAACCTGGAGAAAGCATAGTTAGTTACGTGTAACAGGTGTTCTCCAGGGACAGCAGGAATCTGTTCTCACAACCCTTCCTCCTCCCTTGGAGTTGCTCCTTTACCATCTTTATCTTTTGCTGTCTTTTAGCTGTCATATGACTGAGCAAGATGGCACCCTCACATATGGGACTCCCAAGCTGCAGACTACTGAAAAACCTATAAAAAGCCATCAGCAACCCAAAAAGCAGACCATAAAGGACAGTAGGGAGCGCTGGCTAACTGGAAGTCTGGTACTGCAGAATCATTGAGGATGAAAGCTCCTCTCATAAGAACATAAGAACATAAGAACATAAGAT
Organism: Ichthyophis bannanicus; assembly: GCA_033557465.1. Classification (NCBI taxonomy): domain Eukaryota; kingdom Metazoa; phylum Chordata; class Amphibia; order Gymnophiona; family Ichthyophiidae; genus Ichthyophis; species Ichthyophis bannanicus. Next base: position 1,811,549,943 of record CM066031.1, on the reverse strand, counting down.
ATGCCATACTGGGTCAGACCAAGGTCCATCAAGCCCAGTATTCTGTTTCCAACAGTGGCCAATCTAGGTCATACGTACCTAGCAGTTTCCCCAAGGGACACAGGTTCCACAATGCTTGTATTGGTTCAAGCATTGATATCCTGGGTCCCTTCTTAATAATGGTTTATGGACCTTTCCTCCAGGAACTTGTCCAAACCTTTTTTAAACCCAGCTACACTAACAGCCTTTACTACATCCTCCGGTAACAAATTCCAGAGTTTGATTACACGTTGAGTGAAAAAATATTTTCTTTTATTAGTCTTAAATAGTTTACCCTGTAGCTTCATTGCATGTCCCCTAGTCTTTCTATATTCTGATAAGGTAAACAATCGATCTACGTTTACCCGTTCCACTCCGTTCATTAATTTATAGACTTCTATCATATCTCCCCTCAGCCGTCTCTTTTCCAGGTTAAAGAGCCCCAACCTTTTTAGCCTTTCTTCATAGGAGTAGCCTTCCATCCCCTTTACCATTTTGGTGGCTCTTCTCTGAACCTTTTCTAAAATTGCTATATCCTTTTTAAGATATGGCGACCAGAATTGCACACAATATTCAAGGTGCGGTCTCACCATGGAACGATATAGAGGCATTATAATATCTTTTGTTTTATTTTCCATTCCTTTCCTTATCATACCTAGCATTCTATTTGCTCTCTTGGCCGCCGCTGCACACTGGGCCGAGGGTTTTAACATGGTATCCACAAGGACGCCTAAATCTTTTTCTTGGGTGGTGGTTCCTAATGTGGAACCTTGCATCGTGTAACCATAGTTTGGGTTGTTCTTCCCTAGGTGCATAACCTTGCACTTCTCCACATTAAATTTCATCTGCCATTTTGATGCCCAGTCTTCCAATTTATCAAGATCCTCTTGCAATTTTCCACAATCCTCCTGGGTTTTAACAACTTTAAATAGTTTTGTGTCATCAGCAAATTTGATAACCTCACTCGTTATTCCACTTTCCAGGTCATTTATGAATATGTCAAAAAGCAGCGGACCCAGCACAGATCCCTGGGGTACACCACTATTCACTTTTCTCCATTGGGAAAATTGGCCATTTAGCCCTACCCTCTGCTTTCTATCTTTTAACCAGTTCCTGATCCACAGTAGTACACTGCCTCCTATCCCATGACTCTTTAGTTTTGCCAAAAGTCTCTCATGAGGGACCTTGTCAAAGGCTTTCTGAAAGTCCAGATACACAATATCAACCGACTCACCTTTGTCCACCTGTTTATTCACTCCTTCAAAAAAACATAACAGATTAGTAAGACAAGATCTTCCTTGTCTAAAGCCATGTTGGCTGTCTCCCATTAGGTCATGACTATCTATATGATGAGTAATTTTATTCTTTATGATGGTTTCCAGTAGCTTGGACACAAAGGGCTGGAGGGAAGGAGTTCTACTATACCCCAAAGAGGTGACAAAGTACTTCCTGGCCGAAGGCACTGTCACACTATGAGCTCTCCTCCAAGCAGTAGTGTGCTTCAAAGGTATGGACAGAGGACCAGTTAGCTGCCTGGCAAGGGGACTAAGCACTGGTTGGTTAGAGCGGGAATCAGTCCTCACAACCCTCTTTCCTCCCCACGGAGTTTTTTTTTTTTTTTTCCTGCTTGATTAAGCTATATCATACTGAGGTAAGATGGCACTATGGAGCAGGAAGGGGACTGTGCATATGTGGTGGCATCTCCCAAAGGCTTTCTTTGAAAGCTGGGGGGATGCTTTTGCGAGGGCTCGGTTGGTGCCAATGTCACCCATATGTGAAGACTGATTCCTGTTGTCCCTGCACCTGTTACACTTCAGTAGCTATGCTTTTTCTCCCACTAGAGCAGCAGTTCTCAACCTGTGGGTCGCGACCCCCACGGGGGTTGCCAGAGGATTCAGCGGGGGTCGCCTCACTCCGCTGTTTTAAAAAAAAAACCAAAACGCACAAGTTGCCGCTGCCAAGTCCGCTTCTCGGCAGCGGGAAACTGACAGACTCCAATCTTCTGCAGCTGCAGCTCCCTGCCTCTTAGGGAACCACGGCTGTGCCTGCTGTGAGTGAAGCCATTGCGGAGCCTTTCTGTCTCTCGATGGGCTACGTGCAGCATTGTCCCGCCTCCAAAGGAAGTTGTTTACCACTGGCGTGCTGCACGGAGCCTGTTGAGAGACAGAAAGGCTCCACAACGGCTTCACTCACAGCAGGCACAGCCGCGGTTCCCTAAGAGGCAGGGAGCTGTGGCTGCAGAAGAACAGGGTAGTAGCAGGCAGACAGGGAGAGGGGAGGAGGGGGCAGGGAACCTGCAACGGGGCTGACAGGGGAGGGAGGGAGGGAGGGGGGCTGACATGGATGGATGGAGGGAGGGAGGGGGCTGACATGGACAGAGGGGGGCCTGACATGGACAAAGGGAAGAGACAGGGGGACATACTGGACAGACGGGGGATAAATGCTGGACAGAGGGGAGAGACAGTGCGGGTTAGGATTATAATGGGCAGATGGGGGGACTAGGACTGGTAATGGGTTGATTAGGGAAGGCTAGGACTGGGAATGGACTGATCAAGGGGGGGGGGTTGGGACTGGTAATGTGCTGATGGGGGGTAGGACTAGTAATGGACTGATGGGGCGCTAGCATTGGAAATGAGCTGATCGGGGAGGTTAGGACTGGAAATGGGCTCATGGGGGGGGGGGGTATGACTGGTAATGGGCTGATTAGGGGAGCCTAGCACTGGTAATGGGGTTGAAGAGGGACTAGCACTGGAAATGAGCTGATTAGGGGAGGCTAGCACTGGTAATGGGGTTGAGGGGGGACTAGCACTGGAAGCGAGCTGATTGGGGGCTTCGACTGGGAATGGGCTGATTGTGTGGAGGGGAGGATAGAGCTGCTGGCCCTGGAAGAAAACTGGGGGCTAAGGCTACAAATGGGCTGATACAAGGGGATGGGAGAATGGAACTGGAAGGGAGTGGATCTGAGAGGGGCTGCCATGGTATTTGTACTAGAAGGGACTGGTGAGTGGGGAAGGAGGGGGACTGGAAGGGAATGGACACCAGTGGCAGTCATGGGAATGCAAGCTGACATTGGAAGATACTGAGAGTGAGGACTGGAAAGGGGCTGATACTGGGGAGGGTTACTGGGACTGGAAATAGGCTGATGGAAAGAAGTGAATAAAACGAAAGAAGAGATAAGAAATGGCAGATGGACCATAGACCACAGAAAGAGAGCTCAGAGAAGACAGGAAAGCAGAAGCCTCAGATCGGGACCAGCATGATCGGAGAATAAATTGGTCAGACGACAAAGGTAGAAAAAATAATTTTATTTCATATTAGTGATTTGACTACAAAATCATCATAATTTTGAAATCAAATATTGTTACTTGTGGTTTAAGTAAATTTTATAAATAAAAACATAATATTGCAAAGGCCTATAATATATTAATATTCAACAAATGATTACAGCGACAATGCGTTAACGATAAAGGAAGAGAGGCGCATTCGATTTTATCATTGGGGGTCACCACAAATTGACCAATGGTAAAAGGGGTCACGGTACAAAAAAGGTTGAGAACCACTGCACTAGAGGGAAAGGCCAAACCCTGGATAGTCAAGTATTTAATTCAGATTTTTATCTGAAGAATGGGGATTTGTTTGTTGCCTAGTGAAATTGTGAATTTTTTTAGTGGGATTGAGAGAGAAAGCATGACATTTTAAGCCCAGTATTGTCTAGACTGCAAAAGATGTCCAAGCCAGGACTTTCAAAACGTGTAAGGTTTTGAAAGGTTCACTGAACATGAACTGTCATAACAACATATGTATGAGGATGTGGAGTATGTGGGAACACATACACAGGGACATGATGCTTAAAGGCATAATTTTGGGGATTTGTACATTAAGTGGCAGCTTTTTCTAGCTACGTTTGTGACGCCATGGATAAATGGAAATGCTGGATCTTGCAAAACTGCCTGCCCAAATGCAGCCAGTTAAGGAGCCAAGTTCCAAAGCTGAAAGTATTTTGTCTTTTCAGGTGTTAGACCAGAGGGTGTAAGCACAATTCCTCTTGCCCCTCCAATCCCAGATTTATAGTTATAAACTGACATTTGTGCAGGATTCTGAGCTAGGGAAATGCTGGTATAGAATGTTTTTAAACTATTTGTGCATTGCTTTTGGGAATACACGTATGCTTCTAACATCCACCCAGAACATGCCCTTTTCAAATCTGTGCATGCTGCCAATATACGCATGCAATTAGCAGCTTTTCTGAAATCACTGTTTACGTGTGTAAAACGGTGCCTAATCCTTTAAAAATCACCTCCTTTTATCTTTGTCAGTTTTTAAGCTGCTACGCCTGTTTTAGTGTATATATTTATACTGCATTTGGTATTTGCTGCTTATCAATAATACATAAATCATTGTGTGGGAACTCAATACTAACAGATAACAGAAGTGATTAATGCCAGTCAGAGCTGCACTTCTATCCTATTGTCTTCCGGCACTTCTGATCTGGTACATGCATTGTGTTTGCATAGGAGAGAAGATTCTAGACTCAAACGCAACAGAATTCCATCTAAAGACGAGACTTCATACAGTGGCAGCTCTTGAATATGCACAACTTCTAAGTTCCCAGTTCCAAGAGGGAACCCTTATGGCCAGTCCTGGTTTTGATCTTATCTCCCAAAGCAGTGTGGCATTTCCAGTCCCAGATTAGGCCCATTGACATCTAGGCTGCCTAATCTCCAGGAACAAGCAGGAGTGAGTCTTCACATATGGGTACGTCGGTACCAACGGAGTCTGCGCGGGAACGCTTCCCAGCGTCCAATCAAGAGCTTTTGGAAGCATCCCAGCACGCCTGCGTGCTGCCTTCCCGCCTTTCCCAACTGCCTCTCCTCAGTTTTCGTTTTTCCGCAGAGCCGGCAGGACGTCGTCCTGACACCGCAGAAAATTCTTGTTCTTATTTCTTAGTTTTCTTGTGGTCGCGGCTGTCTTCCCGACGCCACCGGTACCGCCGGTGTTTGTTTTTCTTTTCTTGTAAAATCTTCCTTTTCCACGGGATATTTTTTCTTCATAGTGTCCCACGGTCTCTTAGGCCTTTTAGGCCTCTTCTTTTTCCTTCATGGAACCGCCAGACACTTTCTCCAAGAAATGTTCAGACTGGCGGTACAACTTTATTTTTAGACCCTCGAAGTCGGTGTCTAACCTGCTTTGGTCCTGACAACAGTTTGGTGAGAATCCAAATCCAACAGTTTGGTGAGAATCCAAATCCGCCCTACTCACCCACAAAGCACTCTACCAAACTCAAACCTCCCAGCTCCGCACTCTACTGCCTCAGCCAGCCCACAAGAGAACAACCAGACAGACCACCAATAACTCCCTCACCATCCCACACAAAAGAACGAAATACAATCAACGGACCTGCAACAGAGCCTTCAAACTATATGCACCATCCCTCTGGAACTCTCTACCAAATCACATCAGAAGCAACACAGACCTCTTATCCTTCAGGAAACAACTTAAAACTGCACTATTCCAAGAATTCCTCGGACCAGAGACAAGCACCCACCACTGACTCCCTCCCAACCACCATATTTCGTCCCCCTGAACATATGTCATATGTAACCATAACACAATGTCTATGTCTACGTCCCAATTAATTGTTAACAATCATTATTGTTGGTCACCAGGTGACGGCCCCAAACCCTTGTAATTGATTATTGTATGTTCCACCGCTTTGACCCGGTGAAAAGCGGGATATAAATACAGCTAAATAAATAAATAAATAAAGATGTCTTCAACATCGAGGTTCCCTCGATACACGGTTGCCCTCCAACTTCGGGGCACCGTCCCCCTTCTTCTTCCACACAGGATCAGGTAACCCACAAACAGTCTGTTAAGACTAGCCAGTCCTCGAATGGTAGGTCTCATGCACAGCATGTAGACGGCTCCGGCCTTGCCCTCGACGGCCCACTGGCTTCAAAACCCCGGCGGGAGTCTTTGGTCTCCAAAGCGTATAAGGGGTTTCAGATTGTCCCTGGGGTTCACCCCCCACAGAACATACCTAAGTCGTGTACGGTGGTGGCATCCGCTTCGAGCGGTACCGATACCCCGGCATTGGCACTGGTGTTGGATGAAACACTCCTCACCAGGGATCGTCATCTGGCGTCCTCGGTGCCTTCGGGACCGGTGGATACTCCCCAGATTGACTTTCCATTATCGGTACCAACACCGATACTACCACCGAGGTCGGTACCCTCCAGATGTGCATCGACAGCCTCGCTTCCTTCGATGCCGAGTCTGGAATCGATCTCCAGTCTGGAGGACTGGGTACCGACTCGCCTTGGTACCGTCTCGCGGTGGTACCGAAGGCTCGGTTCCGATGACTCGGATCCGCAACTCTCGGTTCCCCCGAGACCGATTGAGTTGCCACTGGTTGACCTTCATTCACCGGTATCAGACACGGTACCGAAGTCGGTACCGATGTCCTCATTACCCTTAGTCGGTGCCTTCCATGCTTCGCTTATCAGGCTCTCTACCCTCGATGCCGAGTTTGGAATCGATTTCTAGTCTGGAAGACTGGGTACCAATAGGTTTTGATACCGACACCGATCGATACCGGTGGCTCAGTACCGAGGATAGTAGCCGGAGGTTTTCGGTTACCTCGGTACCGATTGAACTGTCACCGATGACTGCTCCGATGTCTTTGTCAGGCTCGACTCCGACATCTGTACCGGTATCCACAGTAGCATCGTGGCCAACTCCTGCCATGCTTTTTTCAACAGGATCGCTCCATTCGATACCAAGCTTGGAGTCGATACCTGGCATGGACAATGTGGTAAGGACGGTTGCTGCTCCTGACAGCCAGTACCAGCAACCATCCCTTAAGCATTCCACACTGCACTCTGCAGGATCTTCTATTCCTATATATTTGGATAACTCTGTGGGTGCTCAGGCTAGTTCTTTAGATCTAACCTGTCCAAGGGAGATTCCTGTTTGGGATCCCTCTTTTCAGAGTTTCCTCCTGGATATAGCAAGATCCCTTGCCATTCCTATTCCAGGACATGATCCTGCACAAGGCTCTGTTTCTACCAAAGCAAAGGACAACATAATGCTTCCTTTGCATCATTCCTTGCAGGATCTCCTTCTAGGAATGTGGGAAACACCTTTAAGGGTACCCCCACCTCCCAGGGCAACTGATCTCTTATATCAGTTGCCCCCTTCTCCAGGGTTTCAAAAGACTCCTTCCTCATCATTCCATAGTAGTGGAATCAGCAATGAGGCGAGTAAAGAGTAAGAAAAAGCACTCTTCTTATCCGCCAGGTCGTGAGTCCAAGACACTAGATGCCTTTGGACGTCAAACCTTCCAGACATCTATGCTTTCTGCAAGAATTCTCTCATATATTTTCCATATGAGTCTTTCTCTTGAGGAGGTCACAAAGCAATTGCATCTTTTCACTCCTTTCCTTCCAGATTCCAGGAGTTCAGACTATTCCTCACTGCTTAAGCATATCCAGAATATCTCTTGGTTTCTTTCTCGTGCTTCCCTAGTCTCTTTTGAGTCTGTTAGCAGGACTTCTGCTATAGCTATAGGGGCACGACGTAGAGCCTGGCTCCAAGCTTCAGACTTGGACAAATGGGCACAACAACGGCTGGGACATACTCCTTGCACTGGAGAAAATCTTTTCAACAAGGAGTCTTTACGTCAGGTTACTCAGTTGTCCACTGATTTACCTGTTCTTAAGGGTTATTCTACACCTTCTTCTGTCCCAGTAGGTAGGAAATGTCCTACCAAACTTTCTTCCCACAGGAGAAGAAGGTTTTATTCATCACTTGCCCATCATACAGATGTTCCCCAACAGGGGAGGCATCGTCCTGGTCTGAAGAATCCAACCTCTCAGCAGGCTCAGTAAACCCAGCAGCTGCAGGGTTTTTGATCAATCATCATCAGATGCTTGTGACTCTTGGGGTTAGAATCTGCAGTTGCTTCTTCTCAATAGAGGCAATCCACCACTTCATTCTAACCCCTACACATGGATCTCTTTCCAAAAGACATCCATTTTTTCTATATTTCTATGAGCTGTCAGGATGTTCATTCCTATAGGTCACAGGTTTCTCCTCTTTTTCCTGCTAGGGAAAGAGGTCTCACCACTATCAAATGATAGTTCCTGTGCCAGCATGTATTTTTTCCTCTCTATGGACTTACTACTTGGTAAGTCTTCTTCAGCTCCATTCTCTTCACCCTCTTACCAAGTTTTTCCTCTGTAAGAGCGGATTTACTTCGCTGGGAGACTTTTTCTTCAGCCTCTCTAGTTTTTGTCACTTTCCAGTGCGGAGTTTTCCTCTCTGAGTTACCTCCCCTGTTTCAATCTTACTTTGAGGCAGCTTCTCAGACATGTCCAGAGTTTTCTACTCCTGTTCTGTCTGTTCTTTCTGTTTTTGAACAGTAAGATTCTTTCTGCTGTCTTGCTAGCAGCTGCCTATGCAGGAGCCTTAATGTTTGGTCCACTGGTTCTTGTCCACAAACAACCAGATTTGTCCTCCACTAACATTCTGTCTAGTCTTAGTAGTGGCTCCAAGTCAGTGCGTTCATCTATCTTGGAGATTATCTCACTACAAGCTTTCTGGATTGGTCTTCTATTTCTGCCATCTCCATTCCCCTGGGTTTGGCAGCATAGTTGGCAGAGATACTGGCTCTCTAGCAGCCAGTTCTATCTCCTCATTCTCCTACATCATGCTCTCTGCAATTCTACAGAGAAGCTTTCCACTATGGGCCCTTGCTAGAGAGCATGGGTTTTTTTTCTCCAACTGCTATCCTAGATGGTTGGAAAAGGCTTTTCAGTCATGTCTCCCATGACTAGAAGATTCTCCCTTCTTTTACTATCTCCTTTTGTTATAAAGGACATAGGCCTTCTCTTACGTAAAGGCTTAAGGAGTTGCCAATTCCCTGCTTTGGTCCATAGCATTCCCAATCGGGGATATGCTCTTTTTCCTTGCAGCTCGTCCTCGTGGTAAGAACACATGATACTTTTTGCCCTTAAGCAGGTCAACATGGTATCTCATCTCTGTGTCTTCTGTCTACTTACCATGCTAGAGTCCTGGAAGACTCGGGACTTCCTGGCTGCAGATTGATATTATCCTCTGTTTTTCATGTAACCATCCTGGTTATTTCACTAGCTAGCATCCTTGCAGATCATAACCAGGGGGAATAGATTCTCTATATATCTTCTCAAGTAGGTTCCACCTCCTTGTTAGATGAATCTTTCCTCTCCACATATCCTATGTGAATACAATGCTGTAGGCATATCTCTGTTTAATTGCAGACACCCATATTTAGGCCTACATATTCATATTTATCTTTTGTGTGTATTTTATGCCCCTCCATATCTCACTATAGATATATTCTTATATGTCTATCTATCTATCTGTGTGTATATATATATATATATATATATATATATATATATATATATATATATATATATATATATATATACACATATATATATTGTGACAAGGCAGAGGCTCAGAAACAGAAGAAAAAGGGTTTAAAACACTTTCTGTCACCTCAGAGGTTTAGAGATGCAGGACAGGAAGGGGTTAAGATTCCAGCACACGAACCTTCTCTGCAGAGAAGAGCAGGGAAAGAACCACACCCTAGCTCTAGGCTAACCCAGAGACATAGCCAATCAGGGAGGTGGGCGGAGTCAGACCGGATTGGGCCACTCTGCATTCATAACCAGGAAGCAGCAGTTAGTAGGGGAGTCGAGGGCAGCAGCAGTGGAAAGAGCAGTGGAAGCAGAGGCGAAGGGAGGAGAAGCTGAGAAACCTTCAGGAGAGAGGGGAGAGAAGACAGAAACCTCCCAAGCAGCGAAAGGGGAACCAAGGAGAGAACCAGGGAAAGGAGAGTTCCTGTGGATGCTCCAGGAAGAGACCCAGGCAGAGCTCAGCTCCAGGAGAGAGTGAATCCTGGAAGAGACCCAGAGCCAGACTCAGAAGCCTTGAACACAGACTTGGAGTCAGTGGAGTTCCCCAGAGACAGACGTTGCCAAAATCAGGTCAGAGCAAAACCTTTTAAACCTTGTAAAGTAGATAGCTCTGAAAGAAGCCAGTCTCTAGGAAGTGATAATAGAGTGCTTTCTAGAAGAAACATGTTTAAACCAAGCTTTGAAAGGAAACCTGACGTTACTAGAGGAAAGTGGGGCTGTAGGAAAGTCCCTATTAAGAAGCTGCAAGCATTTCCCTTATACAGACAGCGTGACCAGAGCTCTAGCTCAGAAGATAGCACACCTGCTTGTCAGCAAAAGGCTAATTGGCAGCTACCGTGCAGAGAGCTAGGAACAGACCCTGAGGACCAGGCTGTGCTGAGGGATCTCACAAGGCAGTTCCATAAGAGACATATTCCTCCCAACCAAAGGCAACTACCTAGGCAAGGCAAGGAAGAAATAAACCCCTTTTATGAGCTGTTAAAGGGTGCTGAGAAATACCAAGCCTCACAAGTGCCTAGAAGGCAGAGAGAAACTAAATGGAAACAGCTTCAGAATATAATTAAAGAATTAAAGTCTGAAGGCTTGTATGTTCCACATGACAAAGGGATATCAGAGAGCCAGGAAGAACCAATGGAATTAGGGGCTCCTTTATCCAATACCAGTGATTCTGAAATGGAGTGTGGTGTAGGTATGAGAGAGTAAGGAGCTATAATTTGTTCCTGTTTTATGATTGAGTGCTGTGAAGCCTAAACCAACGTTCTTAGAAGTTTGCACCAGAGACAGCAGCGTTCTGCTGGGGTGCAATGACTCAGAGCCTCATAACTTGCAGCTGTGAATGAAAGGCAACGTAAGAAAGTGTTCCTACACAAGAAGCCTGGTACTAATAGGCAAGAGAGTGTGGAGATTGCCATTTCTATTTAAAGCTGTTAAACAAGATATGGACATTAGAAAAGAGAATACAACAGCTAGAAGATTTCTTTATTACAAGCTGATACTTGGAAAGTATTACTGGCTTCCTGAAATGCTGTTGTATTGATGAAGCTGGAAGAATCCTAAAAGCATTTAACTGTATTACGTGTCCCTGAGAAGAATCAGGAGAACTGACTGTACACTTGAACTTTTATTTGGTACAAAAAGGTTACCGCTTTACTTTTGTGTTGGGGGAGTAAATCCTGTGCTGTTCTTTTTCAATACTTTGTGCAATACCTTATGCAATAATAAAATATTCTTTAACTTGGAAACCCAACCTTGGCTGTCGTCACTTCAGTCCACAACTACAATAGGATACAGGGCTTCAGCACTACCAAGGACTTTTAAAACCACCTTGTGGCACGCACCAACTGCCTGATTACGCCTAGGGCTAGGAGGTGCGGTGTCACAATATATATACACATATATATATGTGTATGTGTGTCTGTCGAGATATTTCATTATAGATAGATATGTCTCCACATACTTATCTGACTGTCTATGCTCATATAGCTATCTGTTTCTGACAGAGGGGCTTTACCCATACCTATGCTATCCAGCAGGTTTGGGGTTCTACGCACACAACCACTCCTGTGGTAGTCAACAATTTTTATACCATAACCTAAGGGTTTAGGTACCTCTGAAGCTCTCCGTGCCCCAATATCTCTCCTAGCTTACCCCAGTTAGGAGAGACATTGTGGATCTTGTGATAAGGAAGCTTATCATAGCTCAGGTAGGAGCTATAGAAAAGATGATGTGACTCTGAACAAGCAACCTGTCAGTTCTGGTAGAAGTGAGAAAACAGAGTTTTCACATAAAAGACTACCAGTCCCAGAATGCACCAGGTTTCCAGCAGCCATGAGAGGGGCTGAAGTGAGAAAATGTGTGTGCAATCAAGAGAGCTATGAGGTAATCCCTAAGCACTCATCTCAAAGGGCAGGGCCTGATTCAACACAGCTGCGCTGTGTTAGGGAGGAGCACACATTAGAACAGAATAAGAATAAAGCTTATTCTTCAGATAACAGCTTCAAGAACAGTTTCAGCAAAAGCTTCAGGAAGAGATACAGATACAGCAACGGCTACAAGCTCAAGCACCAGTATCACCTGGAAAAACAGAAGCCAAGCCAAGCGGATAGAGAGAGAAGGAAACTCTCTGGAAGGAAGAGAAGAAAGGCCATTGGAAGGTCTGGGAGATTCCAAGGCAGTACCCATACTGGGAGGTATTCCAAATGCCAGCAGAGTCCATTGGACTGGATTCAGCCAGAGGAATGGAGTGGCAGAGATAGGAATCATCAGTGGCTACCTGGAAGAGAGAAGACTGCATGTGGAAGGGACTTTCAGACCAAGGCCAGAAGGTATGTGAGAGGAGATCCAGTGTCCAGGGATCAAGATTGGAAGGCTGGACATCAGAATTGGATTACATACTGGCCAGGCCATACAGAGAGGAATAATGATAGCAGGAGAGGCTCAGGTATGAACACTGATCCAGATCTTATCTATAATAGAGAATGGCAGCAAGGGAATAAGCATTCTCATGATAGTGCCTTAATGAAAGACTCGTCTGTGCCAATGTATGATAGTGACCCTATGCTGATTGATGAAGGGGGAGATACAGCAGATGAAACTATTACTTACATGGACTGTTCTCTATCTAATTGCTATTGCTAGCTTTCTGTGAGCAAACACATCAGCCATCACAAAGAAACCTAACTTTGTTCTTTATTTCCACTGCAAACAGCTCTTAAAGCAGGATTTGGGTTCACACAGTAGCAGCCAGCCAGCTAAAGGCTTACAGCTGGTCAATTGATAGTAATTAAAGCTGCACCTGATTGTGTATGTGAGCAAGGGAGAATCACTGCTGGGATCTGCGTGGAAAATAAGCAGAAGTTAACCTAACAAACAAAGTTTATCCATTTCTTTGTGCCTTTGTATTTGGTAATTATTTGCTAAGAAAACATTAGCTAATTGCCTGACAAGCTGAAGGTTGTTTTCTGATTTTGCTTTGTGACTTTTTGTTATCCATTTAAACACTGCAAGCAAGTAACCTCATTTATATTGCTATCAAGCATACATGTGCTGGGTGAATTAAACCCCATCAATAAAAGAAGTACTTTATTGGCCTTACCACTTGGTTTCACAACTCAATTATTGTCATCAGCTGTGTTTGGGAGTGAATGAACTACAATACCCACAATACCTTGCAAGAATCATATGAATATATGCATCGTCAAGATTGTGTAAGTTCTCACCCTAGGCAGCCGTCTGACAATCTTCAGTTAATCACAGGCTTTCTCCCCACAAGGACTGTGCCTGTTTGTCCAAATCGGTTAGCCTTTCTCTTTTTGCTCCTAAGAGTGAGCCACTCTGCCGCCAAAAGAGTTAGGTTTTTGTCATACAGCCTTCCGCTGAAGGCCCACCGTTTTTGTACTACCCCAGTTTTTCCTACTGGGGTTACCTGTTACCTTTCAGAATTCTGACCTCCACTGTTTTCCTACAGGTTTATTACCTCCACTTTACAGTGAGGTCCTCTTCACGGTTCCTCTACTGGGTTCCCCAGTAGATCCATGAACCTCCATACTTCTGTGAAATCCTGTCAGGGGAGGTCCATATTGCAATATTCTTTGCAATATCATTGATGACAATCATCATCCACACATGGACTCCTTCTCTACAGTCCTGTGCTAGGTTAGCTGTTCCACAGCATCTTTCTTTCTTCAACTCCTACCCTCCATCCTCAGGATGCCTGGTGTTCTGGGAGATAGCATATTCCAACCAGGCATCTCAGCTTGGGAGTCCCCATATGTGAAGACTCATTCTTGCTTGTTCCTGGAGATAGCACAGTTACTTACCTGTAACAGGTGATCTCTGGGAACAGCAGGAATAAGTCTTCACAACTCATCCACCTTCCCAGGAGTTGTCTCTCTATCTATCTTTTCTTTCCTCTCTCTCTCTCTCTTTGTCTCAGCTTTAAAACTTAACTGAGGAGAGGCAGTTGGGAAAGGCGGGAAGGCAGCACGCAGGCGTGCTGGGATGCTTCCAAAAGCTCTTGATTGGACGCTGGGAAGCGTTCCCGCGCAGACTCCGTCGGTACCGACGTACCCATATGTGAAGACTTATTCCTGCTGTTCCCAGAGATCACCTGTTACAGGTAAGTAACTGTGCTTTCCTTAAGGTATCAGGGCTGTGTTGTCAAATTCAAAACTAACCTACGATTAACCATCTGGAATTGAGTAGCTTGTGTTTGACAGGTTTTCTATACCGCCTTATCTTAGATTCAAGGACATATACGTTGTTTTACATTGAACAGGGACATATAACTTGGAAGTTTTAACAGAGCTTTACATTGACACTGGGTAGGTGTTCTAGTAATTAGATGAATGTCTAAAAATCCAGACTATGCGGGTTAAAGTCACACTTCTACCCCTGATACACATTGTGCCCTTGGGCAAGTTGCTTTATCTCCCATTTTGCTCAAGTATTCACTTAAATTATAAAACAGTTAGGGTCATACAGATATGAGACCCTGACCCTTCGGCAGTAAGTTAATCTCTGTGCAAATAGTTTGTGTATAACATTTTGGCATACAGATGTCCTTTTTAAACAGCCTAAACAATGGTCTGTTTCCTCTTCTAAAACCTGTTGACAGTGGCACAGTTTTGAGATTTGATCTTTCTTTTTGTGCCGAACGATTTGCATTTGCTTCGTTGCTTTTGGAAGGACAGAAGTGACTGAACAAGTGATGTGAGGTGGTTTGTCGTGTGTTTTTTCTGTAGGGAAGGATTGTATAACAGGAAATGCATCTTAAATATGAAAGATGCTAATGGAGACCAAAACAAGCTTTTGAGAAACATCAGTGTGCACTCGAAAGACTGAAGATTTTAATTATCTCCAGGAGCAAGCAGGAATGTAGTCTCCACATATGGCTATCGTCGGTACCGACGTAGCCTGCGCAGGAACGCTCCCCAGCGTCCAATAGGAAAGCTTTTGGGAGCATCCCACAGTGCCTGCGTGCTGCCTTCCCGCTTTTCCCAACTGTCCCTCTCCAGTTCTTCGTTTTCCGCGGAGCCGACAGGTCGCACATCCTGTCACCGCAGAAAATTTCCTTTCTTATTCTTTTTTGTGGTTGCGTCTGCCTTCCCTCAACGCTATACCGGTAACGCCGGTGGTTCTTTTCTTTAAAAAAAATAAAAAATAAAAAAAACAATCTTTGTTTCTGGAGTTTCTCCAGTAATTCTCTTCTCGGGTGCCAAGCACCATTTTGAGCACTAGGCCCAATTTTTTCCCTCAAAATGGAAAAACCCACTTCAGGTTTTAAAGTGTTCTAAGTGTGGCGGTATCATCTCCGTCACCGACACCCATGAATGGTGCCTCAAATGTTTAGGTCCTGACCACTTTATTTCAGAGTGTGTTGCCTGTGGGATGATGTCGAAAAGGGGCTGGCAGAACCGAGCTGCTAAACTTAGCACCCTTTTTCCCTCCGATGCAGCCTCCGTGGCATCGACGTCTTCCAGGGCTTCATCTTCTTCCCATGGATCTCGGGTAACTAAACATAAATCTAGCCGGTACTCAAAGGGTAGATCTCCTTTTAAACATCAAGATGCCTCTGGCGTTGCCCTTGAGGGACTTTAACCGGCAAAATTGCCCCAGCGGGAAGCTTCGGCTTCCAAAGCACTAACGGGTCTCCAGGATGCTCTCGAGGCTTCAACCTTGGCAGAACTACTGGTGCCATGCTCTGGGGTTCCGGCCGCTTCATCAGGCACCGATACCCAAGCATTGGCAGTGTCGATAGACCAGAGATTCTTGGCTATTGAACACAGACTGGCGGCTCTTCTCACGGCCTCGATGCCCCTGAAACCGCTTCAGACAATTCAATCGGTACTGGCACCGACTCCAGTACCGGCACCGACTGCATCGACATCAGCAGGTATTCTACTGGGACAGAGTCATGCGTCTCTATCTGGCATTGACAAGTCGGTACCGGACCACTCCGATGCCGACTTCGATCGGTACCGGTACTGTGCCTTGCACGATCACCAGGATCGGAGATACTTCAAATCCTCGGATGAGTCTGAAGACTCTGAAAGCTCTGCCGATACCAGAGTACTTCTTCCTGAGGATTCCTCTTCACCTCAGCGTAGGATGTCTCCACCAGGGGATATGTCCCTTCAGGATTTTATCCGATATGTGGCCTGAGGTCTTTCCATCACAGTGGCTCCTGAAAAAGAGCCTAGGGCAAAGGAATTAGAAATCCTACAATACCCTAAAGTTCCCAAGGAGGCAGCTACCTTACCTATTTGAGATCTTGCATGATCTTATGTTAAGGATGTGGGAAACACCTCTGACCACATCTCACTCTCGAAGACTCGACACCATGTATCAAGTTCCTCCTTGTCCCGGGTTTCAGAAGACTCAATTACCACACCATTCCATGGTGGTGGAATCAGCCATGATATGGATAGAGTGCAAAAAAGACATGCATCTAATCATCCAGGAGATGAGTGTAGGACTCTTGACGCCTTTGGATGTCGATACTTCCAGGCTTCCATGCTTTCTGCTAGGATCAGTTCCTATATCTTGTATATGGGAATGTTCCTTAAGGAGGTCACAGGAGACTTAGAGCCTATGAGCCCTCTTCTTCCTGATGATAAAAGGCAAGATTATCTTGCTCTTGTTTAAACATGCTCAGGATGTTTCCAAGTTTGTGAATCGTGCAGCCTTTGACTGCTTTGAATACATAAGCAGAACCTCTACTATTGCCATAGGTGCACGGAGGCATCGGACTTGGAAATCTGGGTACAGGACAAACTGGGGAATATACCTTCCACAGGAGAAAATCTCTTTGGCAAGAATTGGCAGGAAAATGCTAATGAGATTAGATGCTGACAATATCACTTTGGATAGATTGTCTAAATCTACAGCTGATCCTGCGAGGAAAAGATCCTCTAAGAAACCATTCTTCAGCAAGAAGAAAAGGTTTTATCCCTCCTATACCCAGCAGGGACATCGTTTAGGTCAGTCTGCCCAAAAGGGACAGCAGCAACAACCTAGGCAACAAAGGAAACCAAAAGCAGCTAAGCCTCAACCGGCTCAGCAGACTCAGCCTCCACAGGGGCTTTGATGCCTGTCTAGAGAATTTTGCCTTCCTGGCCCTGAACGGCCCAGAACCCTCCACCATCCCAGGAAGGTTGTCATTTTGCCCTCAGATGGGGTCAGATAACAGCAGAAGATTGGACTCTGTTTATTGCAAGAGAGGGGTACAAGCTTCATTACCTCAGCATGCCCCTCCTACAATAGTAAGACAGTTCAATTCTCAGACCTCTCTCAACAACCGGTTAAGCCAGGAAGTCACTATGCTCCTTGCTCAAGGGGCAATAGAAGAGGTACCCATTCCCCAACAGGGTACAGGGTTTTACTCCCCCTATTTCCTTATTCCAAAGAAAACAGGAGGACACGGACCCATTCTAGACCTCAGAGAATTGAACAGATTCCTGTTCAGAGAGAAGTTCAAAATGATTTCTCTAGGAACTCTGCTGCCATACCTTCAGAGTCAGGATTGGCTTTGTTCTCTAGATCTCAAGGATGTGTAAACTCATGTTCTCATCCATCCAACTCACCGAAAGTTCCTTTGATTCCTGTTTCAAGGGAAGCATTACCAATAAAGGGTTCTTCCTTTTGGCCTGGCCTCTGCACCAAGGGTGTTCACAAAATGCATGGCTGTGGTAGCAGCATTTCTCCGCACCCTGGGAATATTCGTCTTCCCTTACTTAGACATCTGGCTCATTCGAGCCCCTTCAGAGCCAAAGGCCAGGGTTGCTCTGCCTCGCACAATTCACATCCTTCAGTATTTGGGACTTGTCATAAACTTCCCAAAGTCCAACCTTGCTCCTACTCAATCCCTAGAGTTTATAGGAGCTCTTCTAGATACCAGACAGACAAGGGCCTTCCACAGCCCCGCTGCCTTTGCATTGTGCAGTTAGCTTCCCAAGCAGTGCTAAAACCTCACCTTACTGCTCGGGAAATGTTAGTTGCTAGGCCACAAGGCTTCCACCGTGCATGTGGTTCCTTATGCTCGCCTCCATATGAGGGCAGCCCAGTGGATCTTATCCACTCAGTGGACTCAGGTGTCAGGTTGCCTGTCAGACAAAATAGCAAACTCTAATTGCCTTATTTTGTCCCTCCAATGGTGGCAGTCGCCCCAAAACCTTTTGGTGGGGTCTCCTTTTCAGCAACCCCTACCCCAAGCCACCCTAACAGATGCTTCACAGGTGGGTTGGGAAGCCCACTTGCAAGGCCTCTCTACCCAGGCCTCCTGTGGAGTCCAGGTACCCTATCTCCATATCATTCTGGAGCTCAGAGCAATCTTCCTTGCTCTTCGAGTATTTCACACCCAGCTCAGCTACAAGACAGTCCTAGTTCAAACGGACAATTAAGTAGCCATGTTCTATGTGAACAAGCAGGGCGGAACAGGCTCTCTGTTGCTCTGCAACGAAACTTTGTGACTATGGGCCCTCGCCAGAGAGCATCAGATTCATCTCCTTGCGGTGTATCTTCCAGGCATTCAAAACTCTTGGGCAGACAGACTCAGTTAAGTTCTGCTTCCACACGAATGGTCTCACCATGCAGACCAGGTGGCCAAAACTTTTCAAATTTGGGGAACCCCGGACATTGACCTCTTTGCATGTCCACTGAATGCCAAACTTCCCCGGTTCTGTTCCAGAATTCCGGCTTGAGGTTGTCAGGCCAGGAATGCTTTCCTCCTCCATTGGGGTCAGGACTTCCTGTATGCCTTTCTACCCATTCTCCTAATTCCCAAAACCCTGTTCAAGCTTCAGAGAGACAGAGGTCATATGATCCTCATAGCTCCACATTGGCCACGGCAAATGTGGTACCCTCTGCTCCTACATCTCTCTCAAGCTCTGCCTCTGGAGTTAGGATCTGCTCCAGATCTCCTTTCGCAAGAGGACGGGATGCTGTGGCATCCCAATCCCCAGTCTCTGCATGTCAGGGCCTGGTTGCTGAAAGCCTTGAACTTCACGGTTTTAACATTTCCCAGCAGGTAAAGGTTATCCGTTATGCTTCCAGGAAACCTTCCACAAGACGCTCTTATGCATTTAAGTGGAAAAGGTTTACCATATGGTGCTCACAGAAGGGTCTTAGCCCTCTTGCGATACCTCTAGAATCATTACTGGAGTACCGCCTTCATTTATCAAATACAGGGCTTAAGACTAATTCAGTGAGTCCATTTGAGTGCTATTGCAGCTTCGTTCAAGCCTCTCAATGGACAACCTATTTCCTCTCATCCTCTCATAGCAAGATTTGAGGGGCCGCCTTCTAACTAAGCCTCCCATTAAGCCACCACTGGTAGCATGGGACTTGAATCTGGTACTTGGGCAGCTCATGAAACCGCCCTTTGAACCATTAGCCACTACCTCTTTGAAATTCCTTTCCTGGAAAGCTATCTTTCTCATTGAAATCACATCAGCACGTTGCATCAGTGAATTGCAAGCCTTGGTGGCTGATTCTCCTTCCATCATAAGGTAGTCCTTAGGACTCATCCACACTTTATGCCAAAGGTGGTTTCGCCCTTTCATTTGAACCAAGCGGTTTACCTTCCTTTATTCTTTCCAAGGCCTCATGCCTCAAATGCAGAAAGGAACCTTCATACTTTGGACTGTAAAAGAGCTTTGGCCTTTTACTTGCCAAGGACACAGCAACATAGAAAATCCTCTCAACTCTTTGTTGCTTTTTATCCTAGTCATTTGGGACTTCCAGTCTCCAAAAGGACACTGTCCAGCTGGATTGCACAGTGTATTTCTTTTGCCTATGAGAGTAAGAACCTTCCTCTTGAAGGCCATATCACAGCTCACAATGTGAGCCATGGCAGCCTCAATGGCTCATCTTCACTCTGTGTCTATCGACAACACCTGTCGAGCAGCTACTTGGACTTCATACCTTCACAGCCCATTACTGCTTAGACAAGGACTCCGCTGGGATGCCTTGTTTAGTCAGGCTGGTCTTCACTTGTTCCAGACTTAATCAACTCCTACCCACCATCCCTGGTAGGAAGCCAGAAATCCATGAGGGGGGGGGGGGGGAAGTGGAGCCCTTTCACAGGGGCACACAACTTTCTGGGGCCATCTCCCTGGCATATGAAGCTAGGGAGTCCCCATATGTGAAGACTACATGCCTGCTTGTTCCTGGAGATAGCATAGTTACTCGCCTGTAACAGGTGATCTCCGGGAACAGCAGGAATTTAGTCTTCACAACCCGCCCACCTCCCCTAGGAGTTGTATCTATATCTCTTTTTCCCTCTCTTTTGTCTCAGCTTTAAACTCAACTGGAGAGGGATAGTTGGAAAAGGCGGGAAGGCAGCACGCAGGCGCTGTGGGATGCTCCCAAAAGCTTTCCTATTGGATGCTGGGGAGCGTTCCCGTGCAGGCTCCGTCGGTACCGACAATACCCATATATGAAGACTAAATTCCTGCTGTTCCCGGAGATCACCTGTTACAGGTGAGTAATTGTGCTTTCAGAGTGCAGAACATTTTGAGTGGGACGCGCAACACAGTTTGTCCTTGACCCATAAGATTCCTTACAACTAAGAATTTTGTTTTAAAATGGCTTGAATACAACAGAATTTTGGAGAGAAATTAAAGGATCAAATATCTGGGGGGCAAAAAATGCTTTGCTAGTTTGAGACAGGATCAAATTATGGCACGAGGGGAAAAACTGTGAGAAAACACATGAAATTTGAAAGTGGCTGCTTTCTTAAAAAACAAAAGTCTGCATTTCTGTGGGAGAGGGAGTTGAGCAACGCGGCAGAGAAACATTGATGCCTTTACCTAGCTGTAAGGGAAATTGCTCCTTTGAAACTGCTCCTCTATCTCCCAATCTGAGGGAGAACCACAGAAACATGCACGCATGCATCTGTATGTTTGCACACATCCATGTGCACTCATGCAGAGGGATTGGTATCCATTCCGTGAGGCAAGCTCTGCATTTTCCCCCATTGCAAATTCCCATTGCCACACTTCTATCCATGTGGACTGGCTCTTAGGGTTTCTGATGTAAGACTTTGGCCCATTTTCTAAACTAAATTCGGAGGCCGATATTCAAAAGTTTTCTTCTTAACTGATAGTTAAGCTCCTAAATTAGCCTCTTTAAACATTTACTTCAGTTAAGTGCCCTAAACGTATGCTTGGTTTCATTACTCAAATTTAAGATCCTAAAACAAACGAACTGTGCTATTTTTTTGTGCAGGGAGAAAATGTTAAGTACTTGATTTTTCAGTGCTTGGAACCTAAATTCCTCTTTTAACTTTTAGAACAATGTGTATTCCTCACGTGCTATCCCTCTCACCCCTACAATCTCTATTGTCTTTATAAATACCCACCACGGTGGCTGCCTCTGTTGCCCACATAGGAGAGACGTTTCAGAGCAGCTTCTCTTCCTGTCCTTTAACCAGATGGTGGGTGCAGTAAGGGCTGGTCCCAGTGTTGGTTCAAAGTGTTGGTGCCCTAGACCAGTGTTTTTCAACCTTTTTTGTGCAAAGGCACACTTTTTTCATGAAAAAAATCACGAGGCACACCACCATTAGAAAATGTTAAAAAAATTTACCTCTGTGCCTATATTGACTATATATAAAGTAATTCTCTTGAATAGGAATCAAACACAAAGAAATTATTTTATAATTACTTTATTATGAAATAATAAAGTATTTTATAATTGTTCATATTTCTGTTTACTTACTCAGTGCGAAACCTGGGCCTGTTTGGCTGAACACAAAGCTGATATTCTGGCAGGAATCGAAGAAAGACACACACGTAGCTCTTCGTCAACAGCTCTGTCTCTCTCTGTCTTTAGTTTTTATAGCAATCAGGCTTGAAAAGCTCATCTCACACAGATATGTAGTGGAAAATGGGAGCAATGTCAAAATAGCTTTGTTTGCCAGAACGGGGAACTCCTTGGCAGTATCCAACCAAAAACTGTCCAAAGGTAGATCAGCAAATCTTAGCTTGAAACCACGATTTTGTCTCAGTTCAGTTAGTTCCTCCTGCTCCTGTAAAGTCATGTCCTTTCCACCAACTGATGCTGAGCTATAAGGATCCCAAACCCAGTCAAGGCATTCAGTGGAGACTGAAGAGAAATAACATGACAACTTCTCCTCGAGAGTTTTTAAATGTTTAACTATTATCTCACCCAGTGCAGCAGTGTGAACACCTTGCCATTGCTTGGTGAGTGTGAACATTTCAAGATTGCCACTTTCCACTTGTTGATTCCAGTTGCACCTTTGAACGGAATCCATTTATTTTATCTGTACTTGTAAGCAGATTTTCATTTCGGCCTTGCATTCGTGTGTTCAGCTCATTCAGATGATGAAAAATATCTGCCAGGTATGCCAGCCTTGCACACCACTCATCACTTGTAAGCAGCTTTTCGTAATCTGACCTCTCATTTGTCAGAAACACTTTAAGTTCCTCCCGCAGCTCATACACACGAACCAAGACCTTGCCACGCGACCACCACCGGACCTCCGTATGAAACAGCAAGGTTTTATGCTTCGCTCCCATCTCCTCACACAAAGCTGCAAACATGCGACTTTTCACGGGTCATGACTTTACAAAATTTACCATGCGCACAACATCATCCAACACAGGAACTAGGTCTGCTGGTAAAGTCTTGGCTACGAGGGCCTCACGGTGTAAAAAACAATGCGTAACAATCACATCTGGATTTCTTTCCTTCACTCTGCTTACAAAGCCTTTGGTGCGCCCGACCATGGCTGCAGCTCCATCGGTGCAGACACTTGTGCAGTTTTCCCACTTAAGTCCTCCTTGTTCAAGGTATTCTGATGTGACCCGAAAAATTTCTTCTCCTGTTGTTTTTTCTGGCAATGCCTTGCAAAAAAAAAAGTTTTCTCTAATTGCATCACCATCCACAAAACGCACATTGGCCAAGAGTTGAGCATGTCCACTGATATCAGTAGACTCGTCAAGTTGCAATGCAAATTTCTCACTGATACGGATCTTTTCCAAAACCACACTTTCTATGTCTGCAGACATGTCATTAATACGTCTGGAAATTGTGTTGTCTGAGAGAGGGACTTTGTCTATTTCCTTAGCTGCTTCAGGTCCGAGCATCTCCTCTACAATAGCTTTGCAGGCGGGAAGTATTAATGTCTCTGCCACAGTGTGCGACTTTTTTGACTTGGCTATAAGTTCAGCAACTTGATAGCTAGCTTTAAGAGCTCTTTCATTTACCTTTGTGGTTTTTCTCATGAAAATTGCCTGTTTCTCCATGTTTTCACGCAGGCAAACAAAAAAGTCTGCATTCTTGTTTTGAAGCGAAGGGTGTTTCGTTTGGAGATGGTGTTTAAGTTTACTTGGGACCATAGCACTGTTAGATAGCTTTTCACCACACACCACACACAGTGGAGTTGGTTTCTTTGCATCTCCGGTGAAAGTAAATCCAAATGAAATATAGCTTTCGCTATATTGCCTTGTGCCAGAGAATTTCCTTGAGCTAACCATCTTTGCTTTCTTTTGATCCCCACTCATACTTGGGCTCTTATCTGGCTCCGAATTTTGTTCAGAATCCAGTTCTTTCCTTTTCAAAAATTTGTCCATCACTGCAGTATCTATTCCTGTCTCACTGTCACTCAGTACTTACTGCGCTTGTCTCCTCCAGATAGCTGCTGTCCGTCACACTCAGCACTCCATCCAGATCCATCAGTCAGCGCTCTTCTGCTCCTGTCTCCTCCAGATCCATCACTCAGCGCTCTTCTGTGCTGCGTCCGCGATAATCCTCCAGAGTCCAGATCCTTCGGTGCTCTTCTGCGCATCGGCGATCTACTGCGATGTCTTCTCCTGTCAGTGTAACAGTGACAACGGAGCTATTTATAGTCCGTAACATGCGCTTCGGCTCACAAATAGACCAATCATTAGAATCTAATGATTGGTCTATTTGTGAGCCGAGGCCACATGTTACGGATGAAATTGGAATTTTTCCCACGGCACACCAGATAATATCTCACGGCACAGTGGTTGAAAAACGCTGCCCTAGACAAACCTTAAGCTGCTATTTATCTTTGAATGTCCTGCTCTTTGCTGCCCCCTAGTTTGCCTGATGGTTGCTCCAGCCGTGGGTGCAGTGCCTGTCTTACGTGCTAGTACTTTGTTTTGCTATATAGATAGATAGAAAGGTATCTTGGTCTCCTAGAATTATTTTCTTCAGGGCCAATATCTGTACTGAAAATGCAGCTTGGGTGTGGCACGTTTGGGATAACTGGGGAGTCTGCCTCAGAGCACTAATGCAAGGAGCCTAGCTCCCAGCAGAATTGGAAGCCTTTGATAAATGTTAATTTAAGTGCGCTATTTCATAATGTATGATTTAGTAAATTAATTCCATTAAGAAACTGGGGTAAGACATACTGGTTGGCTTTTCTGTTGAAATGTTCAGGATTACTTTAAAATTCTGTCTGGCTTCTGCAAGATCTAAACTTATGGCAAATAAGACTTGAGTATTTAATATACCCAGAGGGGAACGGTCATATCTGTGACTCAGCAAGATATAGGCAAAGCTATTTAGTGTTAGTGCTCACACTTACTTAGTCTATCTAGCCAGGGTCTTGTGCTAACTCAACATTGTCTTCTTAATATGAAGGCAGTTTAAATGTTATGCTCACCAGTTAAGTAAAACTAAAAATCTCCAGTGTGCACTTCTACCAATGAAATGTGCTCATATAGTGCAATGTGTGCCGTTGAGTCAGTGCTGAGTCCTGGCAACCCAGCAGCCCTCTGGGTTTTCTTGACAAGGTGTAACGAAGTAGATTGCCAGACCTTCCTTCCGAGGCAGTGGAGGGTAAAGTGACTTGCCTAAGGCCACAAGGAGTGCTAGTGAGAACAGAAGCCTTGTTTCTTGGCCACTAGGCTGCTCCTCCACTCTCTGTGCTCATAACGGACTACAGTAGTGTATGTTAGGATAGTTTAGGTGGCCTGGGAAAGAGTTTGAGGTTAGCAGCTGAAACCTGTAGGTTGTGTTGAAACCTGTATCTGACTGATATGTGTAGTTTTGCTCATCTGTCCTGTCCAGGTACAAATAAAGAATGAAACTGTACCACATCTTTTAACTTCTGTTTTCTTAATGTATTCAGTAATAGTCTATTGCTGCAATTAGGTGAGGCGTGTGGACATGCCTCACCTAATTGCAGCAATAGACTATTTATTTAAAAAGATATACTATTTCCACTTTGATTATCTGTGAACCTTTTATGCTTTAAAGTAACTGACTCAGGAATTCGCTTAAGGGAAACTTTAAAGTGCTCTTCTGGCACCCCTTCATGTGTTTTTTTTTTCCTGCATTCTCAGGTTGCATAAATGCTTTTTTGTCTTCTGGTTTCCTCTGTCTTGTGTTTTAACGAGATCAGTATCTGACCCGTATCTGTGCCATTTGAGGAACCTGCTGGTAAATACAGAACTCTGCCGTCTGCTGAATTCAGAGCAGCCTTTCACTGATAGAGGTTTGTCTCAGGGCCAGTGTCGCCAAATGAGTTCATTTTATCCATACCATTATGGGAATGAACCTTGCTTCTATGCCAGGGTAAGTTGGATTCTCTCTGATTCACCGTTGATGCTGTCAACCCTTGCAACATTATTTTTGCAAAAAAAACTTCTTTCTGGAGAATCTAAGGGTATAGTAGGGTGGTCCACAAACAATGCAAAAAGTTAATGTTTGTAGAATCCTTTCTCCACAAGACTTATTTTTGTTCCTTATGATTAGCTTGCTTACCTGTGAAATTTCAGCCTGATTGGGACGACCTCTAAATGTTTCTCATTCTGAGCATTTTATGGCTGGGAAAAGGCATTTATGTATTGAAAATATTCTTTTTTTAAGGTTCAGGATGACTGCACGTGAGTCCAAGAATATCAGATTTGGCTCAGTCAGTCTTATTTATGTCAGTGGAATGAAGCACCATTTGCAATCAGAGCTCCTCTCAGTGATATCCAATTTTTATCAGTTCTTAAGACTTACACAAACCAGGCTGCTGCATTTCCAAGGCACTTCTGTTTTTTGTCTGAACATTTGACAGGCTTAGCTCTTTGAGCCTTGGCAGAAACCAAGAAAAAAAACAGGCCATATGGTCGTCTGTGGTTTTTTTTTTTTTTTTTTTTTTTTCCCTGCCGTCATGTTTATCTAGTCTGTCCGTCCATATCAATCACTACAACAGTCCCCTTTTTCCCTTTAGAGATCCTCTGTGTTTGTCCCATGCTTTTTTTTGAATTCAGATACTGTCCTAATCTCTACCACCTTCACTGGGAGACTATTCCATGCATCTACCACTCTTTCCATAAATACTTCCACATATTGCGCTTGAGTCTATCCCCTTTCACCCTCATCCTGTGTCCCCTCGTAACAGAGTTTGCTTTCATTCGAAAGAGGATCTCCTGTGCGGTTATGACACAAAGGTATTTAAACGTCTCAGTCATATCACCTCTACCAGCCTTTCCTCTAAAGTATACATATTAAGATTGTCTATCCTCATATGCTTTATAACAAAGACCACTAATCATTTTAGTAGCCACCAAGATGGTGCAGAATCTTCAGTGGCTACTGTTACCAGATATCTCAGTGATCTGCTGTTTAGTTCAGATGAGAGAAAAACTGCCAAATGGGGTGATCTCTAAATGTTTTGGGTTTTTTTTAATTAAAAATTTGTTTTTTTGTTATAAATATGATAAAGATGCGATAAGGGGTGAGAGGTTGGTATGCACAGACCAGGAGAAAGACCTCTGAGTCATTGTTTCTGAGGATCTCAAAGTGGCAAAACTGACAAGTTGGTGGCCAAAGCCAGGAGGATGCTGGGTTGCATACAGAGGAATTACCATCAGAAAGGAGGAGGTACTAATGCCACTGAACAAATTGCTGGTGAGACCTCACTTGGAAAATTGTGGTCAGTTTTGGAGACCATATCTCACAATGGATTTAAAAAGACTAGAAACGGTTCAGAGAAAAGCGACCAAAATGATTTGGAGCCCATGCCAGAAGACTCATGAAAAAAAGACTCCAAGACCTAAATATGTATGCTCTAGAGGAGAGGACGACTAGGAGAGATGATACAGACTTTTCTCCAGGACCAAGCAGGAAATCAGTCCTCACATATGGGTGACGTCGGTGTCAATGGAGCCCCCATGCGGAGCATTTCCCCAGCTTTCAAAGAAAGCCTTTGGGAATGCAGGCACACATGTGCGGTCCCCTTCCCGCCCAAAGGTGCCATCTTGTTCAGTCTGCTTTTTTCTGCGGAGCCGTACGGACGCCTGTCCTTTTCACCCGTGAAAAAAGTTGATTTTTCCTGCGTTGGGTCGAGTTTTTCATCGGTTCGATGTCGGTTCCTTTCCCGCCTGGACTTGGTACACCGGTGCCGAGCCCGGATCTCTCTCTTTCGGTTTTTGTCCTTAGACTGCGTTCGCGCCTTTTTTCTTTTCCCTGGCAGCCCAATTTTTTGATCTTGCAGGGGCCCTTTTTCCCCCGATGGCTGCCAGTGGCTTTCAGAAGTGTGATCGGTGCAAGAAACTGATGTCTCACCGACACACACGACTGCTGCCTCCGGTGCCTGGGTCCAGACCACAATTCTGCGGTCTGCAGTCCCTGTGGCAAAATGTCTTCCAAGGCATTGCGGAGCCATCAGCACCAGCGTGAGAGGATCTTCTCAGAGTCTGCCTCTGGACGGGTCCGGACTGTCAGAGGCCTCGACGTCTCGGGAGTCTGACCCCGAGCATCGTCGGGACTCCTCTGAAAGGGAGTCCCCCTCGAGGGAGCACCAAAGGAAGAAGAAACCCGTGAGGGCGGCATCGGTGGACGCTCTTGGCTCCTCGAGGGCCAGGTCGCGTAGCCCCGATCGCCGTCCCGGGTCTTCGGAGTCGGAGAGGCCTGCCAAGCATTCTCGTGTAGAGTCGGAGGCCCCGAGTCACGTGAGTACTATAGTCCTCGTGGACTCTCCTCCCGGGGAGCCAACGTCTGGTCCGGCGCCGTCGGGGCCTGAGTCGGAGGCTGCTGGGTCTCCTGAGCTCGGACACCAGTTGATGGCCTTGGAGAGCAGATTGCCTTCATGGAGCAGCAGCGGGTGCTGATCGCCGGTCTCACTGGTGCATCTGCCCCGACCACCGGGACATCGACGACGTCCAAGTTGACCCCGGAGGCCGAGCCGATACTCAAGACCATGCGAACTCGAGTCGATCCTCGGCCGCGGTCACCCTCTGCCTCCTGTTCAGGACCGATTTCGTCGACGCCGGTTCCCTCGGCGTCGGGGCGGATGGCATCGGTGCCCGCCCACTCGGAGCCGCTCGATTCCTCCTCGGAGGAATCGGCGTGGGAGACGGAGGAAGCGGAGGAGTCCCCTGTCACCTTCCAGACTCAGTGCGTCCCTTCGGACTCACCGGGCTCCGAGCCTCGAGCAAGATCCCCCTCCCTCCCCCCCCGGAGGATGCTAGGTTCTCGGATTTCATACGGGACATGGCCAAAGCACTGGCATTCCCAGCGGACCCCGAGGAAGAGCCTTGAGCTGAGGAGCTCGAGGCTCTGCAGTTTGAATCTCCTCCCAAGGAGGCCTTTACTGTCCCGGTTCCTCCGATGCTGGAGCGGTTGCTCTTCCGCATGTGGGAGGCGCTGGCCTCGATGCCGGTTCTAAGCAAGCGGGTCGATTCCATCTATCGAGTCCGCAAGAGCCCCAGTTTCAGAAGGCACAGCTACCGCACCATTCCATGGTGGTGGAATCGGCCATGCATCGCCTGAAGAGTCAGAAGATGCACTCCTCGGTGCCTCCCGGCAGGGAAGTCCGGAACCTGGATGCCCTCGGTAGAAAGTGCTTCCAGGCCTCTATGCTTGCTTGCCGCGTCCAGACCTACCAGCTGTATATGGGCATGTACCTTCGAGACCTGGCAAAGGAGATTGCCGGGTTCTCTGCTTGTCTGTCCAAGGAACCTTTGCAGAGGTTCAAGGCCTTGTCTTCTAGTATTCGAGAGTGCTTGAAGTTTATTTCTTGAGCAGCCTACAATGGATTTGAGGCTTCGGTCCGAGTAGCAGGGGCTGGCATCGGTGCATGCCGTCAGGCCTGGCTACAATCCTCGGACCTCGAGCCGTGGGTACAGGACATGTTGGTCGATGTCCCTTGCCGAGGTGAAAACCTCTTTGGCAAGCCCATGGCCGAAAAGGCTGCAGAGCTTGAGACCGAGACTCTTACCCGGACAAGGCTGTCCAGGAAGACCTCTGCCCCTTCTCAGAAAAAGAAGGGCTCGGGGAAAAAGACCTTTTACCCGAGGAAGACCACTGCCTATAAAACCTACCCTCACTACCAGGCCTCTGCAGCTCCCCAACAGGGCCAGCAGGCCAAGGGGCAGGGTCATGGGCCCCGTAGGCAGAAGGCCCCAAGCCTCCTACTCCGGCTCCTGCTCAGCAGGGAGGGGGTTTTTGACTATGCCAGCATAGCCTCTCCTCTCCAGGGCACAGGAGGTCAGCTGACCCTGTACGCAGACAGGTGGCCAGCCATCACAGAGGATACTTGGGTGTTAGCCCCTTTCGATGATACTTATCTGCTCCACTTCACCCAGATACCCCCCTCCTATTTTCCAGGGGAGCCTCCAAGACCCCCTCTGCACAGAGACTTACTCCTTCAGGAGTTGGAAGGTCTACCGAGGGAACAGGCGTGGAACCAGTGCCTCACCACCTGGAAGGGCAAGGCTTCTACTCAAGGTACTTCCTAGTACCAAAAAGAACAGGAGACTTCAGACCCATCCTCGACCTGCAAAATCTGAACAAGTTTCTGGAGAGTGAAAAGTTCAAGATGCTTACCCTTGGAATCTTACTGCCCTACCTCCAGCAGGGAGATTGGCTATGCTCCTTAGACCTGAAGGATGCTTATACTCACATCCTCATCCATCCAAGCCACAGACAATTCCTCAGATTTGTGGTGGGAGAAAAGCACTTCCAGTACAGAGTGCTTCCTTTTGGTCTCACCTCCGCCCCCAGGGTTTTTACAAAATGCCTGGCGGTGGTTGCGGCCTACCTCAGGAACCAGGGGATCTTTGTGCTCCCTTACCTGGACGACTGGCTAATCAGAGGCCAGTCTCCACAAGAGGCCAGGCAGGCCACCTGCAGAACCATATCCCTGCTTCAGCACCTGGGGTTCGTTATAAACTTCCCAAAGTCCACTTTGGTCCCCTCACAAGACTTGGAATTCATGGGGGCCAGGTTGGATACCCTCCAAGCAAAGGCCTTTTTGCCTGTGGACAGAGCTCACAGGCTGATAAAGTTAGCCGGTCAGTTTCGGGCGGACTCTCTGGTCTCGGCCAGAAACTTCCTCCAGCTCTTAGGTCACATGGCTTCCACAGTGCATGTCGCCCCACATGCCCGGCTGCACATGAGGCCGGCTCGGTGGCACCTCAGGATGAAGTGGCTGCAGGCCACAGGGAAGTTGTCAGACAGAATAAAGGTGTCCAAACCCTTGGTGGACTCCTTACGCTGGTGGCAGCATCTCCCAAATCTGGTCAGGGGTGTTCCTTTTCGGGCCTCCCCACACTCAGGTACTGACAACCGATGCTTCCCTGCAGGGCTGGGGGGCTCACTGCCAGGGAGCCTGCACCCAAGGCCTGTGGTCTCCATGGGAGGCCGCCCACCAGATCAACCTGTTGGAATTGAGGGCCATTCGGCTGGCCTTGCAGACTTTCTCTCAGATCCTGTCTCACCAGTCTGTCCTAGTTCAGACGGACAACCAGGTGGCTATGTTCTACGTCAACAAGCAGGGAGGCACAGGATCCAGACTTCTCTGCCTGGAAGCACAAGCTCTCTGCTCCTGGGCTGTCACCCAGGGCATGACCCTCAAGGCAGTCTACCTCCCATGCCAGGAAAACTACCTGGCGGACAGACTCAGCAGACTCAGGCAGTCTCACGAGTGGCAGTTGGATCCTCTGGTAGTGCAAAAGATCTTTCTGAAGTTGGGTCTTCCGACCATGGATCTTTTTGCCAGTCCGCTCAACAGGCAACTACCCCGGTTCTGTTCCAGGCAACCGCATCCCTTGAGAACAGCGCCAGATGCATTCCTGATCCCTTGGTCAGGGGGCCTGCTGTATGCCTTTCCTCCCACACCTCTGGTGGCCCGGACTCTATTCAAAATCCAGCAGGACCGAGCCATGGTGATCCTGATAGCCCCCAGTTGGCCCAGGCAGCCGTGACTCCCTCTTCTTCTGCAGTTGGCGGTGGATACTCCACTTCCTCTGGGGTTGCAACCCGACCTTCTGACTCAGGACCAGGGGTCCCTCTTGCATCCCAACCTCAAATCCCTCAATTTGATGGCCTGGCTGCTGAAAAGCTAGTCCTTGCTCCTCTCAAGGGAGGTTGAAGAGGTGGTGTTGGCCTCCAGGAAACATTCCACCAGGAAGGCCTATGCTCTAAAGTGGCGTAGGTTCTCTATTTGGTGTTCTCAACAGCAAGAGGACCCTTTCTCCTGCTCTGTCCAGGTGGTGCTTCAATACCTGCTCCACCTTTCCAACCTAGGACTTCAGTCCAACTCTGTCCGGGTTCACCTCAGTGCCCTCTCAGCTCACCACTTGCAGGTGGATGGACATTCTCTCTCAGGACACCCTCTGGTGTCTCGCTTTCTAAGAGGCCTGCTTCTGCTTAAGCCTCCTATTCGTCCACCTGCTCCTGAGTGGGATCTCAATGTGGTCTTGCAGCAACTGACTCTACCACCTTTTGAGCCGATGGCAACCTGCCATTTACGTTTCCTCTCCTGGAAGGTATTGTTCCTTGTGGCACTCACCTCATCTAGGCGGGTGAGTGAGCTTCAGGCCCTGGTCTCAGATAGGCCGTATACCAGGTTCTATAGGAACAGGGTAGTCTTGCGGACTCATCCTAAGTTCCTTCCAAAGGTAGTGTCCTCCTTCCACCTCAACCAGGAGGTGGTACTTCCAACGTTTTTTCCCAGGCCGCATGCCAGTAGAGCAGAGACTGTCTTGCATACCCTGGATTGTAGAAGGGCGCTGTCCTTTTACATTAAACGTACGCAGGGGCATAGAAGGCCTTCTCAGCTCTTCATTTCCTTTGACCCTAATAAATTGGGGTTGCCTGTCACTAAGCGTATGTTGTCCATCTGGGTGGCAGACTGTATCGCCTGGGCGTACAGGTCAGCTGGCCTCTCCCTGGAGGGTCGAGTCACGGCCCACCGAGTTAGGGCGAAGGCTGCATCAGTAGCTCACTTCCGCTCTGTTCCGTTGGCAGACATCTGCCGGGCCGCTACTTGGTCTTCAAGCCAGACTTTTGCGGACCACTACTGCCTCGAGAGGGAGTCCCGTAGGGACAGTGCTTTCGGGCAAGCGGTACTCCCGTAATCTCTTTGAGGTTTAGGCAACTCCTACCCTCCGGCCCTGGTGTTGGGCTACCGTTCAGGTGTGGTCTCAGAGAAGATTCTCTCACTGTTGCTGGGGCTCTAGAGGGAGCTCTATTTTTCAGCCTGGGTTCCTGGTAGCCCAGAGCTAGGGAGCCAACCATATGTGAGGACTGACTTCCTGCTTGGTCCTGGAGAAAGAGTTACTCACCTTTAACAGGTGTTCTCCAGGAGCAGCAGGAATCACTCACGACCCTCCCTCCTCCCCTTGGAGTTGCAGTTGTATATAGTTCATTTTCTTTTTTTGTGCTGTCTTTTAGATATGGGGGCTCCGTCAACGCTGACGTCACCCATATGTGAGGACTGATTCCTGCTGCTCCTGGAGAACACCTGTTACAGGTGAGTAACTACTCTTTCCTAATCGTCTCTCCAGTCCAGTCCCTTTCTGCTGGGTTGTGCTCCTCTTCCTGCAGCTTGGAGACTGAGTTCGTCATTCTTTTGCTGACCTCAGGATATATATACCACTGGCACCACCCACCAGCCTCAGTATACTCGGTCTCCAAGCAGCTGGAGTGAGCAGTAAGCTAGAGAGGAAAGCTTACTGGAGAGACTTAGGTTTAGGAGGGTTGTTTTTTCTGTTTCTTTATTTCTTTAATCCCTTTTACTTTGAATTATTTTTCTTTCTGCTGATTTTAGTGAGCTAGTTCCCCCTGTAACCCCATTCCTCCTAACCCCTCCCTTAGATGAAAGTGGAGCGGTTGGAGGAGGCTTGAAGCGACCGGCCCGGTGAAATTTGCAAAAAAAAAGAAACGATCAATTGCTGCAGCGGGGCCGGCAAATTTGTGTGCTGCCGTTTTTTTTCCTCCGTCTGAGAAGGGCCTCCTGTTCAGTCTCCGGCCTCGTTGCCGAAGCTCTAGAGGCGGCTGAGCAAGAGGGCAGGAAGACTGCGGCACTCGGATCCCCCAGTGGTGGCGAAATAAGTGCAAGGTAAGGAGGCAGAAGAACGAGCAGATGAGCCATGAGGACCGCAGGTGATTCCCGCAGCGGCTGCTTATTTGCTCGGCAGGGCCGGGGCAGCGTGGGTAGTGGGAAGTGTCGTCCTGCTGCTGCTTTTCATGTGCTTTTGAGTGTTGGGGTTTTTTGCTGATAGTTCGCTGGGGCCATGAGGCAGGCAGCCATTTCAGAGGTGGGGGGCCTTTTTCGGCTTAGCAGCACTGCAGTTGGTTTCTGCACTTTGATTTGTGCATGTAGGTTTGTGGGGGGGGGGATTGGTGTGTATGTGTGTAGATATAGATATATGTTTAGATTTTTTTAGGCTAGATGTTTGAATATATCTCATTGCTGTTTTGGAAAAAACAAACAAATATTCTCTCAGCATGCCTGCATGGCAGCAATGTCTGGTCTGCAGGACTCACAGAGGGGCGGTGTCGGAGATTGGAGTGTGCAAGGGCTGTGCTTTGGAGGCAGCCTCGGTTGAGCAGGAGCTCCATGCCAGCAGAATCCAGGATCCACCAGCTTCCAGGCCCTAGGAGGTGGGGCAAGCCTTGGAGGGGATCCTCGGGGAGGGATCTCTTCTGTCCTTGACTTCGGGACAACAGGTACCCACGCAGCCACAACCCGGCACTTCCTCAGGAGAAGGAGGCCTCTATGGGGGTTTTTCCCCGGAGTTTGTGTTATTACACAAGGCTTTCTGTCTGTGTCAGCAAGATGGTCAGGGATGCTCTCAAAAATGTGAGGCGGAGACAAAGCCTCTGGGGGAGACAGGCATTCCTTCCAAGCGGGCTAGAACAGAAGAAGATGAACCCATTTCCCCTGGTTCGGAGATACTGGAAAGGAGTACTGGGGAATGAGGATGTACTGGAGGATCCGCTAATTCAGGCAGTCGGGAAGTCTGAGTCTTTCCAGTTCACAGGGTGGTTCGGCAGATGATTCAAGAGGAATGGGATCAGCCGGAGGCCGGGCTAAGGGGAGTGCGTTCTATGTCATGCTTGTACCCTTTGCCAGAAACAGAAAAGGACTTGTTAAATTCGCCCAGGGTGGATGCGGCGGTATCAGCGGTGACCAAGAAGGCTACCATCCCGGTAGAGGGCAATGCAGCCCTGAAAGACTTCCAGGACAGGAGGGTGGACACTTTTTGAAACAAGCCTTTGACATTAGTGCAATGGCTATTCAAACTTCTGTATGCGGGGCCTGGGTAGCCCGGGCTTGTCTGCAGTGGTCCCAACAGCTGCAATTGACTGGGGAGTCGCAGGAAGGACTGCAAGGAGATGCAGCACGAATTGAGTCTGGGGCGGCCTATCTGGCAGATAGCCAATATGACCTCATTAGAAGCTTGTCAAAAAACATGGTTTCCGTGGTGGCTGCTCTCCAGTACCTTTGGCTCCGCAACTGGGCGGCAGATGGTTCCTCCAAAGCCCGCCTTAGCAGGCTTCCTTTTATAAGGGTAAGCTGCTTTTTGGAGAGGACTTGGGCAAGTTGGTGAAAGACTTAGGGGAGTCTAAGGGTGGCAGGCTTCCGGAGGATAGACCCAAGCAGAGTCACTTCCCAGCTCAGGGGCGGTCTCAGCAAAGGGAGGCACTCAGGCCTAGGCTGGCTCGTCAGAACCCCTTTCAGAGGGGCCGGTTTCCCTCAAGAGGACAGGGATTCTGGGGGTTTCGGGGAGCAGGGAGAGGCTTTGGGGCCTCTTCAGCATACTCTGGCCCAAGAAAGCCACAATAAAACAGCAGCGGGGGCTCGGGTGGGAGTTCTGCCGGTAGGAGGACGTTTAAAGCAGTTCTTTCCCACCTGGGCCCGGGTCACGTCCGACCAGTGGGTCTTGGAGGTAGTGCGGTCCAGTTATGCCCTGGAGTTTGCAAGGCCAGTCCTTGTTCATCCAGTCACCTTGCAGGATGCTAGCCAAGCGCATAGCGGTAGAGGAAACCTTGGCAAGACTTTTGGCCTTGGGAGCGGTCATCCTGGTGCCAAGAGATCAGTATGGCTGTGGTCGGTATTCCATTTATTTTGTTGTACCAAAGAAGGAAGGTTCCCTGCGGCCAATTCTAGACCTCAAGCACGTCAACTGGTGCCTTCGGGTTCCTCACTTTCGGATGGAAACTCTGAAGTCTGTGATAGTAGCGGTGCGACAGGGAGTTTCTAACGTCCCTCGGCCTCGCCGAGGCATATTTACATATTCCCGTCAGTCTCATCAGCGGTTTCTACGCTTTGCAGTGCCAAAGGGACACTTTATTTATTTATTTTATTTATTTATTTAACATTTTTTATATACCGTCTTTCTACTTACCGTCTTTGAAACTTTCAGTTTCAAGCTTTGCCATTCGGCTTGGCTACGGCTCCATGCACCTTCACCAAGGTGATAGTAGTGGTGGCAGCAGCCCTGCGCAGAGGAGGAGTTCTAGTTCATCCTTATCTGGATGATTGGTTGATCATGGCAAAGTCCAAGGAGGAGAGCATGAAGGCAACTGCCAGGGTAGTGGCCCTCCTCCAAAACTTGGGGTGGGTGATCAATCTGGCAAAGAGCAGGTTGGTGCCCACTCAGGAGCAAGGTTTGACACGCTCTTGTGCAGGGTATTCTTGCCAGCTCAGAGGGCAAAGGACCTGTGGCGCCTAGTGCGAGAGTTTATAGCCCAGAAGGCGCCTTTGGCATGGCACTACCTGCAGGTACTGGGGACCATGGCGGCAACGTTAGAGCTAGTGCCCTAGGCCAGGGCCCACATGCGGCCGCTCCAGCAATCACTACTGCATCACTGGTCCCATCAGAGATGGTCTCTATCGATGACGCTTCCCTGTACCTCAGCAACCAAGGAGTCCCTGCAGTGGTGGCTCTCTCTGGGGAATCTGGAGAGGGGTATGCCCCTCAAGTCTCCGCCGTGGGTACAGTCTGGCGGGCTGGGGGTCCCACTGCAAGGGACACTTTGCTCAGGGACTCTGGAGTGTCCAGGAGTCCCAATGGCCCATCAACAGATTGGAGTTGCGAGCAGTGACCCTGGCTCTCAGAGCCTTCAGGTGTTGGGTTCACAGGAGAGCGGTCGGAGTTCTTTCAGACAATGTAACGGCAGTGGCCTACATCAATCGGCAAGGCGGCATGAGCAACCTTCTCTTGGAGGAAGAGGCAGAAAGCCTCTTGCTATGGGCTGAAGTGGATCTATTAGCAATATCAGCTCAGCATGTAGCCGGGGTGGAAAACTTCACAGCCGACTAACTCAGCAGGTACAAGGTCGATCAGGGTGAGTTGGAACTCAGCCAGGAAGTCTACAAGCAGTTGGAGCACCGGTGGGGGGTCACCAGTAATGGACTTGATGGGGCGCGCTGGGAGTCGGCCAAACAAGCAATTCTTCAGCAGAAGAAGGGAAAGAATGTCTGAAGGGCTAGATGCTCTAGTTCAGCAGTGGCCCACGGAGGGGTTGCTGTATGTGTTCCCCCCGTGGGCGCTCATAGGCAGGGTTCTTCAAAGGATAGAGGCGCATCAGGGGTTGGTGGTCCTGATAGCTCCAGACTGGCTGAGGCGGCCGTGGTATGCCGATCTAGTTCGATTATTGGTGGACCAGCCTTGGCGACTCCCAGTAAGAGGATCTTCTCAGGCAGGGTCCCGTGATGCCACAAGTGGATCGGTTCTCGCTTACAGCCTGGCTATTGAAAGGGCAAGGCTGCGTAAAAGAGAATATTCGGCAACAGTGATTTCAATGTTGCTGAAGGTACGCAAGCGTTCTACTTGTCTAGCGTATGTGAGAGTATGGCGCATTTTTGAGAACTGTTGTGAGGTGCGGCAGAAGAGGCCCTTGTCAGTTTGTCTCAGAGGTGTTGGATTTTTTGCAGGCCGGTTTTGAGAAGTGGCTGTCAGCCAGTTCCTTGTGGGTGCAGCTAGTGGCTATCGCTTGTTACAGGGGCAAGGTTATGGGTAGAGCGTTGGGCAAACACCCGGATGTGGTTAGATTCCTTAAGGCAGTAAGGCACCTGCGTCTGCAACAGAGGTTAATGGTTCCTCCTTGAGATCTCAATCTGGTGTTAGACTCCCATGCAGGGGTGCCATTCGAACCAGTCGAACATGCTTCACTGAAGGATTTGGCGCTTAAGACCATATTTCTAGTGGCCATTTACTTAGCCAGGCGGGTATCTGAGTTGCAGGCGTTGTCGTGACGTCCACCTTTCCTCATTTTCTTCAAGGAGAAGGTGGTATTGCGGATGGTGCCATCGTTTTTGTCCAAGGTGGTGACTCCATTTCATGTCAATCAGGTGTCCCTGCCTTCCTTTGCCGCTTTGGGGCAGGGGGAGGGAGATGCGCGACTGCGCCTTCTGGATGTGCGAAGGATTCTGAAGCATTATCTGAAGCGTACAAAAGCGTTCTTCAAGTCGGAGCATTTGTTTTGTTCGCAGGGCCGCTCAATGGAGAAGTGGCAGCCAAGGCTTCTATCTCCAGGTGGATCAGGGAAGCAATTGGCACCGCTTATTTCCAGAAGGGAAAGCAGGTTCCGGTTGGCTTAAGAACTCATTCCACTCGGGCTCAGGCCGCCTCTTGGGCAGAGTTTAGTTTGGTGCCTCCATTGGATATTTGTAGGGTGGCTACTTGGTCTTCCCTACATACCTTTTGCCAAGCACTACCAGTTGGTGGTTCAGGCAGTGGCAGATGCTGGTTTTGGGGGAGCAGTGCTTCGGTCCGGTGTGGCAGGACCCTCCCATGCTTAAACTGCTCAGTTACATCCCAGAAGAAAAGGACTGGACTGGAGAGATGATTAGGAAGAAGTAGTTAGACCTTACCTGCTAATTAGTGTTCCTGAAGGATCTCCAGTCCAGTCCCTGGTCCCACCCAGAGTGGTTAGTACCAGTCCGAAGCAGTTCAGGAGTGCTAGGAGAAACACGGCAGTGTTTGTGTGACAGTGTTTACTCAAGGGTTCCAGTAGCAGAGCGGACAAGGACATAACAGGGCCCTGCTATCAGAATTGATATCTAAATTGTTATGGAATTTCCAAGGGCCTTGTCAGGTAAGCCGCCTTCTCCTCGGGTCATCCCTTTTCCGGGAGGGGGGGCTGGGGTTTCTGTTTATAGTTTTTACAGTTGGTTGGTTCATTTGGTTAGTTGTCTCTCCGTTAAGTTTGCTTTGTCAACAGGATACTGAGGCTGGTGGGTGGTGCCAGTGGTGTGTATATATATCCTGAAGTCAGCAAAAGATTGACGTACTCAGTCTCTAAGCTGCAGGAAGAGCACAACCCAGAAGAAAGGGACTGGACTGGAGATCCTTCAGGAACACTAATTAGCAGGTAAGGTCTAATTACTACTTAAATACTTAAGGAGTATTAATGAACAAACAAACATTTTTCAAAGACTAAGAAGCTCTAATACTAGTGGGCATAACATGAAGCTTCAAGGGGGTAAACTGAAAGGCAACATCATGAAATACTTTTTCACTGAAAGGATGGTGGATATTTGGAATGCCTCTCAATGGAAGTGGCAGGGGCAAATACAGTGACAGAATTCAAAATGGCATTTATTTATTTATTTGAACATATTTTGTACCGCCCCTTCCAGAGATCAGGAGCGGTTTACATCGTAACAGGCAAACTAAAGCTTTTACAAGGAACAGTATTCATGAATTTTATACAATTAACAATGTAGGTGAGGTATACCCTCTATTTACATATCATGGTACTGAGTGGAGCCACTACTATTTACGCTATGTACAGATGAATTAGGTTCATAGATTTCATTCTTATTCAGAGCAACAGATGATTTTGGTGGTTAAATTGAGAGTTTCAATTTTGATACCTTTAGTGGTTGAAGATTTAGAGGGGGAAAATAGGGGGGGATGGGTAAGGAAGGGTAATAAAAGGAGATGGGGAGGAAGAGAAGAGTGAACATTATGTGATATTATTCTTTGTGTTGGTATAATAATCTCTAAATAAATGGGTTTTTAATTCTTTATGGAAAGATTGTAGTTCTTTAATTCCTCTTAAAATAAGCAAAGGTGTAAGACAAGGCTGCATACTTTCCCCCTACCTGTTTAATTTATATGCAGAACAAATCATCAGAGAAGCAGGACTGTATGAAGACAACAGAGGTGTGAAGATTGGTGGAAGACTCATCAACAACCTTCGCTATGCTGATGATACCACATTACTGGCTGAAAGTGAAGATGATCTGAAACATTTGCTTCTCACAATCAAAGAACATAGTCTCAAAATGGGCCTGCACCTTAATGTAAAGAAGACAAAGATCATGACAACTGGCATAATCAACAGGTTCATCGTTGAAGGAGAAGAAATTGAAATCGTGAACAACTTTAACCTACTTGGATCAACTATCAATAAAGAAGCAACAAGCAGTCAAGAAATCAGACAACGCATTGCTCTTGGCAGAATGGCTATGAAAGACCTAGATAAGATTCTCAAGAGCAGAGATGTCTCTCTCTCCATACAAAGATTCGACTTGTTCAAGCCATGGTATTTTCAATAACATCATATGGATGTGAAAGCTGGACAGTGAAAAAGACAGACAGGAAGAAAATTGATGCCTTTGAATTATGGTGCTGGCGGCGAATACTGTGTATACCATGGACTGCCCGAAGAACAAACCAGTCGGTACTAGAAGAGATCAAACCTAAGCTTTCTTTAGAAGCTCAGATGACAAGACTTCGACTTTCATACTTCGGACACATCATGCGAAGAGAGAGATCATTAGAGAAAGACATCATGCTTGGCAAGATAGAAGGTCAACGCAAAAGAGGAAGGCCAGCAATGAGATGGATTGCTACAATAACAGCAGCTACGGATACCAGTCTGTCAACAATGAGCCGCCTGACTGAAGACCGAACACAATTTAGGATAGCTATCCAGAGGGTCGCCATGAGTCGACTCCGACTCGACGGCACTTAACAACAACAACAATTCCTCTTAGTGTCTCCGGGGTGGCGTTCCACTGTGAAGGTGCTATGTATGTAAATGCCCTATTGCTGGTGGATTGTTTAGTGTTGCAATTTATATGGGGTACTTTTAAAATGTTTTGGTTGAGAGTTCTGAGTCTGAGTAGTGGTACTTGGATGAGTGTTGAGAGATAAGAGGGGGCTACTTTTATGTATCAGTTTGAAAGTGGTCATTATTATTTTGTATCTTATTCTTGAAGAAATTGGAAGCCAGTGGAGTTCGAATAGAATGGGTGTTGTGGTCAGTCGTTCTTTCATTTTGATTCTGGCTGTGACATTTTGGGCCATTTGTAGTATGTTTTGCGTTCTTTTTGTATGGGACACACACAGTGGATCCCTTTTATAGCAACAGGATAAAATCCAAATAAACTTAACTGTCTCTGATATCTTAAGTTGAGGTGACCTGCACAGAGCGGTGGGTACACCTACTCTTGCCACCTTGCTGGGCAGACTAGATGGTCCATGCTGGTCTTTATCTGCCGCCATATACTATGCTACTATGTTACTATGAACAAACCCAGCCTTGTGGAGAACTGAAATCTGTTTTAAGACTCAGTGGAGGAAGTTCCAGCTGATCTCGCTGTTTTAAGTCACTCAATACATTAAACCGTGTGATCAGCCCAAACGTCTTTCACTGCATGGCTCAATCTCCTTGTAGAGAGAGATGATCGTTAATCGTGGTAGAGGAGTAAACTCAGCCAACACTGGATGAAGGCTCTGGGAGGCCTATGAAAGACACAATGGGTGATGGCTGGGAAGGGAAGCCTCAGACACCCTGGGTAGAGGGGGTTATGAATTTGTATTTGATTTTGCTTCACACATTACCAGGTCACCACAGACCAGTGGGTCCTGCAGGTTGTGAGGGAGGGGTACTTCCTCCATCTACAACAAAACCCTCCAGACTTCTTCCTAGGAGGAGAGCCTTCAGCCTCTCCTTCACCAGGCCTTGATTGCCACAGAACTCGCAGGCTTGCTCAAGGACAGGGTGGTGGAACCTGTACCCTGGAACCTCTGGGGGCAGGGGTTCTACTAAAGGTATTTCCTTGTCCCAAAAAACAGGGAGGCCTCGGCACATCCTGGTCCCGTGCAGCTTGAAGACGTTCCTGATGACAGAGAAGTTCAAGATGCTCTCCCTTGGAACACCTCTGCCCTACCTTTACCAGGGAGACTGGCTCTGCTCCTTGGATCTCAAGGATGCTTACACCCATATCCTGATCCACCTCTCTCACAGGCATTACCTGAGATTCATGGTGGGGGGGCATCACTACCAGTATAGGGTGCTACCATTCAGCCTCACCTCCTCTCCAAGGGTCTTTACAAAATGCCTGGCAGTCATTGCCACCCATGTGCGCCTCCAAGGGGCTCACGTCTTCCCTTACCTGGATGACTGGCTCATCAGAGGCAGCACACCCCTTGAGGCCAGTCCATCCACAGGACTCGCTATCCACACCCTACATCATTTGGGGTTCATCAGCATTTGGGAATGTTCTAGCAGCTCCACTGACTGACCTTTTTCAATGCCTCTGAGTTGGGAGTGGTGCCAAAGGACTGGAGAAAGGCACATGGGATCTCTTTACACAAAAGCGGAACTAAGGATGTGGTTGAAAACTACAAGCCAGTTAGTTTAACTTCGGTGGTGAGTAAATTATTGGAAGCACTGCTGAAAGAGAAAATAGTGAGGTCTTTGGAATCCACTGATTACAGGATCCGAGGCAACATGGATTCACCAGAGGCAGGTCTTGTCAAAGAAATCAATCAGATTTGTCTGACTGAGTTGGACCGAGGGAGAGCCCTAGATGTGGTATATTTAGATTTCAGTAAAGCCTTTGACACCGTTCCTCAGACGACACATAAACAAACTGAGCATCCTGGGGATGTATCCTAAAGTAACTGCTTGGGTTAGAAATTGATTGAATGGGAGACGATAAAGGGTACAGGACTTCAGGAAAAAGCTTAAACCCCACTTGTTCCAGTCACATTACGGCATCACCTAGGCAGTTCTTAACTTTTATCTTATCCCACCTTGACTACCTACCTACTATGCATCCGGGTCATAGAAGTTTTAGACACTGTTAATACTCCCGCATCTACTGAGTATTAAAATGTATATATGTATATATCCATCGTTGTTACTCATGCATATATGGCGATTGATAATATGTTTATGTATGCTTCCACCCTGCTCATATGTAAATTTAATATACCCCTCCCCACTGATCAAATGTATAACTGTAAATTATATGGTTGATGTTCACTCCTCCCTGTAATCAGACTGTATTCTTAAATCGCTCTGTACATACTCCCTTGTTTGTTCACCAGTAGACCGTTGCTGATCGCTGGAAGTAGCGGTATACAAAGCTATGCCAAATAAATAAATAAAT
Source organism: Ichthyophis bannanicus (assembly GCA_033557465.1). NCBI lineage: Eukaryota > Metazoa > Chordata > Amphibia > Gymnophiona > Ichthyophiidae > Ichthyophis > Ichthyophis bannanicus. The sequence goes on along the minus strand of CM066031.1, from coordinate 1,811,507,331 downwards.
AAATGGAACTCACTCTGAGGAGAAGGTTACCAGTGGTGTGCCCCAGGGATCTGTCCTTGCTCCGATTCTTTTTAATATCTTTGTGATATAGCAGAAGGGTTGTCCGGTAAGGTTTGCCTCTTTTTGGATGATATAAAAATCTGCAATGGAGTAAACACCCAGAAAGGTGTAGATAACATGAGGGATCTAGCTAAGCTAGAAGAATGGTCTAGAATTTGCCAGCTGAGATTTAATGTTAAAAAATGCAATGTCATGTGTTTGGGCTGCAGCAATTCAAGGAAGCAGTATAGTACGGGGGGTGAAGTACTTTTGTACAGTAAAGAAGAGCGGGACCTAAGCATGATTGTGTCAATCTTAAACTAGCTAAACAGGTAGAAAAGGCGACAGTGAAAGCTAGAAGGGTGTTTGGGTGCATAGGGAGAGGAATGGCCAGCAGAAGAAAGGAGGTGATAATGCCTTTAAGTCTTTGGTGTGACCTCATTTGGAGTATTGTGTGCAATTCTGGAGACCGCACTTTCAAAAGGATATAAACAGGCTGGAGTCAGTACAGAGGGTGGCTACTAAAATGGTTAGTGATCTTCATTATAAAGCATATGAGGACAGATCTAAGGATCTTAATATGTACGCCTTAGAGGAAAGGCATGATAGAGGTGATATGACTGAGACATTTAAATACCTCCGTGGCATAAATGTTCAGGGAGAGAGCCTCTTTTGATTGAAAACAAGCTCTGCTACGAGGGGACATGGGATGAGGGTGAAAGGGGATAAATTCAGGAGTGATATGCGGAAATATTTCTTTACGAAAAGAGTGGTGGATCTGCGGAATAGTCTCCCAGCGGAGATGGTAGAGATCAGGACAGTATCTGAATCCAAAAAAGCATGGGACCAACACAGAGGATCTCTAATGGGGAAAAAAGGGGGCTGCTGTATGGTTGATATGGAAGAACAGACGATATAGGCCATGTGGTCTTTTTCTGTCATGTTTCTGTTTCTAACTACCCCAAGTCCAGCCTATCCTCCAGTTCAAGACCTGGAATTCATAGGGGCCCAGCTGGACACTCTGAGGACCAGGGCCTTTCTCCCCTGTGGAAAGAGCCCACCACCTGATGTAGCTGGCAAAGGAAGTGCAGGGCCACAGGTCAATGCCAGCCCGTCTACTCCTCTGTCTGTTAGGCCACATGGCTTCAACGGTTCACGTTTCACCTCTGGCTCGCCTGCACTTGCAGGCATCCCAGTGGTGCCTCTGTTCCCAGTGGATGCAAGCCACAGACAGCTGACGGACCGGGTGAAGGTCACCCACCACCTCAGGGCAGGGATGCACTTTCAGGCACAGGCTCAGAGGGTCCTGACAACAGACACTTCCTCTGTGGACTGGAGTGCACATTGAGAGAGTCAGTGCACCCAGGGTACCTGGTCCCCGGAGGAATCTCTCCTGCAAATCAATCTTAAACTCAGGGCCACCTCCTGAGCAACCTCCTGGTCCTCATACAATCAGGTTGCCATGTTCTATGTGAACAAGCAAGAGGGCATGGGTCATACTCCCTCTGTCAGGAGGTAGTGGCCCTCCACTCCTTTGCAGAGCGCAGCCATATGCTCCTGAGGGCGGTGTACTTTCCAGACCAGGACAACTGCCTGGTGGACAACCTCAGCAGGGCCCTTCAGCCACATAAGTGGCACCTAAACCCCAGAATGTCCCAGAGGCTTTTCCACCTCTGGGGCAGACCCTGGCTGGACCTGTTCGCTTCCCCGAAAACTCACAGCTGCCAAACTTTTTGTTCTCAGCCACACCATAGGAGGGTGGCGGCAGATGTGTTCCTAATCTCTTGGTCACAGGGCCTGCTTTATGCATCCCTGCCGACCCCTCTGATAGCCAAGTGTCCGCTCAAGATCCAGAGCGAGCATGCTTCAGTAATCCTGATTGCTCCCAGGTGGTCCCGGCAGTCCTGGTTCCCCCTGCTCCTCTCCGTCAGTGGCAGCCACTGGGCTGGGACCTGGATCTCCTGTCTCAGGAGGGGGGTTCCTTTCTGCACCCCAGCCTGGGGTCCCTAAAGCTGAAAGTATTAGCTCTGGCCCCTTTCAACCTCCCAGGTGAGGTTGAGGAGATCCTCCTGGAAGCCATCCACCAGAAGTGCTTACGCTTTTAGGTGGAGGAGGTTCTCAGTCTGGTGTGCAGAAAGGAATGAGAATCTGTTCTCCTGTTGGGTAAAGCTTGTGCTGCAGTACTTACTGCACCTCTCACACTCGGGCTTGAAGTCTAATTTGGTGAGGGTGCCATAGCAGCTAACCATCACCCTATAGAGGGGAAACCCCTCTCAGGCTAGCCTTTGGTCTCCAGGTTCCTTAGGGGCCTCTTGCTATCCAAGCCCCCTCTCCACCCTCTGGCAGCCGAAAGGGACCTCAATGTGGTGCTCTCCCAGCTCACCAGACCGATGTTTGAGGCCACCTGCCACCTGAGATACCTTTCATGGAAGGTGGCTTTCTTGGTACTTTGACATTCGCTCCCAGAGTAAGCAAGCTGCAGGCCCTGGTGGCAGGCCTGCCCTATACCGGGTTCTATACGAACAGAGTGGTGCTTCGTGCGCACCCCAAATTCCTCCCAAAAGTGGTGTCTGCTTTTCACCTCAATCAGGAGGTGGTTTTCCCCACCTTCTCCCCAAGGCTGCACGCCGGCAGGCAGGAGGTCATCTTGCATACCCTGGATTGCAAGAGGGCCCTGTCCTTTTCATCTACAGAGGACTGTGGGCCACTGAAAAGCTCCTCAGCTCTTTATCTTATGTCCCCAGCACACTGGGACTACTTGCGACCAAGCGAACCCTGTCCACTTGCATGGCAGACTGCATTGCCCTTGCTTATGAACAGTCTGGTCTCTCTCTGGAGCACCAGATCACTGCTCGCTGCGTGAGGGCTATGGCCACATTGATGGCCATCCTAAGTGCAGTGCTGGTGCAAGAAGTCTTAAGGTCTTCAGTTCATATATTTGCAGCTCACTACTGTCTAGAAAGTGAGTCCCACAGGGACAATGCCTTTGGCCAAGCAGTAATCAGAAGCATTCTTGGGGTATAGGCAACTCCTGCCCTCCAACCCTTCTGTGTTCAGGCTACCAGAGTTATGGTGATGCTGGATGCTGGGATCTGCAGAGCCTCTTGGTAGGGAATCACTTCTGCAACTCATGGTCTCCCTTTGGTCACCATTGGTGCTGTCGTCGTGGTTCGGTCCCTGGCAGCCTGGATCTAGGGAGTCCCATATGTGAGGACTGACTTCCTGCTTGTTCCTGGAGAAAGTGTAGTTACCTGTAACAGGTGTTCTCCAGGGATAGCAGGAATCAATTCTCACATTCCTCCCTCCTCTCCTTGTAGTTGCCTCCTTTACCTTCTTTTCTCTTTTGCCTAAGCTATGTCATCTGACTGAGCAAGATGGCACCCTTGGACAGGAAGGGGACCACGCATGCATGGTAGCATTCCCAAAGGTTTCCTTTTGAAAGCTGGGGAAATGCTCTGCATGGGTTCCATCAGTGCCGACATCACCCATATGTGAGCACCAATTCCTGCTGTCCCTGGAGAGAACACCTCTTACAGATGTGTAACACACTTTTCCCACTACATTTGTGCTTTAGCCAATTTGCTTTTTCCTTGCCTGCTGCTCTAATTCTGCTTTAAAATTTTGCCTCTTGTTTCTTGCAAATTCTGTTGCTGCTTTCCCTCCATGTGCTGGTGGACTCTTTTTCCTTCTGTTTGATGGAATTTTTATCCAAGTTTAAGCTGGACATGGGCTGTTTGCTTTCATACTTCTCCACTTTGAGTATTTTGATTTCCTCATGCTGTTAAATATGTCTGAAGGGCTGTGATCATGGCACTGTGTAGCCAACCTCTCATACATGAGCTGAGGGTAGCCATGGAAGCCCTATATAAGAGAGGGTGACTAATACTCTTAAAAGGGTAGGGAGAAATGACAAAAAGCAATACCAGTGCATAGCGTAGATTAAGTGTGTATAGGGTGAGAGACAAGCTCAGGGCCAAAGCTAAAGTGAAAACAGACACAGTGGCACTGTAGTTATATTAACATAGAGCACCTTTTATTGGTCCCTATGAAATAGTGGATAACTTTAACCTGCTTTGATCAATATCAAAGAAGCCAAGTAGTCAAGAAATCCGGTGATGCATTGCTTTTGGCAGAATGGCTATGAAGGACCCAGAGAAGATTCTCAAGAGCAGAGATGTCTCTCTCCATAAAGAGATTTGCATCCTTAAGATGTTGAAAATACTACAGCTTGGAGAAGTTGAAAGACCGTGAAAGATAGACAGACAGGAAGAAAATCATTGCCTTTGAATTATGGTGCTGGCAATGAATACTGTGTATACCATGGACTGCCTGAAGGACAAACCAGTCAGTACTAGAGAAGATCAAACCTAAGCTTTCTTTAGAAGCTCAGATGACAAGACTTAAACTTTCATACTTTGGACACATCATGTGAAGATAGATCATTAGAGAAAGATATCATGCTTGGCAAGGTTGAAGGTCAACGTAAAAGAGGCCAGCAATGAGAGAGAGTGGCATCCATAGCTGCTGTTGTATCAATCCATCAACAATGAGTCACTTGGCTGGAGACCGAACACAGATTAGGCCAGTTATCTAGAGGGTTATCATGAGTTGAGACAGACTCCACAGCATACAACAACAAATAAAAACAAAATCTGTTCAGAAAAGTAAAATATCAAAGGGAAATCAATAAGGATCACATTTACATCACTTTTCTACAATTTCAAAGTTCTTGGACCTGATGCTCTCCATCTGTGATATTCTTCCCTCCTTTTTACCAACCTTCTTGGGGCATGGTGGAGGTGGGAGGAGGAGGGTACCTCACTCCTCTAACATCTCTTAGCTCTCTGGTTTCTGCAGCAAGGTTTATGCTGAACAAACCCACATATCTAATGCTCGAAACCTCAAACCAGCATCATCATTGTATACTGCACTTTGAGTTTAGTCAAACTCAAGACTCCTTTGGACCTTGAATATGAGACTGAGCCCAATTTCAAAAGGGGCACGTCGGGGCATCCCCTGCAGGACAGGGCCATTAAGACCTGATTCTGTACTGTGGGAAGAAAATCTTCCCACAGCATGCAGAATCAGGCCAGACTACGGCCTGGTGTGCCCCTGCATGCGTACGGGAATGTCTTCCCCCACAGGCTCCCCTGGCTGTTTTCACCAGACCCACAGATGGTCAGCCAGGGCCTGGATCAGGTGGTAGGGACCCCCCTGCACCCAGCCCCAATCACTGAGGCTGTGCTGCTTATGCCACCTCCAAGGTGGAATAAGCAGCATGTCTCCTCTGACCCTGCAGGATGTACAGGGCCGCGACTGGAATCAGACCTGTATGTCCTGCTGCCCAGACTCCGCTCCCCACCAGCTCTCCCTGTCCTGCTGCTCTAGATGTGTGGGGAGAGCTGGAGGGGGAATTGGGACCTATACTTCACAAGCGGATATAGAAATTGGGAACAATAATAACAATAATAATAATAACAATAATCTCAGCATCAACCTAAGAAAAACTGAAGCAATGATAGTATCAAGAAAACCAGACTCTAATCTCCCTGAAACTATAACAATTAACAACACAATAATCCCAGTTAAAAAAGAAGTAAAATACCTAGGCATTATAATAGACCACACACTTAGTATGCTTCCTCATATAAAACAAACAGTGAAAACCATATTCTATAAACTTAGGATCACCCAACACTTAAGACCACTACTTGACACACATGACTTCAGATCTGTCATCAGCACACTTATCACTCCTCATTTCGACTATTGCAATAGCATACTTATTGGCCTCCCTCTTACAAGCACCAACCTACTCCAAAGAGCTCAAAACATCTGTGCTCGAGTAACAGCACAAGCCCGCCTCGCTGACCACATAACTCCCGTATTAGCCGAACTACACTGGCTTCCCATAAATAGTAGAATAACATACAAAATACTCCTAACCACATTTAAAATAACAAACGGCATCTCACCCTCACATTTAACCACTCTGATTCAAGCTCCAAAAGAAATTAGAACCCGCAGACAAAACGCAACCTACTCACTAGAAATAAAAAAATCCTTCCGGAAAACAAAGAAGACCACAAGCTCAAGAGCCTTCTCTTATGCAGCCCCCACCCTATGGAATAAACTCCCGCTAGAACTCCGCAAAATAAAAGATCTTCAAACATTTCGGAAAGAACTGAAGACATTTCTATTTAAAGAACACTTCACAAATTTAAATGAATCCTATCCACCCAACACACCACACAACCATAACAATCCTCCTTAACTACAGCTCAACAAGCCTCAACACTCACTACATTTAAGAAACAAAGCTTAATTTAACAAAGAATCAATGTAAATAGTCAAAGCATTACTAGCTAATGTTAAAATGTATATAGTTCTGTAACAATAATCCATGTTAAACTGTATTTAGTTCTGTAACAATGTTCCATGTTATCGTTTATCATGTTAACTGTACATAGTTATGAAAAAAAAACGATGTTCTATGTAAAACCATGTTCACTAAATGTTACCTGTAAACCGCCTTTGATCTTTGGAAAAAGCGGTATAGAAATAAGCATAAATAAATAAAATAAATAAATAAACTCTCTTCTCTCCTCCAAAAGGGCAAATATTAAAGTAGTTTAGAAAAATGGCAAAACATACCACGCTGAGCTTTGCTCCTTCCAGTCAGCTGGAGTCTCAGGACATCTCCTTTCTCTCCTGGGTTTCTGTGCTCCTGGACACTGCAAGCTGATCTCTCCAGAAACAGCCTCCTTGTTTTTCTTAAGCTTGTGGCTTGGTTAAGCCTACCCAGCTTAAAAGATGACAGCACTTCCGCCTGAGCCACTTCTTGGGTTATAGCCTATCCTGCTTCCCCAGACTCCTTTTGCATAGTTAATGATGGTAGGTAAAGACCAGCATGGTCCATCTCGTCTGCCCAGGAAGGGGCTGGAGTTGCAGAGCTGCACCTGTAGCTCTGTGCAGGTTTACCCCCCCCCCCCCCATGCTTTTGCTTAAGGTTGCACCTGCTACTCCAGACAGGTTACCAGTCTCTGTGAAACTATTTGGTTGCTTTGATTCCATCCTCTTGCTCTGTAGTGAGCCTCTGTCTCTGACCCATGCCTTTCTGAATTCAGTCACTATTTTTGCTCCCACCATCACCATCTCCTTCAGGAGGGTATTCCAGAAACCCACTGCCCTGTCTGAAAAAGTGTTTACAGATGTTGCTTTTACCTCTTTGTTGCTTCGTTTCATGTCCTCTGGTTCTACAGCTTCTCCACCTTTGAAAAGGGCTTGTTTGGTCATCAATACAGACCTTTAACTATTTAAAGAGTAACACAAACATGGAGTCAGGAGAGAGATATATGTCTGTTTATTACACGGCTTCATCTACCAACTTTAGCGAGGCTTGCATCAAAACAGTTTACACAAAATCAATATATAAGAGGGGGAAGCGAACTCCATAAAAAATAGGTTAGAGAACAAAGAGTAATAGCTAAGATAAAGTAAATGGCAAGTTACAGCATGGGTGTAAAGGATAAAACTGAGTCGGTGGTGGACCGATGCCACTCCCATCCCTAGAACTCTGGGAAAGCCTGAACAAAATAGGTCTTGAGAGATTTTCTTAAACTTCCTAAAGTTGGACTCATGATGTAAGTGATCCAGTTAGGAATTCGAAAGATGAGAGGTGTGGATTCCAAGCGCATGCAAGTGACCGAGGGAAGCACTAAGAGGTTAGAAGTCTGAGACAGGTTTCTATAGTATTGAATGCTGAATAATTCTAATCAGCTTGCTTCTGATTTTGGGAACTGTGAAGGGGCAGAAACAGCCGGTGAGCTGTAACTTGGGACACTCAATGTGGTTCCAGAGCATAGGGGTTTGTTCACTACAGGGTATGCTGCTTAAGTTCAGAGATGGAAAAGGAATACATTTTTGTTCCAAGAAGTGCTCGCATGGAATAAGTGATGACTTAGAAATATACCGCTTACCTCATCAGTGGAAATAATCTTTTACTAACTTAGGTTTTATGGAATATTTTAACAAAAAAGCTATGGCCTCAAGCTTAAATTCCTTAAGGTTAGGTTGTATGGTTTGAGGGAGAGAAAAAAGGTCTGCAATTTTTGTAGACTGCAGGCTGTTAAGTTTAATTTGCCTGGCGCATCTGCTCTGGAGCTTTTTAGATAAGCCTGTTTCTTGTACACAGATAAGGACAGACCGGAGTATTCAGGACCACAAGGCCTTGTTTAGATAGGACTGTAAGGCTGAAAGAAACAAAAATTTTACACTGAGTCATTGAGAGGTGTCAAGTGCTGACTTGGCCTAGCAATGATAAATAGTTCAGTAGTTGGAGGTCTTAAAATATTGTGAAAGAGCTATGTGATGTGATATTAAAGAACTAAACTCTTCCTGGCAGGTTGGAATTCCTCTTGGCCCTGTAGAGAGTGGGTTAGACAAAGTGCTGCTAAGAGCTTGTACTGATCTGTTAGCTCTGAAGTCAAGAGGCCACTAAATCCTTGGCAATTATTTTTATTTACCTTTGGGATTATTTCATTCCATGAGATGATTAGATTTGACTTTTTTTTTTTTTAGTCTTTAAACTAACATGTTATATGACTTTATGGTCCTAGAGCGTCACTCACTGAATTACGGCGAGGGTAGAGAGAATTCTATAAATGGCAAGTTTTAACATGGCTTGCTGTTTGTGTTCCTTGTAAACTAGTACTCATCTTACCTGCCTAAAAGCCTTTCCTAGGCCTAATTATGCATGCAGTAACACATCATGATGCAAACAGTGTAATTATGGGCAAAGCATAGGAAATCCTTAGCAGGGGGAAGAGGAAAAGGCCGGAAACCAAGCAGATTATTTGGTGGTGAGATGGGCAGAAATAACATGATGGTAGAAAAGACCAATTGAGGAAGAAGGGAGGGCGCAGCAGTGAATAAAATATCCCTTGCTAAGTGGTCCAGTCCTCTTTGCACAGGAATTACGCAACACAGTTGTCACCCACATAAACCAGTAGTAGGAACAGCTGTATCATTAGCTGGGAAGAACCACATGACAGCAGACAATGGTTGAGTATTCACTGTAGCAAGGCGATGCCACTTCTACCTTGGTCCCATGTCTCTCTGTGCCCTCTGCAGTGTATCCCCTGTATCGTATTATGTAATAAGCTATGCGTTAAAAATTTTCACTATTTGTACTGTGAAACTGCTGAAGCTCAGGGCAAAAGCTGAATTCCTGCTGCAGTAAATGGTAGAATGCTGCAGTTTTTGTAATGGGCAGAAGTCTGTCTTTCTACTTTTTCCTGGCTCATGCACTGACAGGAAAGTAAAAAGGTTTCCCTACTATAAGGAAGCCACCAAGACACTCCCAGCACAGAGAGGCCCCAAAACTGCAGCACCCTCGTGGACTAATACTTTCCTGGTCCCAAGGAGAAGAGTCCAGTGACATTCTCTCTTGCTGCCATATTGGAAAATGGCAGTGCCAGACTCCTCCTGATGTGTCAGAATCTACCTCCAGGTGTTAGAGCTGCCTTATTTGTCAGGCTGAATCCTAGCAGTACATGTTGACATACCTCTAGGGATCAAATGCAATAATTTTTCAAGGTGGTGGCACCAGAGGCAGGCATTACTCCTGTCTCCTGACCTAAAAGTGGGTTGTGGGGGAGGGGGCAGAGGAAGGAGGGCTTTGAGGCCTACTTGGGCCATTAGGAATTTGTTTTGGCTAGGATCATCTGCATGTCACCTCCGATAACCCTTTAGCTCTCACACTAGCTTTACTACAACTCAAGGCTAGAGAAAAGGTCCAGCACTTAGATTGTGGCAGTTTTTACCTTTTACCTATCACTTCATTCCCAATGTAAAACCAAATTTCCAGTTCACAAGCAGTTTAAACTAACATGTGTTGCTATTTTCATGCTAAAAAAACTTGCTGCACCAGGTAAGTAAGGTTTAGGATGGTAAAATGTAGAGAACTGCAGTAGTATGGTTGGAGTAACGGGATATATAGATTAAAAAAATTACAAACTTTTGGGAAATAAAGTAGTGGTGATTGACGATTATATGGTTATAATTTCATCTGTATCACACATGGGGATGTCTATTTTTGGGGGTTCCTTTCCTTTTTACAAAAAACACCATAACTTTATTTTTTTGTCACCCAGAACCAGCAGATCATAAATAAGTATATTATGATAATGCTGAATGAATTAAGGAATAAGGTATAAATTTGTGGTTTGGAAAACCTGAAGATCAAATATTTGATATCATTTGAATTATAGCAATTTAACATTGTGTGACTCATAGCAATTCTGGAGAAACCACAGAATATAGCAGCAATATAGATTTACTATAGTCATGTTTTTTGCTTGTTTGGTTAATTGGTCCAGGAAATTTTATCTATAGAAACCCAAAACATCTCCTTTAATGCTCCTGAAGTAAGAGGAAAAGGCTGGAGGTTTGAGCTGGAGGAGATGGGTTCAGATAATTTTTTTAAGACACCCATCTAGGGGTTTGTCACTAAAACACATTGCAGGTCTTTAGGATGGGGAAAACCTTTCATTTACTGGATGTCCTGAAGTGCTTTCTATATTCTGAGAAAACAATATAGAAGTATGATGGCAGAAAGACTAAATGGCCTATCCAGTCTGCCCTTTCATACCAACTACTATAGTCCCTTTTTTTTTCCTTTAGAAATCGTCTATTTGTCCCATGCTTTCTTGAATTCAGATACTGTCCTGGTCTCTACTCCCTCCACTGGGAGACTATTCCATGCAGCTACCACTCTTTCCGTAAAGAAATATTTCCATGTGTTACTCCTGAGTCTATCCCCTCTCATCTTCCTCCTCTGCTGTCTCTTTGCAGAGATTTCTTTCTTTTGAAAAAGGCTCTCCTCTTGTGCATTTTTACCACAGAGTTTAAACATCTCTATCATATCTCCTCTGTCCCGCCTTTCCTCTAAAGTATTCATATTAAGTTCTTTTAGGTCTGTCCCATATGCCTTATGATGCGCACTGACCATTTTTGGTAACCAACCTCTTCAGACTCCATCCTGTTTATATCCTTATGAAGGTGTGGCCTCCGAAATTGCACACACTACTCCAAATGAGGTCTCACGAAAGACTTATACAGGCACTATTGCTTCCTTTTTTTTTCTGCTGGCCATTCCTCTCTATGCATCCAAGCATCCTTCTGGCTTTTGCCATAGTTTTCTACCTGTTTAGCCACCTTAAGATCATCAGAAATCATCATACCCAGATCCTACTCTCGCTGCCGAGTTAAACCAAACTGATCTTGAACAGTTTTTGGTTTTGAAAACAAACATATGACAAACATTAAAATCTAAAATACTATCCCAAATATTCATATAACACTATCTAATTACACTCACCTCACATAAACATCGTGTCACGTAACAATTCAACATCTCAACCACTCTTCAACATGGCTGATTCACCATCAAACACCACGCATGCGAACTCACAAACAGAACTGCCATTCAAATACTCTACTCACTGATGTCAAAAGATTCCCTACCTGGAAATCCCCTACTGAAAACCATTACAAGCACCCCAATCGATTTGCATATTTAGACCACGTGGAACCACTGTCTGGAGATGAAAAATCCATTGTTCACGCAATACTAAAGAATGTTCCCTCGATTTACCCGCCCACCCTGCTGTCACTTGATCAATACAAAAAACATTTTAAATCGGTGACGACATGCCCCAAATCCACACAATGTTGCACTAATGGGGCCTCAATCACCTTAGAATTCAACCTACTTTTGTGTTCAATCATCAGTTTTCGGAACTGCCTAATAGTCTTGCCAATATATAACAGCTCACATGGGCATAAAATCCCATAAACTACATAAGAGGATCCACAGGACATCTGTTTCTTTAATTTAACATTTTCCGTGGTACTCAAAATATGCAATATCACACGAAACTGAAAAAATCGAACATTCCCCATAGCTACTGTGTCTCTTCCCCCCCCCCCCAGTCTCAAGTATTGCTGGTAGTGAGCGTAACACCGAAGGACTTAATTTCTCATGTAAATTCTGATGGCGTTGCCATACACATCTAACAGCTTTCCCCTCCAAACCAGGAACCATACGCAATACACTAGTGTGTTTATTAACAATTCGCTGAATACGAGAGCTAAAAGGGGAGTATTTTGTGATCAGGTTCACATAATCACTTTCTTCACACAAATGCAGCCTGTTGCAGGAATTTAGAAGGAGCACGTCCATGAAGTTACATGGATGTGCTCTGTTCAATATTTGTTGAATGTTTAATAGGATGGTCATTGATGCAATAGGGCATGGTGTATAGAATTTCTGAACACTGATGAAATGCCTGCTAGTTCTGAGACCTCCTTGTTATATGTTTAAGATATACACAAAGAAATTGTGATAAGATTTGTACTACAGTTTGAACTCAGCTTAACAAGTTTGTTTCATATGGAATGTGTGTTTGAATTTTGATGAAGATTTTCCACTCTGAGAATTTACCCATTTTATATTGGATCTAAAGAGCCATCAGCAGCAGGAAAGGTTTTCCCAGAAGTCTGACTCTGCGCTGGAGTCTCCAGAGATGCCATGCTCCAGGGCCCCCTCCTGTACCTAGGTGCCCCGCTAAGCCTGAGCCTCTTTGGAGACCCACGGCTGCAGTTCCTTCAAGCAGAAATCCCCAGAGGTGGAACGCAAGAAGACAAAGCCCCCGAAGACTGCATTGAAGGACAGGTTTAGGAACAAGGGGAAATCCCACTCCAGACCCCACAGTCCCTGGCGTGAATCTGAGGAGTCGGAGAGGGAGTGGTCTCACAAGCTACCCCACAAGGAGTCATTGACACCCACTGACTGGCCTCAGACCTCTTCATCTCAACAGTGCCAACTCCGGGCCAAAAATCCTTGGTGCCTACGTTGAAAGCTGTAGAGTCAACTGGTATGGAGACCAGGATGGCGGTCTTAGAGCAGTATCTCTGCCCTTGTAGCCATGCAGAGGGTGTTTGTCTGGTTCATGTGCCCCGACAACAGGACCCTCAACATTTGAGGGCCTTCCTGAACACCGGCTTTATGAAAATCCTTGCATCAGACGAGGTCCTGGTCCTCTTCAACGAGCACCCATGGCTCAGACTGCAGATCCTCTGGAGGTTGTGGACCATCTGGCACGGACCTTGACACAGGCAATCATGCGGCATCAGACATACTTGGACTTAGAGTCTGAATGGAAGACAGAGGACAAAGAGTCCCCAGACACACAGCAACAGACATGCCCTCAGACCAGTCTCCCCCAATGTCCTGTCACCATTTCCCACCCGAGGATGTTGCCGTCTTCAACATTGTGCAGGACATGGCCAAGGCTCTCGCCATATAGAGAGGCCGAAGAGGACCTGCACACCAAGGAACTGGAGATACTCCCCCCAAAGGAAACCCTTATGGTACCAGTGCTTTTGATCCTCAAAAGCTGCCTCCGGATATGGGAAACACCAGCCTTGGTACAAATTTTCAGCAGGCACCTCGATGCCATGTACAGAGTATGCTGAAGCCCAGGGTTCCAAAAGACCCAACTTCCCCACAACTAAGTAGTCACGGAGTCAACCACACGTGGGCTCGAGCAAAAAAACTAATTTGTCAGTACCACCCGACAGGGAGGCACAAACCCTTGATGCCCTCAACCGGAAGGCCTTTCAGGGCTCGATGCTAACTTGCTGGATCCAGTCCTACCAGCTCTCTATCAGCATGTACCTGAAAGAAATGTCGAGGGAGCTTGGTGGATCCTCAGCAGGCCTGCAGAGGTTTAAGTCTGACTTTGGCGGTAAGAGTGCTCAGTTTTTTGTCTCTAGCCTACAATGGCTTCAAGTCTTCAGCCAGAGTGGCTGCCGCAGGCATCGGGGCATGACATCTGACATGGCTGCAGTCGTCTGATCTAGAACAATGGATGCAGAACAAACTTATCAGAGAGAATTTCTTCGGGAAACCCATGGCAGATAGGGCTGCAAAGACAGCAACAATTCCTGACGAGAACCAGGCTCTCAAACAAGACCTCGATACAGCCCCTGAAGAAAGTCCCGAGGAAGAAGGGGGGCTTTAGCAGTACCCTGCATTTCCAGGCCTTGGGCCCCTCAACAGGGCCAGCACCACAAGGGCCAGGGGTATGGCCCCCAAAAGCAAAAGACCCCAAAGTCCCAGGTGCTGCCCCAGCCCAGCCTGGGCATGACCTACCCCCTCCCTGCCCCCTCCAGGGTGTCATCTGCAGCCCACAGGGGGGCACCTAGCCCTGTTCGCCCACAGGGGGACAGCCATCACTACCAATACCTGGGTGCTACAAGTAATCAGGGAAGGCCACCTCCACCTAAGTGGGTGCCAGCCTCATACTTTCCAGGGGAGCCCATCAGACCTCTTCACCAGACCCTGCTCCTCACCTAGTTAGCAGGCCTACTCCAGGACAAAGCAGTGGAGCCAGTGCTGAAATATCTCTGGGGCACCAGCTTCTTCTCCAGGTATTTCCTTCCCCAAGAGGACAGGGGGCCTCTGGCCCATCTTGGATCTGCGAGAGCTGAACAGGTTTCTGGTCGGAAAGGTTAAAGATGCTCGCCCTTGGAACATTGCTGCCATTCCTCCAGCAGGGAGATTGGCTATGCTCCTTAGACCTAAAGGATGCCTACACACACATCCTAATCCATCCCAGCCATAGAAAATACCTCTGGTTTGTGGTGGGAGAGCACTACCAATACAGGGTGCTGCCCTTTGGACTGGCCTCATCACCAAGGGTCTTCACAAAGTGCCTTGTGGTGGTTGCAGCCCATCTCCGGCTCCAAGGAGCCTTTGTCTTCCCTTATCTGGACAACTGGCTCATAAAGGAGGCACAGCTGCAGAGGTACAATGAGCCACCGGGCACACCTGGGGTTCATCATAAACTATCCCAAGTCACACCTTGCTCCAGCTCAGCACCTAGAGTTTATAAGGGGTGCAGCTAGATACCCTTCAGGCAAAAGCCTTTCTCCCTCAGGAGAGGTCAGTATGCCTCGGGGCTAGCCTCAGTTACACCAATCCTGAGTGCTACCTGCCCGATTTCTACTCTGCCTGTTGGGACACATGGCCTCCACAGTTCACGTGACCCCATATGCCAGATTGCACATGAGGGCCTCCACTCTCAGTGGACACAGGCCACAGGCAGGCTCAGGAACAGAGTGAAAGTGATCCACCAACTGGTAGACTTCCTCAGGTGGTGGCAGATTCCCTGTCACCTTCAGGCCAGGTTGCCCTTCCAGGCACCCACACCCCAGAAAGTCCTCACCACAGATGCCTCCCTACTGGGCTGGGGAGCACATTGCAAGGGCCTCCAGATGCAAGGCAGCTGGTCCCTGAGGGAATCCCAAATGCAAATCAACCTGCTGGAGCTCCGGGCAATATTCCTGGCTCTCTAAGCCTTCCACTGCCAGCTGCAGCGCTTCCTGGGGCTGATCCTGACCACCAACCAGCTCGCAATGTTTTACATGAACAATCAAGGGGGAACAGTCATACCCCTTCTGCCAGGAGGCGGTAGCCCTCCACTCCTATGCAGCCAAGACAATGCATCACTAATGCTGATAGCTCCCTAGTGATCTAGGCATCCCTGGTTCCCACTGCTCCTCTCCTTATCGGTGGTGTCACCGATTTCCACTGAGCCAAGCCCAAGGGCTAATCTGACAGGAGCAGGGCTCTCCTACATCCTATCCCAGGGTCCCTGTCGCTCACGGCTTTGCTGCTGAAAGGGTAGCGTTAGTGCCCTTCAGCCGCCCATGGGATATGAAAGAGTTCCTTTTTGACCTCTCAAGGCTTCCACAAGAAGGGTGTATGCCTTCAAGTGGTGCCAATTCTCAGTGTTGTGTGCCAAAAGATGGGCAAACCTGTTCTGCAGCTCCGTACAAGTGGTACTCCAGTATCTGATTCACCTGTCGCAGGTGGGACTAAAGTCCAATTTGGTCAGAGTACACGAGTGCTATTGTAGCACACTACTATCCCACTGAGGGAAAGTCCCTCTCTGCTCAGTCCCTTGTGTCTCGGTTCTTGCGGGGCCTCATGCTATCCAAATCCTCCCATCTGCCCTCCAGCAGCAGAGTGGGATCTCAGTGTGGTGCTTTTGCAGCTCACTAAGCCACCGTTTGAGCCTCTGGCTACCTGCCACCTGAGGTACCTCTCCTGGAAGGTTGTCTTCCTTGTAGCACTCGCATCAGCTTGCAGAGTCAGCAAGCTCAAGGCTCTGATGGCAGAGACCCCTACACAAGGTTCTACAAGAACAGGGTGATGCTCTGCACACACTCCAAGTTTGTTGAAGGTGGTGTTCCCTTTCCACCTCAATCAGGAGGTGGTGCTTGCCATTTTTTTTTCTGAGGCCTCACACTGACAGGGCAGAGACTGTTCTTCATACTCTGGATTGTAAAAGGGCCCTTTCCTTCTATCTGCAAGAGGCCCAGGGCCACCACAGAGCACCTCAGCTTTTTGTATCCTATGACACCTGCCATGTTGGGCTCCCAATGACTAAGTGAACTGTCTGGGTGGCAGACTGAATTACCCTTGCCTATGAGCAGACTGGGATCTCACTGGACCAGAAGATCATGGCACACCGTATCAGGGCTATGGCTCCTTCCGTGGCAAATCTGTGCTGTGTCTCCATGATGGAAATCTATTTGGATGCCACCTTTATCTTTATTCACCATTTTAATATACCACCCGCACGCGAGTATCAGAGCGGTTTACGGTTGTAAAAACAAAATAAAGGCTGCAAGAAATAGGAATGGAATGCCATTGGTCAGATAAGAAAAAGAGAGCAGAGGGCAAAAAAGAAAAGCCTGAACTGAGGAAGGGGGGGGGGGGGAGGGTGAGATCAAAGGCAGTATAGAAGATGAGTCTAGCCTTAAAGCTGGCAAATGATGGTTCCAAATGGAAGGCTAATGGGAGCGAGTTCCAGAGCCTGGGGCCAAGGAAAAAGAAGGCAGATGACAGGGTGGACTCCAGATGTGCCTGTGAGGGGGAGGGGAGGAACATGCAATTAGAATGTAAGGATCTAAGGGTGTGCTGAGGGGCGTGGAGACTAACCAGATTAGAGAGATACTGATACACCGGTGTGAATTGCTTTATGGACAAAGATGAGAATTTTATAACGAATGTGAAAAGCTATGGGAAGCCAGCGAAGACAGATAAGCAGGGGGGCTGCTGTGATCTGAATGGGAGGCATGTGTGAGGATGTGGGCTGCTGTATTCTGTACTAGCTGGAGTCTGAAGTTGATGTCCATACCTTTTGTAGCTCACTACTGCCTGAAGAGAGTCCTGATGGGATGGCGCCTTCAGCCAGGCCATAAGCCATAATCTCTTCGGGGTGTAGGCAACTCCTGCCCTCCAACCCTTCTGTGTTCAGGCTACTGGAGTGCTGGTTTTCTGCCATACACTTGGGTCTTGCGAGACTTTCTCAGTAGGGACATGACTACTGCTGATCATGGCTCACTCTTGCAGGTCGCCATGGTATTTTTACAGATTCACAGTAGCTTGTAGCTGGGGAGTCCCATATGTGAGAACTGACTTCTGCTTGTTCCTGGAGAAAGTGTAGTTAAAGGTGAGTAACAGGTGTTCTCTGTGGACAGCAGGGATCAGTCCATGCAACTCTTCCCCCCCCCCCCCCTTATGGGTGATATCGGCACCGATGGAGCCCATGTGGAGCAATTCCCAAGCTTTCAAAGAAAGCCTTTGGGATTGCTACCATGCATGTGTGGTCCTCTTCCTGCCCAAGGGTGCCATCTTGCTCAGTCTCCCTTTTTCTGCAGAGCCCTTCGGACGCATGTCCTCGTCCCTCGGAAAAAGTTTGTTTTCCTCGCCTTAACAGGCTATACCTTTTTCTTTTCCAGTTGCACCGGTCCTATACCCATCCTCCCCTTTGCTCTCTTTTGGAACTTGCGGGGATACCCTTTCTAAATTTTTTTCTTCCCAGGCTTTGTGCCCTTTTTTTCTCTCCAACTGCTGGCTGCGTGGGTCTTCGACCTCGCAGGGGCCGTTTTTGCCCACATGACCACCGGGTTTAAAAAATGCGATAGATGCTCTAGGAACATGTCGCTTATGGACACTCATGACTGCTGTCTAAGGTGTCTGGGAGCCGACCATGACCCAGAGCTCTTTTCGCTCTGCAAGAAAATGTCCTCTAAGGCCCTGTCAGCCATAAGCAGAAGTCTGAAGACATTTTTCGAAAGGCTGCCTCGGAGTCCCCGGTGGCACTCTGTCTCCCCTCTGATGGGTTCTCCCTCTGCGGCACCACATTCCAGACAACATTCGGACCAGGGGTACCCCGAGGTGGAACGGCATAAAAAGAAGGCCTCAAAGTCGCTGTCTGGGGCTCCCGAGAAGCGCGAGCGCTTCCGCGCCCAGTCGCTTAGCCTCGTTTGGCATTCCTGAGAGTCAGAAAAGGAGTGGCCCTGCAAGGTACCTCAGAGAAACGGAGGCCTCTGGCGAAGATACCTAGTCTCCTGAGGGTCATCCCAGTGATGACCCCCTCTCCTCCTTGACGCCCGATCTGGTGACCCTGGTATTGGCGTGCCAGGGCCCCACGCCCGCGTGGGAGTCCCGTATGCTGGCGTTGGAAAGCAGCGTTTCTGCATTCATTGCTTCCCAGCAGGCACTCATGGCCAGCTTCGCAGACTTGCGCCTAGAGACCGCAGGTCCCTCACATGGGACACCCAAATTTGTCCAGGAAACCCCCGAGAGCCACGGGCCTCGTGAGGGTCCTCGACCTCGGTCTCGCTTGCTCTCCCGTTCTTCGGGGGCGAGATCGTCCAGGGCTTCTGGCTCCAGGCTGTCGGCCATTGGACAGGGTGAATCGCCCGGCTCGGATCCCTTGACAGATTTCTCGGACTGGGAATCCAATGGGGACACATCCCTGGAGACCCGCACCCACGAGGATCTTCCGTTGGACCCCTCGCCACCTGATTTTCAGCAGCATTCACCGCCCGAGGACATCTCCTTTTTGGTGTTTATTAGGGACAGGCTCGGGCCCTCAACCTGGTCACCCAGACCAAGGAAGACCCCCCATGCTGAAGAACTCGATATTCTTCAGGACGAGGCCTCGCCCAGAGAATCACTCACCGTGCCGGTGCTGATGATCCTCTCTTGGCTGTTGCTCTGCATGTGGGAGGCCCCGGCTTCAGTCCCCATTGTGAGCAAGTGCCTTGACACAATGTACAAGGTGCAGCGAGGGCCAGGCTTCCGTAAGACTCAACTTCCACACACCTCGATGGTAGTGGAATCGGCCATGAGGAAGCAGAAAAGCCCGAAGTCCCACTCCTCAGTTCTGCCGGGCCAGGAGTCCAGAGCCCTTGATGCTGTGGGCCGCGAGGCCTATCAAGGTTCTATGCTCTCCTGTCACATCCAGGCATACCTATTATATATGGGTATGTTCCTCCATGACTTGGCATAAGATCTGGGAGGCTTCTCTGCGGGTCTCGAGGGTGAGTCCTCGGCAGGTTCCACACCATGTTGATATAAGTGGCGGATTGCTCCAAGTATATTTTTTGAGCCTCCTATGACGGCTTTGAGACTTCGGGCATTGAAGCCAAGCCTGGCGGCGGGCTCTGATCTTCAGATCTGGAGCAGTGGGTGCAGGAGAAGCTCCTGGACGTATCCTGCCTCGGCAAACATCTTTTTGGTAAGCTGATGGAGGAGAAGGCTGCAGAGATTGAGACGGAGTATGTCACTAGGGCCTATCTCTCCCGCAAGACCTTGACACTGCCTCTGAAGAAGCAGCCTGCCAAGAAGCCCTTCTTTCCCAGGAAAGGCTTCCAGTACTGCGGCTACCCGCCATACCCAGCTACCCCCATGCCGACCACTTCAGCGCAGGGGAAGTCTGACTAGGGTCACTGTAAACCAAAGGCCCCGAAGGCCCAGACGCTGGCTCCCCCACAACCCCCTCAGGGGTTTTGATGCCAGTGGCATGGCCCCTCGCCCTCCAGTGGCGCAGCAGCCAGTGGGGGGACACCTGTCTCACTTTGCCCCGGCGTGGACGCTTAGCCCTCCCGGATGACCTGGAGGACCCAGGTGTCCGAGGTGATATCGCCTTCACTTCGACAGGCTCCCCACCCCCTTTCTCCCCCGCGGATCCTCCTCGATTCCCCACTCACCAGCTCTTGCTGCAGCGGGAATTACACTACCTCCTCACCCAATGAGCAATCGAAGGTCCCTACCCACCTTCAAGATCGGGGCTTTTATTCCCAGTACTTCCTTGTCCTGAAAAAGACAGGGGGGGTCTGCAGCCCATCCTTGACCTCCGCATGCTGAACAAGTTTCTGGTGCTGGAGAAATTCATGATATCTCTTGGCGTGCTGCTGCCCTTCCTCCGGCAGGGCAACTGGCTATGCTCCTTGAATCTAAAGGATGCTTACACCCATATCCTGATCCAACCCCAACACAGGCAGTACTTGCATTTCAGGATGCAGGGAGAGCACTTCCAGTACAGGGTGCTCCCCTTCAGCCTTACATCAGCCTCATGGGTCTTCACGAAGTGCCTCGTCGTGGCCGCTGCTCATCTTCGGCGCTGGGGTGTGTCGGTGTTTCCCTACCTCGACGACTGGCTCGTTATGGGCTCCTCCGTCAAGGAGGCAGCAAGCAGTGTTGCACACTGTCCTCCTTTTGGAGAGTTTGGGGTTCTTGGTCAGTTACCCAAAATCTCACCTCAAGCTGGTACAGGCTCTGAAAATTCATCAGGGCGTGCCTCGATACTCAGCAGGCCATGACCACCTTGCCAGTGGATCGATGCACCCCGCCTCTGGGCTCTGGTGGCGCATGTCCAGAGCGCCCACCAGGTCACCATTCGGTCCATGCTACATCTCTTGGGCCACATAGCGTCGACCGTGCATGTGGTTCCTCACTCCCACCTGCACATGCAGACGACCCAGTGGTGCCTCAACTCCCAATGGAGCCAATCCCTCGGGCACCTCAGGGACCTCGTCAGGGTTCTTCCCAACCTTTGTCCCTGAACTGGTGGCAAAACCCCCGCAACCTCCCTAGGGGATCGCCCTTCCAGTCCCCACAGCACGATGTGGTACTGACCACCGATGCTTCCCTGTTAGGGTGGGGAACCCATTGTGGGTCCCTCTGTACACAGGGGCAGTGATCGCCGGTGGAGGCTCAACAGCAGATAATTCTGCTCGAGCTCTGGGCCATCCGGTGGGCCCTGAAGTCCTTCGAGAATGTCCTCGGCGGGAAGTTGGTTCTGGCCTGGCGGAATGGGACTTGAACATAGTGCTCACGCAGCTCATTCATCTGCCTTTCGAGCAGATGGCGACGTGTTCATGCCGGCATTTGTCCTGGAAGGTGGCCTTCCTGGTGGCACTGACCTCAGCTTGCCAAGTCAGTGAGCTTCAGGCACTCATGGCTGGCACCCCTTACACCAGGCTTTATCGGAACAGGGTGGTCCTCCGGACCCATCTTAAATTCTTACCCAAGATCGTGTTGGCCTTTCATCTCAACCAAGAAATAATGCTCCCAACCTTCTGGAGGCCCCACGCCGATCAGGTGTCAGCAACTCTCCACACCCTCGACTGCAAGCGGGCCCTCGCCTTCTACTTGCAGCGTACCCAGACTCATCGCAAGTCTGACCGGCTCTTTGTGACCTACAATCCCAAATACGCAGGGACCAGCAGTCACCAAGCGCACCCTCTCTGTTTGGGTGGCAGACTGCATCGCGGGCGCGTCTCTGGATCATCAAATCACTGCACATGGTCCGAGCCAAAGTGGCCTCGCTGCGCTCTGTGCCCATGATGGACATCTGCCGGGTGGCAACCTGGTCTTCTACGAATACCTTTGCCGTCCACTACTGCCTGGAGAGTGAGTCCTGCCAGGACAGCGCCTTCAGACAGGCTGTACTCTGTAACCTGTTCGGGGTATAAGCAACTCCTGCCCTCAGACCCTTCTTCATGGCTACCAAGGGCTTCACCCCGAGGACCTGATGACTCGGGCTCCTTCGGGCTTTGGCTTCTGCTTATGGCCTCATGGAGGCATTTTTTGGTTACAGGTTCGGTAGCTTATAGCTAGGGAGTCCCATAAGTGAGGACTGACGTCCTGCTTGTTGCTGGAGAAAGCATAGTTACTTATCTGTAACAGGTGTTCTCCAGGGACAGCAGGAATCGGTCCTCACTACCCTCCCACCTCCCCTGAAGAGTTGCTGAATTTTTGTCCTTTCCTTGCCATCTGCTTGGTAGGGCTCGAGCTAAGGGACCTGACTGAGCAAGATGGCACCCTTGCGCGGGAAGAGGACCACACATGTGTGGTAGCAATCCCAAAGGCTTTCTTTGAAAGCTGGGGAATTGTTCCGTGCGGGCTCTGTCGGTGCCGATGTTACCCATAAGCAAGGACTAATTCCTGCTGTCCCTGGAGAACACCTGTTACAGGTGAGTAACTACGCTTTATTTTTCCTTGATGTCTTAGATATATCATTAGACTGAGGCAAGATGGCGCTCTTGGGCGGGAAGGGGACCACGCATGCATGGTGCATCTCCCAAAGGCTTATTTTTATTTTTTGAAAGCTGAGGAGATGCTTCCACAGGGCTCTGTCGGCCCAGACATCACCCATATGTGAGAACTGATTCGTGCTGTGCCCAGAGAACACCAGTTATAGGTGAGTAGCTACACTTTGTGGTCCAACATTGACCTATTACATCTTAAAATGCCTTTTCAAATATTAGAAATACTTTAAATTCTGGACTTCTAATAATTCTTTTAAGTGGATAAACTCGGTCTAAAGTCTTGTAAAGCTTTATATAGATTTGTGATACCATGTGATACAATTAGTTGTGATCAATATCCACAAATCACAGTGGTTGGGCAGATCGCTGTGCAAATCGTTGTGACTCGGGTCCCTCTGAAATTTCCAAGCCAAAACTAGTCTCGTTCACAAAGCCAGGTATAGAGAATTTATAATGTAGTAGAAAGTTTCATGAAATTGAATTCAAATAGCCATTGTAACAACTTTAAAGAAGTATTTCCATGCACTTGATATGCTTGTGAGCATTTGCTGGACAAACATGTACTGGGTGTGCTGTTTCTCTTGCGGTGTCTAGAGTCCCAGATGTGGGACTAATTTTGTCTTGCAGATGCCCTGTCTGTCACTTCTGGTGCAATTTTCCCATCCTCTCATCACAACCCCTTGAGACATAACAAAAGACTGAAACAGATGTTCTTAACGCTTTGGCTTTTTTTGCTTGTGAGGATAGAGAGAAATACTTCCTCTTTTCACCACCCCACCTTCTTCTTTTTTTTTTTTTTTTTTCCATATGGTGCCCTGATGTCTGCGAGCTGATCTCTGTCATAGGACTGCTTCTCAGTCTGATGCTCTATTAAACACCTCATCCCTGAAGCAAAGATACAGCGTTCTGTATCAAATTTAAACATATCTTATGTAATAACCTGGAAGTAATTCTTGGTACTATAGGGACCTAGGAAGGCATTTGGGTGGGGAAAGTGAGTATGAAGCTAGGGCCAAAAAAGAAAATAGAAAGCGGACATACCTTGAGGCTATGCTTTTCATTAAAATGAATAACTTTGGACAAAAACGGTCCACTATTTTATGTGACAGAGGGGAGAAATGGTGGTTTGGGGGGTTTTGTGTGTTTATTAGCTTGCCAACATTAACAAGAGGGTACAAACTTACATATCCTGCATGCATTTTTTTTAATAGTGACAGTAAATGATAGCAGATAAAGATGAGCATGGTCGATCTAGTCTGTCCTGTGAGGTGGCTGGAGTTGTACCTGCCACTCTGTGCAGATTACCCCACGCAGTTTTTAGAGGCAGAATCACTTCCAACAGCAGCAGCATACATACACACACTGATTCACTGTAACATATTGATCTAAAAAATTGCACTTTTCAAACTGCCTTACTTTTTCGTGTCTCCCGATCACACAGAGAAAACCAACTCTGATATAGATAGAAACACGCACATACACACCCTGCAGTTTCAAATTGGGCAAACCACACACAGATAGTAACATAGTAAATGGTGGCAGATAAAGACCAGTATGGTCCATCTAGTCTGCCCAGTAAGATGGCAAGTGTAGGTGCACATGCTGCTTTGTGCAGGCCACCCCTCCCCACCAAGGTCCTTCTGGTTCATGCACACCAACCTCTCGCCCCCTATCATGTACATTTCCCTTGGATTTCTGCTTCCCAAGTGCATGACACTGCACTTCTTCACATTAAATTTTAACTGCCAAGCATTAGATCGTTCTCCCAGCTTTTGTAGATCTTTCCTCATGTTATCCACTCCCTCGGGAGTCCACTCTGTTGGGAATTTTCGTGTCATCTGCAAAAAGACTTTTCCATTCAGTCCTTCAGCAATATCACTCACAAATACATTGAACAGCGCTGGGCCCAGGACCGAACCCTGGGGCACCCTGCTAATCACCCTCCTTTGCAGAAGATGTGCAGGTTTACGCTCGCACATGCAGAGGGGTTTGAAAGCATTTTATGAGCCATGCTCAGCTTACTTCCCACCATGTTCAATGCATCTTAATTGTAAGGGAAGTTCTTCCAATTTTTTTTTGAGATTTGTGTGTTTTCCAGTGTACGATGAAGTTGGTTGAATTTTCAACAATTTTTGTATTACTGTCTGTCTTCCTGTAAAGTTTTGGAAAGACTAGCCAACTCATCCAGTAAGCAGTCATTGCAGTCCACACTACGATTTATATAGCATTGCAAGATGTGCACTGCACTGTAGACTGTACCTGCTCCATAGAGCTTACAGTCCAGTTGAGACATGAACACAAGACCAGAAGAAAGATACCAAGAATATCACAAACTGGATATAGTAGGCATGACTGTAAGTTCCTTCCATATTCAGAATAGGTTTGTCTTTTCTGTCTTGTTACTCTACTCTTGGGCATATGCAAATAGACTTCCTCACTTAGGGAGCCCTCTTACTGAAGTGTGCTAACCTGCTCTCAGCTAATCTCTAAAGCTAAGCATAGTTGGGCCTGCTAGTACTTGGATGGATGACCACCTTGGAATACCAGGGGCTGTAACTCCATATGTGAGAGTCCTGGCTATCCACTTCCAGTCACATCTTGCCAAGAAAGCTCAGAGGGTTGGGACGGCATGCATTGCATTTGTTTGCTAAGTGGTTAGCATGTATTTTTGTACATGGTAACTGTATGCAAGGACCCACAATAACTATTACCATGGAAACTTGAAAACCACATGTGCTAACTGCCAGTTGTGTGTTGGTGTGATGAATGGGTGGGTTACGAATGGAGAGCGGCCATGGAGAGCACATTGCAATCGGCAGGAGGACATATTGTACACTGTCAATGTTGCAGTTAGTACAGGTACAGAAGGGAGGAGTGGCCTAGCGGTTGGGGCAAGTTACCTTGGGCTGGAGGGCCAGGAGTTCAAATCCTGCTAGAGGACAGCAACCTTGGGCCAGAAAGACTGAGGTTTCTAGTCCCACAGGTGCTCTGTGGCCTTGGGCAAGCCACGTAACTCTCCGTTGCCTCAGATAAAAATTAAAAAAATGCATTGTGAGCCCTCTGGGGACAAGGAAAAATATATGTATACAGTACCTGAATGTATACCACTTCTGGTAGAAAATAACTCACTAGGTGGAGTTAGGTGCAGCCACAGTAATTACGCTGTACATTAGGGTATGTATACCCATAGTAACTGCCAAGAAAATGGAGGCTGCTGCACCCCTGACAGTTACTGTAGTTCTTAGTGCAAAAGCCTACACGCTTTAGTAAAAAGGCCTTTTACTTCACACCAAGTATTTCCTCTTCCCATGTCTATCTGTTCACAAGGCTTTATATTAATCAAAGATCAGCCAGTACTAGGATGGCCATTGCTGTGTCTGGTATCCTGGGTCCTTAGTATAGCCTGCTAGACCAACCCTCACTGTGTCACCTGTTTCTACTGGAACCTCTAGGTATTGGTTGCAGCCTGCCAGGCCCGACCCAGCTCAGCTGTCGGCTAATTCCGTCACTCTAGCAACCAGGAGTTCTGGGTCACCCGCACAGCCTGCCAGAATATTCTAACTGCAGTATGGCCTGTATTTCTATGGGCTTTTCTAATATTTCATCTTATTAAAGTTACTAGATTTCCATGACTTTTAGCAATTGTCCCCAATTTTAGAGCTGTGTCCTCGACTCCCACCTGTTTGCTGGAATTGAGGACAGGAGGCTGCCAGTATCAGTTTTTAGAATTTACATCCATTATCTTTCTACTGCATTTTGCACAGGATGGGGGAAATGCTTTACTGTTTCTACTTCCCTGTCGATTAGTCTGCTTGGAAGTAATATTGTTGCTGCCATGGGGGGGGATGGGGGATGGAAATGGATGGGGGATAATGACTCCTCTTCGCTGCACCACACCTGGTGGCTCAAACCTATAATTGTGTCCCTTCTCCAACCCCCCTCCCCTCCACCAGCACACTTCAGATAAGTGTTCCAGATTTCTCAGCAAAGCATTTGGCAAACTTGCATCTTATCCATGTTACTATGCATCCTGAGAGCCCCAATGCTCACAGATGAATTGTCTGAATTTATTTATTTTATTTTATTTAACAGTATTTCTATACCGCCTTATCCTACAATCAAGGCGGTGTCACAGCAATACAATCAAAAGTAGTGGAAGGGTATTTCATGCAGTGAAAAAATGTCATGAGTTGCGTGTAAGAGGTTTAGTGTATTAGATTAGGTTGAACTATGTACATTGTGAGCTATGGACACAGTCCAAGACATGAGGATAGTGGAAGACAAATTTATTTACTCACAAACCTAGGCAACCCGACACAGGCCGTGTTTCGTAACCTTCGTCAGGGGTTGTAAGGCAAAATTACTATAAACATAGAAACATAATATATTAAAAGTGAAGGAACAAACAAATTCATCTAACAATTACATGAAAGACATAATAAAAACATAATAAAAATAATAATAATAAATAAAACAAATCATATAATGATATATAATATAATAATAAATACATAGTGTAATAGTGTTGTAACGCTATAGATCTAAAATATTGTAATAAAATACTAAAAATTAATAAAATCAAATTAAAATACTGGGTACATATAAACACATCAAATGAGTGTGACAAGCAAAAACACACCCATAAAATTAAAGAGTGGACCTCTATATATACTAATAATAGTATAATAATAACATTGTTAACATATAAATATACATTAAAAAATAAAGATAATATTAATAATAAATATTAAATAATAATCACAGTAAAATTGTATAATAATAATTGTCTTAAAACTATACTATCAAGAAATATCTAATTATGTATATATCACCACAAGGAAATGATTAAAAAGAGAGAGAGTACTGAAGGAGGTGGGTTCCCCCCTCCGCCTCGGGTCCTGGAGGAGGCCTCTACCTCCTCCAGTGAGGATGAGGACGGGGTGTCGGGCCTGCCTTCCTACCAGCAGCCAGCTAGGGCTCCTGATGCAATTGTGGCGGCGGTACGGAGGCTTCGGGGTCTCGAGGAGGAGGCGGCCCAGCTGCAAGCCCAGCTCTCCCACCTGGAAAGCCTGCAGGCCACCATTCCCGGGGAGGAATGGGTGGCCTATTCCACCTATCGAAAGGGGGTGAAGCGGGCCTTGAAGGGCAAACACCAGGAACTGGTATACCTTAAACAACAGGGTTGTGGGTCCCTTGCAGAGATATATTCCAATTATGAGAGGTGGGATTATGGTATAGGTGCAGTCCGGGGGGGCCCCCAGGGGTAGGACGGCCGGAAGATCGCCAAAGGTTCTATTCTCCCTCCTTGCCTTATCCGGGTGGAATGGATAGAGGAGTATCATCTTTGCCTGTCTTGTCTAGTGCCAAAAACCCCAGGATATCTTACCTGCAGGCTCCTGCTAGAGCTGAATCATCAGATAAGGCTTCTGTGAATGATGTGATGACTCTTCCCAGCACTGACCTAACGTGTTCTCCAAGATTCAGTGCCCTTGGGGAGCTTGAGGGCGGGGTCTTGACCCGCCGAAACCCACGGGATCGTTTGATGGCTGCCGCATCGATGGATTGTGCAGAGCGGATGGTGGATGGCAGGAGACTTGTAAAACCGGGTTTTGGGGCTGATTTTACATCGTTCCCGGCAGTTTCCATGTCCTTGACAGCTGCCGGCTGCATCCAAGATGGCCGCCGGAGTCCGACAACGGCAGTTCCTACAGCTGCTGGAGGTTCCCTGCAGGAGGAGTCGGTTGCAGGGCTTCCCCCGGGTCCATCGAAGGTCCAAGATGGCCGCCATCAGCCGGTTGACGTCACTTCCGGGAAGACCCGGAAGTGTGAATACCATCGCGGGTCCGTGCAGCTGCAGCACCGTCGCAAGTCTAAGGAGGATTCTGTGACTCCTTTCCAGTCAGCAGTACAGCAGGATCGTCCTAGGAGGATTGTTTCTTCCCCTCTGAGTCCCTTATTTCGGCGAAGGGGATCTGCAGACTCTGTGTCTGCTGAACAGCAGGCTGCCTTTGTTGCAGCAGTGGCTCAGGTTCCGGGTCCCCTTTTTGGTGGGGGGAGGGTTGGGGGCCGGGAATCCCCGATGGTAGCTGCCCTTCCGGCTCCCAGACGGCTGAATGACGGCCGGTTTGCGTGTCCTGAAGTGGCTGCTTGGCGCTGGAAGGGTACAGAGAAGGGGACAGAGCAGGGTCAGGACTGCATGTCAGTCTCTGCAGCTCCTGGGGGGGAAGGGAGTAGGAAGGGCTCCCAGAGGCTGTTCCTGCAACCTGTGTCCATGGAGCGGGATGCACAGGTGTCTGTCTGTACGGTTGGTGCGGCCGAGGAGCGCCTGGCTCGCAGGGGGGCGTCCGCCCTCGCTGCTGGAGCCCTGGCTGCCGGCCATGAGATTTCGGACCCCTGTGCCACGTCTGGCACCGACAATAAGGTAGGATCTGGGAGTGACGGGGGGCAGGGGGGTGGAGGTTTGGGGGATTTAGTTTTGGGGGAACCTGCCCTACTGTCCCGGGATGGTCCTGCCTTGTTGTCGGTAGCCGTACAGGGGGTAGCGGATAGTGGGCTGATGGAGGGTCTGGCGCCGATGGAGGGTCTGGCGGAGGGAAAGGGGGAGCGGATGACTGGTTCTGTAGGGGGGAAGGAGGGAGTGGTTGTTCCTGATAGGGGGAAGGGTCCCTTCCCGGCGGGGTTCGAGGATGGGGTGGTCCACCTGAATCCAGGGAAGGGAGGGGAGCGGGGTCCGTCCCCGGTAGTGGTGGCCGAGACCCAGGAGCCTTGCGCTGGGTCAGGATCACGGGGCGGAGGGGTGAGGGGGCTTTCCGGTCGCCTGGGTGTCACTGAGAACCAGGTCCGTGATGCCCTTCAATTAGCCTTGGAAACCCCGACAGGCCCTCCCGGGGCCTTTTCTGCCTTTCGGCAGCTGGAGGTGGCAGCAGGGGGCGATCCGGGGGTTCTCGGTGGCACCCAGGGATCTGGGGGGGATAGCATCCCTGATGCAGTGTTGGCGGAGCTGACTTTGCCCAGTCCTCAGGTCACCCCATGTGCGGAGATTGTGGCTCCCGCAGACCAGCAGCGGGATCCCCCGCAGGTGGCAGCAGGGGAAGATCACGGAGGACAGGGGTTGGGAGCTGGGCGGTCGGCTCTCTCCCCCCGTACCTTTGCGGAGGCTCTAAGGGGGTCGGGCACCACTCCTGGGACATCGGGTGGGGCTGGGGGGAGGGGGGGTTCCCAGGGGAATGATCCCGTAGGAGGGGGAGGAGGTGGGGGAGGTTTCCGAGGGGTAGGGGGTGAGGTTAGACGACGCAACGTGGCGCAGATCCGATGGGCTGGGGAGGGGTCCCCTCCAGCCAGGGAACAGGTCTTGAGGATGGTCCTTGGGCTGGGGTTTCTCCCAGGAGATCTCTACGCCTTTATCCACATGAACAACACCATTGAATATGATGTTAGTTTCATGCTGAGACGGGGGCTGGAGATTTTCTGGGACCGATACCAGCAGCAGAGGGGGCAGGGAGGGTGGGCTGACTTTCGTGTTGTGCCTATCTCTCGCCAGGGGACGGTACCTGTGACCATCCTATCCAGGAATGAGTCGCTCCCAGGGCAGGACATCCAGTTTTGGTTGTCGCGCCATGCGGTGCTCCTCGCACCCCTGGTTAAGGGCGCTGGGCCCCTAGGGGTGTGGGACGGGTCGTGGAAGGGCAGGATCCGTTTGCGTGAGGTGGGAAACGTGGTGCAGCACGTGCCCTCGGCCGGTTTTCTCGGTCGGGATCGCATCTTGTGCTATTACCCCGGGCAACCCCGCGAGTGTCACCGCTGTGGCTCATTTCGCCATTTGAGCATGAACTGTCCCGAGCAGGTCTGCACTCGTTGTGGTGGAAGGGGTCACGCCTCGGCCGGGTGTCTGCTTATTCGGTGTAACCTTTGTGGGGAGTTGGGCCACCCCTTTGCCCGCTGCCCCTCCGCATCACACAATGGACCGGGGGGGGATGCCGTCACTCCACCTCGGGCTCCTGTGCGGGAGGAGGCTATGGAGGCCCCTCTCCCTCAGGAGGAGACCGGGGGCCCTAGTGCGGAGGAGTCCATCGAGCCGAGGGAGCCACCAGGGGGAGGGGATTCGGGTAGGAAGGAGGAGAGGGTTGATGTGGTGGAGGTTAATGTAGCACGACAGGATAGTGGGTTGAGGGTGGTGCCACCTGAGGAATGGACTACGGTCCCTTCCAAGGGTGGCAAGTCCAAAAGGAAGAAACGGGAGACATCCCCGTTGCTGGATGCAGAGCCCGTGTTGGACATCAACCGTTTCGTCTTTTTGGCCGCTGATGCGGCTGAGGCGGATGAGGGCTTGCCTGTGGAAACAGGG
Source organism: Ichthyophis bannanicus (assembly GCA_033557465.1). Classification (NCBI taxonomy): domain Eukaryota; kingdom Metazoa; phylum Chordata; class Amphibia; order Gymnophiona; family Ichthyophiidae; genus Ichthyophis; species Ichthyophis bannanicus. The sequence goes on along the minus strand of CM066031.1, from coordinate 1,811,476,469 downwards.
CTTCCTGTGCGGCGCTCGGAGCGGTTAGCGGCGGGGGCGGCCCCTCTTCCTCAGCGGCGACCTTCAAAGGTGCAGAAGGCGCGCCGCAGTCAGGGTCCTCCAATCAAGGGGGATGCTGGCGCCCGACGGGTGAGGGAGGATGGTCTTGTACCCCCGCAGTTGGGTTCGGGGCCTTCGCAGGAGCCCCCTGCTGACCCGGCCGCCCTGGCCTCCCCCGCGGGGGTGGGCACTGTCGTATTGTCTCAGTCTTTGTCCGGGGAGGGGGGGGCTGCACAGGTGGTGGACCCCACGGAGGAGGTCATTCCTCCGACCCCTGATCCGTTTGTACCTCCTCCTCCGGTAGGGGCTGGGCCTGCCCTCGCGACAGCTTTGCCTGGTGGTCCCGGGGGCGTCAGCACCTCCTGGGGTGACAGGGTCGAGCGGGAGGAGGAGGAGATCCTCGAGGTGGTCGATGTGGACCAGGAGGAGTTGTTTGAGCTCGCGGGCCTGTCCTGCAAGCGGGATTCTGGGGATCCCGGGGTTGGTGAGAAGAGGAGGAAAGGGTCACTGCACTCGAAATAGGCATGGCGTGCACTCCTGCATTCTCGTGCGCCACCATCAACGTGGCCAGCATTTTCTCAGACCAGGCGCGGGCTATGGCCTATGATTTTCTTTCTACGAGTGGGCTGGATGTCATCTTCTTGCAGGAGACCAGGCTCACCTCGCTCGCTAGCCTTCATCAGGCGAAGCGAGAGTGGAGGTGGGGCCCTTCGTACTGGTCCCTTGCGGCACAGCCCTACGCAGGAGTGGCGGTTTTGTTCACGTCTAACCGATTTCAGGTGCAGTACGTGTGGGAACTGGAGCAGGGCCGGTGTTTGCTCTTAGACGGCTACTGCGGGCCTCATCGGTTTCGTTTCGTGGTGGTCTACGGCCCCCAGTCTAAGTTGGCGCGGAAGACCCTGTTCGGGGTTATCCGCCCCTACTTACACACCTCCCGTTTGGTGGTCCTTGCCGGGGATTTCAACACCACCACCTTTTTGCAGGACCGAGGGGGGGAGCGTTGCCCACCTAGTTACGAGGGCCTCTTTTTGGCCGAGATGACCCGGACGGCTGACCTCGTGGATGTTTTCCACCGGGCCTTTCCTAGGTCGCCGGGGTTCACCTACTACCATGGGACCTGCAGGAGTCGTATCGATCGGATATATGTGAGTGCCCGGGTGGAGTGTTCCCCTCCGCAGTTGCAGGCGGTTGACTTTTCGGACCACCGCGTCCTCTCTGTGTCCTTCCTGGCCAACCACGAGGAGCTTAGCAGGGGTCCTGGCCTGTGGCGACTGAATGTGCAGTTGTTGGCAACATCAGAGGTGGTCCAGGAGTTCTTGGCCTTTCTCGCAGACCAGGAGACCCTGCTGAGTGTTTTTCCTTCCCGTGGCGCCTGGTGGGATGAGGTGAAGACGCGTGCCCGACAACTCTTCCGTTCCCGGGGTACCTCCATGGCTCGATCCCGCTACCTCACTTACACTGTCCTCCGGAGGTCGCTGGATCGTTTGGTATCCCGAGGGGCAGCGCGGGAGGAGGTTGAAGAGGTGCGCGTCCAGCTCCGTGGCCTGCTTTACGATCGCCATGCCTCCCTATGCTTCGACGAGGGGGCGGCCGGTGGGGGCGCCACTCCAGACCCTTTCCGGACTTGCAGGGAGAGGGTTCAGCGTCGGGAGGTCATGGCCCTGCGGGGCGAGGACGGTACCATTCATACCTCCCAGGAGGACCTTTTGCGGATGGTGGGGGAATACTTCTCGGACCTGTTTGGGGATCGTCCCGTGGACCTCACCCATATCCGAACGTACCTGGGCCTTCCCCCGGTGTATTCGGCTGTGGTCCAGGCACAGGTTGATGCACTCGCTGCACCGATTCAGCAGGTGGAGGTGGAGAGGGCGATTCGTGCCATGCCGTTGGGGAAGGTGCCTGGGCGTGATGGGCTCCCTGTGGAGTTCTATCGCACTTTCATTGCCCAGCTGGCCCCCTTCCTGACCTCCCTGTTTCAGGAGATCATGGACACGGGGTATCTCCCGCGGTCATTTCGCGAGTCTGTCCTGCTGCTGCTCTCCAAGGGGAAGGACGATAGCTCCTTGGACTTCTGGCGGCCGCTCTCTCTTCTGAACGCGGACCGGAAGATCCTGGCCAAGTGTTTGGCCAACCGACTGGTGGAGGTGTCGGGCGATTTGCTGTCCCCTTCCCAGTATTGTTCCGTTCGGGGGAGAGGGGTTCTGGACGCTGTCGCCACAGTCCGGGAGATGGTGGAAAGAGGCCGGTCGCTCCAACGGGACCACTGGTTGGTCTCCTTGGATCAGTCCAAAGCCTTTGATCGAGTCAGTCACCGGTACCTGTGGGTGGTGCTCCAGCACTTCGGCCTCCCCGCAGGTTTCCTCTTCGTCGTGCAGGCGCTGTACCGAGGGGGGGGTGAGCTTCCCGTTTATTAACGGGTGGCTCGGACGGCCATTTGGTGTCGCCTCGGGGGTGCGGCAGGGGTGCCCTTTGAGCCCCCTGCTGTATGTTTTCTCCCTCGACCCCTTCCTCCGGAGATTGTCCTCAGGTGGGTTGCGGGGCCTGGAGGCGCCTGGTGCGCCCCCGGTGTCCGTCGTTGCTTACGCTGACAACATCTCAGTTTACGTGGACGGCACTGATGGGGTAGAGGCCCTGCGAGAGGCCGTGGAGGAGTACTCGGAGGTAGCCCATTCTGTTGTAAACCACAGCAAGTGCCAGACGCTGTGGTTGGGCTCCTCGGAGGCCTCCCCGCCTTCCTGCGCCCCCTTTCCTCCTCCCGTGGGGGAGGTCCGCGTTTTGGGCCTCGTCTTCGGGTCGGAGGACTGTGCGGAGTCCAATTGGGACCGTTGTCTCGAGACTGCACGGTGTCGGGTGCTGCGGTGGAGGGGGTGGAGGTGTACGTACGAGGAGAAGATCAAACTCCTCGGGACGTTTCTGCTTCCTCTCTTTCTGCACGTGGCCACGGTCTTCGTCCTTCCGTTGTCCCGTCAGGCGTCTGTCTGTGCTGTCTTTTTCTGTTTCCTGTGGGGTAACCGCTTGAACCCCGTCCAGCGCAACATCGTTTGCCTGGATCGGGCAGAGGGAGGTTTGGGTATGTTGCACCCCCTTGTCTTCCTGTCAGTCTTGTCTATGGCGTTTCACTTGGGTAGGATGCGGGAAGGGGGTGGGGTCTGGTGGGTGGCCTCCTATCGGGAATGGTTCTCCCGCTTCTGGGAGCAGTGGGAGGGGGCGTCCTCGGTCCCACGTGTGCGCCGGAGCGGGGAACAGGCCCCATCGTACGTGTTTGTGATGGTGGGGCTCATTCGGCGGTGGGGGGTGACCGACCCGCTCGCCCAGTCATTGGGGCGGAAAGGCTTATACCGGATGGTTCTCACCTCTCACTATCAACCACGGTGGGCCCTGCGGGACTGTCCGGCGGATGTGATGCAGCGGGGCCTTCGGCTGTTGAATTCCCCTCGGCTACCGAAGAAGGTTCGGGATGTGGCCTGGTTGTCTTTCCATGGGCGTTTGTACGTGAGGGACAACCTCAAGTACAGGTCACAGGCCGAGCGGGTCTGTCCGAGGGCCGGGTGTGAGGGGCAGGCGGAGACCATGGACCATTTCCTCCGGCAGTGCCCCTTTAACGTGGAGGCCTGCCGGTTGGTGTCCGCTGCTCTTCACCTGCGCGACCTTTCCCTCCTCACGTATGCGGAGTGGGTGTACGGGGCCTGGTCCTTTCCTCTAAGGCAGGACTCCGGGACCCTCTACCTCGTCACGGCCGTGGTACGCTACCACCTGTGGCAAGCGCGCTGTCATGTCTCGACTCGGGGGTTGGTCCTGCCCCTCGACGAGGTGGTGCGGGACATTCTGGAGGAAGTGTCCAGCATGGCGCAACGTGAAAGGAGGGTGGTGGAGGCTCATCGTTGGGAGCGTTTGTGGCGTCACCTCACCCTCCGCCCCCCATGAGGGGGAGGGGTTCCCTGGGGTTCCCATCCCTGTAGGACTGTGAGGTTTGTTTTGTTGTTCCCTGGGGGGAGGGGTGTGATAGGAGGGGTTAGTTTTCCCTTCCCTGGGGTTTCCTTCTCATTATGATTTTGGGGTGTTGTCCTCCCGGGAGGGGAGGGGGGGGTGAGCTGGTGCTCCATAAGGGGTTTGACCGGTTGTCCGCTTTCCCTTTCTCCTTAGAGGGTGGCCGTCCCAATCTGTTTGTTTTTCGTGTTTGTTTGATCTTTTTGTGTTCTGGGCATCCCGCTCCGTTGTCTGGAGTGCAGGGCAGTACACGGGTTATGTATTTATTTTGTATTTCATTATTTGATTTGTATGATTAATTATGATTTGTTTTGGTGGGATTGTGTTGGGGATGGGCTAAGGGGGCCCTTATGTTTTCATTTGGTTTGGGGGGAGGGGGTGGGGAGGTTTGTTTTTGAAGTGTTTGTTTGGATGGGATGGGTCTGAAGGGGGAGGGAGGGGGATAGGGGGCTTTGTTTATGGATGGTTGGGGAGAGGGAGTCTGAGAGTCAGACAGACTGGACATTTGGACATTTGGACTGGTGGGGGTGTTGTGCGGGGCAGGGGTTCAGGGTTTGCAAGATGCAATGTGTGGACTATGCTGGGGTGGATTTGCAGGGGGAGGTCGGGTCGGGCATGGACATTGGACTGAGGGGGGGGGGACATGGACATTGACAAGGACTTTGTGGGGGTTGTTGTTGGGAGGAGGGCACGTGTGTTGATTACTGGGTTTGGTGGTGGGTTTGGGGAGGCGGGTCACGGGGGTTTTGTGATACCTGTTTTGTGCTATGTCGGGGGGGTGGGGGTTTTGGGGGGTGTGGGACTTGGTTGGGGTGATTGTGTTTGCTTTTTGTTTGTTCTTCTGTTGCATGTGTTAATAAACAAAATTTCCATCCCTTGGTAGCTCAGAAGATCTTCCTGAGATGGACTTCCATCCATAGATCTCTTTGCCAGTCCCCCGAACAGACAGTTGCCCCAGTTCTGCTCCAGGCAACCGCATCCTTTGAGACTAGCAGCAGATGCTTTTATGATTTCCTGGTCCCAAGGCCTCCTATATGCGTTTCCTCCCACGCCTCTGGTGGCCTGAACCCTGTTCAAAGTTCTGAAGGACCAGGCCTCGGTCCTTCTGGTAGCCCCCAGGTGGCCGAGACAACCTTGGTTCCCACTTCTGCTTCAGCTAGCAGTGGACACTCCACTACCTCTAGAGTTGCAGCCCGACCTTTTTTTCTCAAGACCAGGGGTCTCTTCTGCACCCCAATCTCAAATCTCTCAATTTGATGGCCTGAAAGCTGCAAGGGTAGTTTTGGCTCCGTGGGGCCTACCTCTTGAAGTTGAAGAGGTCGTCCTGGCCTCTAGGAAGCAGTCCACTAGAAAAACCTATGCCCTGAAGTGGAAGAGATTTTCTGTGTGGTGTCAGCTGCGTACAGAAGATCCTTTCTCCTGTACTGTACCAGTGGTGCTTCAGTACCTGCTACACTTATCCAATCAGGGCCTTAAGTCCAATTCTGTTCGGGTCCACCTCTCAGCTCTAGCAGCTCACCACTCACTGGTGGAGGGACACTATCGGTTCACCCCTTGGTGTCCCGGTTTCTCAGAGGTTTGCTCTTGCTCAAACCTCCTGTCCGTCCTCCAGCCCCTGAGTGGGAATTGAATGTGATCTTGCAGCAACTGACTCGCCCACTTTTTGAGCCGATGGCTACTTGTCCTCTCCGCTTCCTTTCCTGGAAGACACTCTTCCTAGTAGCCTTAACCTCGGCCAGACGGGTGAGTGAGCTTCAGGCCCTAGTCTGTGACAGGCCTTACACCCGCTTCTATAGGAACAGGGTAGTCCTCAGGACTCATCCAAAGTTCCTCCCTAAAGTTGTCTCCTCTTTCCACCTCAACCAGGAGGTGGTTCTTCCAACATTCTTCCCTAGGCCTCATGCAAGCCAGGCTGAAGCAGTTCTGCATACCCTGGACTGTAGGAGGGCCTTATCCTTCTACCTTGACCGTACGCAGGGGCATAGAAGGGCTACTTAGCTCTTCATCTCTTTTGACCCTAATAATTTGGGGTTAGCTGTGTCCAAGCGTACCTTGTCCATATGGGTGGCTGACTGTATCACCTGGGCTTACAGGGCGGCTGACCTTCCCTTGCAGGGTCGGGTCATGGCCCATCATGTCAGGGCAATGGCTGCCTCAGTAGCTCATCTCTGCTCTGTACCGTTGGCAGACATCTGCAGGGCTGCAACTTGGTCCTCAAGCCAGACTTTTGCAGCTCATTACTGCCTGGAGAGGGAGTCCCGTAGGGACAGTGCTTTTGGCCAGGCAGTCCTCCAGAATCTCTTTGAGGTTTAGGCAACTCCTGCCCTCCAGCCCTCCGTTGGGCTACCGGTGGAGGTTCTTTCAGTGAAAAGCCTTTCTTTGATGCTGGGACTAGAGGGAGTTCTCTTGTTCAGCCTGGGTTCCTTGGTAGCCCAGAGCTTGGGAGTCACCCATATATGAGGACTGACTTTCTGCTTGGTCCTGGAGAAAGAGTAGTTACTCACCTGTAACAGGTGTTCTCCAGGAGTAGCAGGAATCTGTCCTCACAACCCTCCCTCCTCCCCTGGGAGTTGCAGTTGTACATAGTTTATTTTACAATTTTGTGTGCTGTTTCTTTAGCTATGTCATTTGACTGAGCAAGATGGCACCTTTAGGCAGGAAGGGGACCGTGCATGCGTGCAGTATTCCCAAAAGCTTTCATAGAAAGCTGGGGAAATGCTCCGCAGGAGCTCCATCGACGTCGATGTCACCCCATATGTGAGGACTGATTCCTGCTGCTCCTGGAGAACACCTGTTACAGGTGAGTTACTACTCTTTTTTCCCAGTGAAATCTAACATGTAAATTTGTGTTATTTTAAGAGCCTGTTTAATGCAGAAGAGACAAACTGGAAATGGTAAGATACAAGGCAGGAGAGGGGTAAAAACGTACCTGGAAAGTTGGGGTTATCCAGTAAATACCTGTTTTAATTTTTGTGGGGTTTTTTCAGTGTTTTAAGCTCTAAGCATAACAGTTTGAGTTAAAGCCCGTTCCTTTTGTATAGCATCTGCCTGTGTAAAGTCCTCTTGCCAGCTATGCCATTCAAGCAGAAGAGGAGTTAATGCCGATATTTCATAGGGATTTTAGATTTAGATTTTCTCACAGCACAGGCGCCTTGGCAGACTTTAGCTTTGGAGCCCTGCCTTCCTTGAAGGAATGCTGACACCACAAGCTAGAAAGTCAGAAGAGGCTAATTAGGTTTCAAAAAGAATGCCAGACGAGGTTTATTGTATCGTATGAAGAAGGACACATCTGTGGTTTGCTAGCCTGATAATTGCAAAATTTATACACTGCTAAGTACATTAGCCTATGGCCTTCTGGTTATTAACGGACTGATTCCACTTTGTACCTTTTTAAGCAGCAGTTAGAATTGTATTATCCAAAGGGTAATTTTGCCATAAGCACCTGTGAAAAGCCAGGCATGAGCCTCACACAGTTATGTCTCTGGGAGAGCTGCCTCTGCTCATCTGGTTTAGAGGCTTTGTTCGGTAAAAGCGTATTTGGATAGAAGGCTCTTTGCAAGCCATTTTTCTTGGGCAGGTAAAACGTGCAGCTTGACGCAAGTGACTGCAGTAGGCTCCTGCTCAGTTAACAGTCTGGGTGCATGGGCTTTTGGTTTTGTTTCTAATTAAATGTATGATTATGTTGGCTGTATTACATTGTCCTTGGGAGTACAGTTCATAGAATGTCCCTTAACGACTCTCTAAAAAAAAAAAAAAAAATTGTCACGCTGATGTGTTCATTATCTGGTCCAGTGGTTTTAAGGGCATCTGCAGTTATTTCTCATGGGAGAAACTCTGCTACATGAATGGCACACTGCTAAATACAATAGTGTTTGCTTACGCGTGGCAGGTAGCCATGTCTTGTTCTAAAAGCTAGTGGTAATGCTATTGCGACAGTCAAGAAGCATCTAGCCTGCAAAATCTGTGGTGCTTTATAAACAGCATGGGCAGCCTCTAACACGCCTGCAGACTTGTGCCTGTGGGCTTCAGGCCTTTGTGACTGAGTGCAAGGAAAGCCTGCAGCGATGGAAATGCTTCACTGCTACATCTAAACTACCCTCCAACTCGGAGGCTTCTTAGTACCCTACATAGAAAGCTTTCTTTCCCTCTGGATGTTTCTGTACTCTCCTGGACAGCAGGTCTCAAAGACTCGCCACATATCTGAGGAGCTTTAAACCTCACCCTGCCATCAAACTTTAACCATCTCTTCCCCCCTCCCCTTTACAGGAACCTCTGTTCAGCTTTGGTATTTACTAAGGCTATAAATTAATGCACATCCAATGTTAGCATACTTTTTATTTAAAGTGGGATTTCAGAAGGGGTGTCCATGAAGAATCTGGGGCATCACAAGCAGAATGTCCAAAAATCCAAGAGTGGCAGCAATGTAGGGAGGAACCTTCTGAAATCACTCCATCTCCACCCCCAAAAAATGCACAGCTCACTAAGTGGTTGTGGAAAAGACTATAAGGCCAGGTATGTGCATGGGCATAGGTCACTTCACAGATGTGCACATCCTTGAATTGCACAGCCTTAGAATTGAGTACATGGATGTACCAGCAAAAGAATTCCAGAAGAGAGATGGCAGGCTGGGATGTGAAAGTTTCATAATGTAGCCATCTCAGATTCTAAAGTGTGTGGCAGCAGGCCAGTAAAATGTTTAAAGTTTTTGTATTTACATGCAGATTTCTTCAGCCAGGAAATATTAACTGTGGCAATGAGAACACATTATGCTCTTCTCCCTGGAAGTGTTGCAACCATGAAACAAGCATTTTTTTGCACCTTATTTGTCTGGAGCAGGTATAGATATGGATGCCTCACCAACCAGGGCCAGACGTGTTTGTGCCATTCTGAAAGTTCTCAGTTGCTCTTCCCAAGCCAGGCCTATGCCTTGACCCGCTTCTCTGCTACGTGGACATCTTCATGCCAGGGTCCTCTATAGACTAGGTTTCTATAATGGATCCAGAGAGGTCTCTGGTTTCCATGTCTGCTTGTTTTCAGGCATCTAAATCACAAATAGCACTGCTAAACTACCACCTTTAGTGTGCACAAAATTGCATGTTAACCTATGAGTTAATGGTGTGTAAAATCAATTTTGCATATATTTTCTAACTTGTTAACATGCAGTTCTTTTCACAGTCTAAAAATCTGAGGGGGATTAAAGGGCCAAAAAATCTGAAAACCAAATTTCTACCAAGGTGTTTCTCTGCACTGAATGACTTGTAGGCAGTACCTGTACCATTGCAAACCTGTACCATTGCAAAAGTATTTAACTGCCCCCGTCACAACAGGAGAGGAGGAGGAGTACTTGTCATTGCCAAAACCTCCCTCATGTTCTCAAGCCCCTCCCTAACTGAATCCAAAGGCATTGATATACTCAAGATCGAAAACAAAACATCAATACTTTGCTTAATCTACAGACCCCCCTCAGCCCATCATGAAACCCTGGCCACCGCACTAGAAAATATCTCAACCTCTGCAACCAAAAAACTGCGCATCATTCTGGGTGACCTAAATCTCCCATCGATTCCCCCTGTACAGGCAGACGCATTCTTTGAAGCCATGCATCAGCTCGGCTACACACAAATCATACAAGAACCCACACATAACAAAGGTAACACCCTTGATATGGTGTTCTTATCACACAACATCCAAAAATACACCAAACCTCGAGTAACCCCAGTCCCATGGTCCGACCATTTCCTAGTCGAAATTGAAATCCACCTACCTCCACAAAAGGTAAAGCCTCAAGCCGACCCAAAAACACATCAACAGAGGAAATTCCAAAAATTCAATAGCGAAGCTTTGGTAACTTCTATATCTACACATTTTGAGTACACCACCACAGACCTAGACAAGCTGGTAGACCAATGGAACTCAGGGATCGAAGCAGCTGCAAGTCCAACATGGAAGAACACAAACGCTGTAACAAAGACAGGAACCGAACCATGGTACTCTCCCACGCTATCTAAAATGAAGAGAGAACTACGCAAACTCGAAAGGAAATGGAGGAAAAAGCAAACCGAAGAATGCAAGCAACTATACCTAACACTCCTCGCAAGATACAAGAATGAGGTAAACCTCGCTAAAAAGACACACCACACTAATCTACTCAACAAAGCGCTCAACAGACCCAGAGAACTTTTTGAACTCGTAAAATCTCTGACCAAATCTTCACAAAACTCCATCTCTGCAGACGTTATAAAGGCCCAGACGCTTGCCGACCACTATGCCAAAAAGCTAAATCCGAAACTTCCCACAAGCATGACCAAAGGCATGCCACTAGCTCTCACCACTCGAGAAACCACAACTGCCCCTCAAGCAGACCCAGAAACAGAATGGAACACCTTCCAGCAATTAGGTGAGCAACAAATCTTAAACATCTTAACCAACTTAAACACCACTACCTCCCCCCTCGACCCATGCCCAGCCGCTTGGATGAAAGCAACCAAGAAAGACAACGCAAAACCCATCGCGCACATTGTCAATCAGTCTCTGAAACAAGGAATCATGCCGTCTCATCTCAAGAAATCAATTATTAGACCCATATTAAAAAACAAGTCGCTCAACAAAAGTGACCCTGCATCATATCGCCCAATCTCAAGCATAGCTTTCCTAGCAAAGATGATTGAAAAAGCGGTCCAGCACCAACTCCAGGACCACATGGACGAGATAAAAGCCCTAGATGAACATCAATACGGATTCCGTCAGAATCACGGAGTGGAAACACTACTACTGGCACTCCTTGACAATCTACTTAGGGGCCTCGAGAACAAAAACTCCATGTTCATACTCATATTCATCGATATCTCAGCGGCATTCGATACAGTACATCACACCACCCTTTTGGACCGCCTGGCCTCGCTAGGTATAACAGGGACCCCCCTGAAATGGTTCACATCATACATATCCAATAGGATGCAACAAGTGCAATTCAACAACGACAGAGCTGATGCTTTCCCCCAAACCCAAGGGATCCCTCAAGGGTCTGCCCTCTCATCCCTACTGTTCAATTTGTATATAAAGCCGGTATGCAGTATTTTCCAGAAATACAACATAAATTACCACATATATGCCGACGATGTGATGTTATACACACAGCTCGACATAACACAGCCTAACTTCAGTCCACTAGAAGAATGCCTTGACATGCTCCAATCATGGCTTCAGCAAAACAACATGTCAATAAATCACAAAAAAACAGAGGTCATGTTCATGTCCAAGAAAGCCAATTTCATCCCGCCCACCACAGTCACACTAAACAAAAAACATATACGATACAAAGCCTGTAATAAAGTATCTAGGAGTCCTACGTGACAGCAACCTCAAGATGGACAAACACCTCAGAACAGTTAACCGAGCCATCTTTTACAAACTCAAAATCCTTCAACCACTCCGCAATATCCTCGAGAAATCTGACTTTAGGTCTGTTGCTCAAGCACTAATCATTCCCCACCTGGATTACAGCAATGCCATTCTACAAGGGCTTCCAAAGAGCACACTAAGCATCCTGCAAATGGCTCAGAACGTGGCTGCAAGAGTCATCATGGAAAAGAAAGTCACCGACCACATAACCCCAGTTCTAATGGATCTGCACTGGCTCCCAGTGGCCGCCCGCATCATCTACAAACTACTCATCACAACATTTAAACTCATCAATGGCATCGCACCATCCTACCTCCTCAATAACCTAATCACTATTCAACCTAGCAACAGGAGCAGGAGAACTATGAATCTCAACACCCTATGTATCCCAACCAGCATAAGATCTGTCAAGGCCGAAACAAGCAATAGGGCGTTCACATACTCAGCGCCAATCCAATGGAACCAACTACCGCATGAATTAAGGCTCACAAACAACCTGAACGAATTTAGACGAAAACTGAAAACCTATCTGTTTCAAACCCACTACAACTTGATCTAACTGCGATACCCTACCTCAACCAGATCTCCTCTGCCGCACTCGGCAGCATATAATCTAATAGTATATAGTCATGTATAACTTGTACACCTTGGCAACTAATTCCGTACAAATTGTATATAACCATGTATAGTCTATACACCTTGGCAACTAATTCTGTACAAATTGTATATATGGGGCCCTCCCCCAATCTACTGAAATCAAATGTATACCTTGATCTGCGTGCTTTAATCAAATATGTATCGTATCCAAATGCTTGTCCCGTGTTACGTAATCATTGACTAATCAAAATGTAAAACTGAAATCTCAATGTACCGTACAATACATTATGATTCTGTAAAGTAAACCGCTGCTGATCGTAGGAAGCAGCGGTATACAAGTGTTTACTAAATAAATAAATAAATAAACAGGAGAAAAAGAAATAATCAAACATAATGAGATGTGTTGGACTTTCCTTCCTGTGCTTTTAAATTTGCAAACTGTTGTGATTCCCCCTTGAGGTCTGGCTGCTGCAGTCTGGCATTCTCAGCAGGCTGGGTTTTAAGTCTATAAATCATTTTCTAATGTCTGCTGGTCCATCTCCTTTTTCTCTGGTTAACAAGGAACTACGGTAAAACGGCTTAACATGTACAATGATTGATGCTATAAATAATACACTGTAGAATCTCTATGGATAGAAATACTATTTAAACAGGGGAAGGTGATGGCAGTGGGGGTGTACTACTCACTGTCTGGCCAGAATGAACAGAGATGATGAAATGCTAAAACAAATCAGGGAAGCTAACAAGTTGTTTTCTCCAGGAACAAGCAGGAAGTCAGCTCTCACATATGGGTGACGGCACTGATGGAGCCCGTGAGGAGCATCTCGCCTACTTTCAAAGAAAGCCTTTGGGAATGCTACCACACATGGTCCCCTTCCTGCCCAAGGGTTCCATCTTACTTAGGTGCCATAGCTAGAGCCCCACCAAGAAGATGGCAAAATGGACAACTCCTCCAAGGGGAGGAGGGAGGGTTGTGAGGACTGATTCCTGCTGTCCCTTGAGAACACCAGTTACAGGTCAGTAACTGTTTTCTCCAGGAACAAGCAGAAAGTTAGTCCTCGCATATGGGACTCCATAGTTACAGAAGCATGAGCAGTTGCCAGTGAATCTCGAGGCAAGCCCAAGGACCCCGAGTCCATGGAGAGCTATGTTTCTGCTAGCCTAAGCAAGAACTGTCGGAGGACAGGAGTTGCTTAAACCCCAAACAAATTGCAGAGAGCCCATTGGCTGAAGGCCAAGTCCTGACAGGACTCCCTCTCTAGGCAGTAATGTGCCGCAGAGGTATGAGCAGAAGTCCAGGTGGCAGCCCAGCAGATGTCCACCAATGGCACCGAACGTAGGCTAGCAACCGACATTGCCATCACCCGGATGTTGTGTGCTATGACTTGGCGGTCCAGGGATAGCCTGACCTGGGCAAAGGCGATGCAGTCCACCACCCATATGAACAGGGTTTTGCTTGGTGACCGCCAGCCCCAGGCAGCTTGGGTCATGGGAGACTAAAAGCTGCCCAGTCCTGCAGAGGTCCCGAGTCCACTGCAGGTAGAAGGAAAGGGCCCTCTTGCAGTCCAGGGTATGGAGGACTGCTGACACCTGGTCAGCGTGGGACCTCCGGAAGAAGGTGGGCATCACAACGTCCTGATTGAGGTGGAAATCCAAGACAACCTTTGGGAGGAACTTGGGGTGAGTGCATAGAACCACCCTGTTCCTGTAGAACCTTGTGTATGGTGCCTCAGCTATCAGCTCCTGGAATTCACTGACCCTACAGGCAGAGGTGAGAGCCACCAGGAAGGCCACCTTCCAGGACAGGTGCTGCAGGGAGCAGGTAGCCATGGACTTGAAGGGCGGCTTAGCTGTGTGAGGACAACATTCAGATCCCATTCTACCAGTGTGGAGGCAGATGGGGGGCTTGGAGAGGAGCAATCCCTTCATGAGGCAAGAGACAAGGGGTTGGCCTGAGAGGGGCTTGAGCTCGATGGGATGGTGGTTCGCTGAGATGGCACTCAGGTGAACCCTGATCAAATTAGACTTTAGTCCAGCCTGCGAGAGATGGAACAGGTATTGCAGGACCAAGTTTATAGGGCAGGAGAATAGGTCCGCTCGGTTCTCCGAGTACCACACTGAGAACCTGCACCACTTGAAGGCATACAACTGCCTGGTCGAGTCCTTCCAGAAGGCCAAGAAGATGTCCTCAATCTCAATGGGGAGGTGAAGAGGAGCTAAGATGACCCGCTCAGCAGCCAAGCTGTAAGGGACAGAGACTTCAGATTGGGGTAGAGCAGGCCCCTCTCCTGTGTCAGGAGCCCCGGTGAGCTCCTGAGAGGAACCTGGGCTCCATCAAGAGACTGAGTAGCAGAGGGAACCCTGGCTATTTGGGTCACCTTGGGGGCCACAAGGATCATAGAGGCCTTGTCTTGGTGGACCTTGAGGAGGGTCCAGGCTATGAGCGGCATGAGGGAGAAGGCATGCAGCAGGCCCCCTGTCCACAAAAGGAGAAAGGCCTCTGGAGCCACCCTGTCCAGGTGTGGGAGGGGGCCACAGAACCAGGGAAGCTGCCTGTTCACAGGGCTGAAAAAGAGATCCAGGACTGGTGTCCCCCCCAATGCTGGAAGAGCCACTGCACTATCTTGAGGCATAGGCACCACTTGTGTAGCTTGAGGACTCTGCTCAGCAGGTCCACCAAGGCGTTGTCCTGGCCCGGGAGATAGGTGGCTCGGAAGGTTATGTCCTGACTCACCGCAGACTAGCACAGGGCCACTGCCTCCTGGCAGAGACTGTAAGAGCCCCCTTGTTTGTTCAGGTAGAACATTGTTGTCCGTCCGCACAAGCACCACTCAGTGCTGTAGGCGGTGCTGAAAAGCTTTCAGTGTGAGGACAGCTCGGAGTTCCATCAAATTGATCTGCTGCAGACTCTCATTGTGGGACCAGGCCCCTTGCGTGCACCCAGCTATAGAGGGAGGCATCCATAGTTAAGACCTGGTGGGTTGGGGGTCTGGAAGGGCATGCCTCGGAGCAGATTCCATGTATACTGCCCACCAGGTCAGGGATGTCATCAAGCGAGATGTGACTGAGATGGGATCCCAGAGTCGACCAGTCACTTGGGTCCACTGCTCGCGGAAGCACCACTGCCACCTGCATGTTGAGGCGGATGTTTGGCATGACGTGGATAGTAGAGGCCATGTAGCTGAGAAGGCAAAGCATCAACCATACCGAGACCATGCGTTGGGTCTATATGTTGGACATCAGGGATCTGAGGCAGTCTTCCCTATCCAGGGGAAGGAAGACCATGGCCTGAAGGGGTATCCAGGCGAGCCCGTATAAACACTGAGATTGTACCAGAGTAAGGTGGGATTTCAGGTAGTTGACCACGAATCCCAAGTGCTGCAGAAGCCAAACTGTGTTCCCTTTGAGCCAGTCATCTAGATAGGGGGTAGACAAAGGTGAGCCGCTACCACCGCAAGACACTTGGTGAAGACCTGTGGGGCGGAGGCAAGCCCGAAGGAAAGCTCCCTGTAATGGTAGTGCTTCCCTCCTACTACGAAGTGCAGGTACTGTCTGTGCTTGGGATGGATGAGGATGTGGGTATAAGCATACTTTAAGTCCAAGGAGCATAGCCAATCGCCCTGCTGGAGGTAGGGCAGAAGTGTTCCAAGGGAGAGCATTTTGAACTTCTCCCACACCAGGAATCTGTTCAGGTTCCTCAGATCAAGGAAGGGCCGGAGACCACCTGTTCTCTTCGGAAGTATCGGGAGTAAAACCCCTTTCCTGTGAGGTGTGATGAGACTGTTTCCACTGCCCTGTCTTCAAGGAGGCCTGCGAGCTCCTGAGTTAGTGGGCCTGGTGCAGTGGAAGCCACCGGGGCTGCCTGAGGAAGTAAGGGGGAGGCAAACAGTCCAGATGGAGGAGATAACCCTCCCAGATGACCTGGAGGACCCAGGCATTGGTGGTGATTCCCACCTAAGGGCAAAGTGGATCAGCCTCCCTGCTACCGGCAGCTGGCCATCCAGTGGTTGAGAGTCTATGCTGGTGGCGTCAAATCCCTGAGGCTGGCTGTGTGGGGGCTGGCGGTTGGGACTTTTGTCCCTTAGGCTTGCTGGGACCATGGGCCGCACTCTTACCCTGACTGCACTGGGTCGGGATCGGCATAGACAGGTAGGGAGGGTAGCCCCTTTCAATGAAGAGTTTCTTGCCCTACAGTTTCTACAGGAAGGTCTCAGAGAGCAGAGTACAGGTGACGTACTCTGTCTCAATCTTTCTTGCTTTATCCTCCATTGGCTTACCAAAGAGCTGCTCCCTGAGGCAAGGGATGTCGAGGAGCTTCTCCTGGACCCACTGTTCCAGATCAGATGATTGGAGCCAAGCTTGTCTGAGGGTGATAGTCAGCTTCTTGGATTAGATCTCCATAGAGTTCTGCAGAGATACCTCAAGTGAATGGAGTTGTTTTATAAAACAGACTGGTTGGTTGGTTCTCTTTGGTGGCCCTTGCAAGGGAGAACTGGCCTCCAAAGCCTCAATCACCCGTTGGGTGAAACAGGCCATTTGGGCAGCCTATGGAGCCCACAAGATAGTTCTGCCCTTGGGGTTAAGGCCCATTCAACTCTAGGTCAGGCTACATCCTGGGTGGAGCACAGTCTGGTTCCCCTGTCGGACATTTTAAGGGCGGCAACTTGTTTGTCTCGGCACACCTTTTCAAGACATTAACGTTTGGACATAGAGGTGGCAAGAGATGTGGTGTTTGGAAGCTCTGTGTTTCAAGTTGGACATGTTTCAGTACTGCTCTAGTAAGTCTCATTCATTATTGGACTGGCCTGGAGGGATGGTAAGGAAGGCAAAATTAAAGCTTACCTGCTAATTGTCTTTCCTTGAGTTCCCGCCAGGCCAGTCCAGGGCCTGCCGGGTTTTTCTTGGTATGCCACATGTCTGGACTAGGGGAATATATTCCGTCTTTTCAGTTGACTCATTCGTGTAGATTTAACCCTGCATAAGAGGCGTGTTTGAGTGCCAAGGCTCAGCTGCACAGGTTGGCCCTGCTCTCTAGTTTGGTCTCTAATTGGAATATAATGGAATTAGTACCAAGGGGTAATTTTGCTTATTGTGGGGAAAGAGGGGAAAGTGCTACCCATTCACCTCTTGCTCTCTCTCTCTCCTGGGAGTTGGTACTCTGGGTTGGGGGGGGGGGAGTAATTTAGGTGTCCTTTTCTCTAAGATTAAATGTTTCATGGTTGTAGCTTTAGTGTGTGCAGCTGCTTTTCAGATGTAGATTGGACTCTGGAGCTGTAGGGGGAGCTCTTATACTGCATTGGCAAGATTGTCATGCTCAGTCCTCAGCTGCTGAAGGGGGCTGACAACTAGGGTTGCCAACTGGCTCCAGATGTGCCTGACAGTTTTGCTCCAGTCCTGGGTTTACCCCATTGCATGCAGTTACTTATAGTTTTCCTTTTCTGATGAAGTGCAATGGAGAAATCAGTACTACATAGCCTTGCATGCAATGAGGTAAACCCAGGACTAGATCGAACCTGTCGGGCGCATCTGGAATCAGTTGGCAACCCTACTGACAACCCATTCATTACTGGACTGGCCTGGAGGGAACTTAAGGAAAGACAATTAGCAGGTAAAGTCTAATTTCGCCTTAGACTGCACAGTTGAAACGCACAAGTATGTATAAAGACTTTAAGGCACCGTATGGTACTGTTCTGCTTTTTGGGCTAAAGGGGAGATGGTAACTCCCAGCACAAAGTCCTGGGACACTCCAGCAGATGAACCAACCCCAGTGGATCATGTTCCTTTCCTGAGGTTTGTATAGCTCCGCTAGATGTCTATCCTGGCAGAATGCTTTACCTTTCCTCTTCCATTCGCCATAGCTGTGCTGCTTCCCAGCCCACCCTGACCCAATGTGGGGAATCCAGCAGACTGACCTGAGCTACTCTCCATTGAATTCCCTTTTTTTTTCTTTAGTTTTATAAATTGTATAATCCAGCAAGATGTTGCATCTGATGTATAGCGCAGATGAAAAACAATGCATAAATATGCATTCCTCAATGAAATTTTGACCACTTCCACTTGAATACGTTTTCTATGTCTCTCATGCCAGAAACTAGCCATATTACAATCAATATGTTGATTGGCACATTCCTGCTGCAGTATCTAGAAGAGATCCTGGATTCTCTACAGGGAGAACTATTTAAGCAATTGATAACAGACCCCACACGTGAAGGTGCCATACTGGACTTGGTGCTTACCAATGGTGAAAGTGTTTCTGATGTTATAGTAGATCATTTTGCATCCAGTGATCACCAGATGGTGTGGTTCAGTATTAGGACTAGGGCTGTTAGAATCCATTCAAAGATGAAGGTCTTAGACTTTAGGAAGACTAACTTTGCCAAGATGGGCCAATACCTCAGGGAGTCGTTAGTGGGATGGGAACAGCTGGGGGATGTAGAAAAACAGTGGGCAAAACTGAAAGGAGATATTTTAAGGGCAACCAACCTTTTTGTTAAAATGGTAAAAAAAGGTAAAATGAAAAGGAGACCACTATAGCTTTCGAAAGAGGTAGCTGAAAGTGAAGAAAGAGGGAGGCCTTCATGAAATACAAGAGATCACAGAGAGAGGAAGACAGACATCTATATTTGGAAAAACTTAAGAGAAGCTAGCAAAGTAGTCAGGAAAGCAAAGATTCAAAAAGAGGAGGAAAAATAGCCAATGCAATAAAATGGGAAATAAGACATGTTTCAGATATGTTAGTGAGAAGAGGAAGGGCAAAAGTGGTATTGTCAGACTCAAGTGTGAAGGGGAGGAATATGTAGAAGCTGATGAGGATAAAGTAGAATTGCTTAACAAATATTTCTGTTTTGTGTTCACAGATAAAGAACCAGGAGCAGGACCTCAGAAAACACCCACAGACAGGAACAGAAGTGAGGGACATCTTGAACAATTTTCAGAAGACTGTGTTCATGAGAAACTAGCTCAACTTAAAGTAGACAAAGTGATGGGACCAGATGGGATACACCCTAGAATACTGAGAGAACTTGGACGTTCTAGCTGCTCCACTGACTGACCTTTTCAATGCCTCGGAGTCGGGAGTGGTGCCAAAGTACTGGAGAGAGGCTCATGTGGTGCCTTCATAAATGACCTGGAAAGTGGAATAACGAGTGAGGTTATCAAATTTGCAGATGACACAAAACTATTTAAAGTTGTTAAAAGCCAAGAGGATTGTGGAAAATTGCAAGAGGATCTTGATAAATTGGAAGACTGGGCATCAAAATGGCAGATGAAATTTAATGTGGACAAGTGCAAGGTTATGCACCTAGGGAAGAACAACCCAAACTATGGTTACACGATGCAAGGTTCCACATTAGGAACCACCACCCAGGAAAAAGATTTAGGCGTCATTGTGGATAACATGTTAAAACCCTCGGCCCAGTGTGCAGCAGCGGCCAAGAGAGCAAATAGAATGCTAGGTATGATAAGGAAAGGAATGGAAAATAAAACAAAAGATATTATAATGCCTCTATATCATTCCATGGTGAGACCGCACCTTGAATATTGTGTGCAATTCTGGTCTCCGTATCTTAAAAAGGATATAGCGATTTTAGAAAAGGTTCAGAGAAGAGCCACCAAAATGGTAAAGGGGATGGAAGGATACTCCTATGAAGAAAGGCTAAAAAGGTTGGGGCTCTTTAACCTGGAAAAGAGACGGCTGAGGGGAGATATGATAGAAGTCTATAAATTAATGAACGGAGTGGAACGGGTAAACGTAGATAGATTGTTTACCTTATCAGAATATAGAAAGACTAGGGGACATGCAATGAAGCTACAGGGTAAACTATTTAAGACTAATAAAAGAAAATATTTTTTTCACTCAACGTGTAATCAAACTCTGGAATTTGTTACCGGAGGATGTAGTAAAGGCTGTTAGTGTAGCTGGGTTTAAAAAAGGTTTGGACAAGTTCCTGGAGGAAAGGCCCATAAACCATTATTAAGAAGGGACCCAGGATATCAATGCTTGAACCAATACAAGCATTGCGGAACCTGTGTCCCTTGGGGAAACTGCTAGGTACGTATGACCTAGATTGGCCACTGTTGGAAACAGAATACTGGGCTTGATGGACCTTGGTCTGACCCAGTATGGCATATCTTATGTTCTTACACAAAAGCAGAAGTAAGGATGTGGTTGAAAACTACAGACTGGTTATTTTAACTTCGGTGGTGAGTAAATTATTGGAAATGCTGCTGAAAGAAAAAATAGTGAGGTTTCTGGAGTCCAGCGGATTACAGGATCCGAGGCAGCATGGATTCACCAGAGGCAGGTCTTGTCAGACAAATCTGATTTCTTTGACTGGGTGTCCAGGGAGTTGGACCGAGGGAGAGCCCTAGATGTTGTGTATTTAGATTTCAGTAAAGCCTTTGACACTGTTCCTCACAGGTGACTCATAAACAAACTGAGCACCCTAGGGATGGACCCTAAAGTTACTGCTTGGGTTAGAAATTGGTTGGGTGGGAGGCGACAAAGAGTACAGGTAAATGGGGCTCACTCTGAGGAGAAGGATGTTACCAGTGGTGTGCCCCAGGGATCTGTCCTTGGTCCGATTCTTTTTAACATCTTTGTTAGTGATATAGCGGAAGGGCTGTCGGGTAAGGTTTGCCTTGTTGCGGATGATACCAAAATCTGCAATAGAGTAGACACCCAGGAAGGTGTAGATAACATGAGGGATCTAGCTAAGAATGGTCTAGAATCTGGCAGCTGGAATTTAATGTTAAAAAATGTAAGGTCATGCATTTGGGCTGCAGCAATCCAAGGGAGCAATATAGTATAGGGGGTGAAGTACTTTTGTCCACTAAAGAAGAGCGGGACCTAGGCGTGGTTGTGTCTGATCTTAAAGTAGCTAAATAGGTAGAAAAGGCCACGGCAAAAACTAGAAGAATGCTTGGGTGCATACAGAGAGGAATGGCTAGCAGAAAAAAGGAGGTGATAATGCCTCTCTAAGTCTTTGGTGCAACCTCATTTGGAGTATAGTGTACAATTCTGGAGACCGCACCTTCAAAAGGATGTGAACAGGATGGAGTCTGTGCAGAGGGTAGCTACTAAAATGGTTAGTGGTCTTCATTATTAAGCATATGAGGACAGATTTAGGGATTTTAATATGTACACCTTAGAGGAAAGGCAGGATAGAGGTGATATGATTGAGACGTTTAAATACCTCCGTGGCATAAATGTTCAGGGGGAGAGCCTCTTTCAATTGAAAGCAAGTTCTGCTAGGAGGGGACATGGGATGTGGGTGAAGGGGATAGATTCAGGAGTGATATGCGGAAATATTTCTTTATGGAAAGAGTGGTGGATCCATGGAATAGTCTCCCAGTGGAGGTGGTAGAGATGAGGACAGTCGTTGTTGTTAAGTGCCGTCGAGTCTGAGTCGACTCATGGCGACCCTCTGGATAGCTATCCTAAATTGTGTTCGATCTTCAGTCAGGCGGCTCATTGTTGACAGACTGGTACCCGTAAGACATCTTTACAGCTTCTGACTCTCATTTCATGCGCAGCTACATCAGCAGTCAGACGTCCCGAGGGCTTTGATCCAACCACATCATAAATGCTCATCATAAATGCTGGCTTTACTCTGAAAAGTCTTTAGCTCTTCCCCAGTAACTAGTTGAGTGCCTTCCAACCTTGGGGTCTCATCTTCCAGTACTACAGCACAATTTGTTTTGTTGTAACTAGCCATTGGGTTTTCGTGGCAAGATACAGAAGTAGATTGCCGGGCCTTTCTTCCGCGCAGTTTAAGTTTGGTGGTGTTGCCGTTGTCACAGAAATGTGATCCTCCGCCGTCAACACTATCCCATTCTGCTGCTGCCCAGATGGGTGGTTTGTCTTGGTCTGGCATCTCAGCTGAGACCTGTTCATCTTGGGAGACCCTGCCAGTAGTTAAACTACCGATAGTTTAGCTCTCAGCATCACTGATGCACACAAGCCCTCACAGCACGACAAGCTGCAAACCAAGTGAGGACAGTAACTGAATTCAAAAAAGCATGGGACAAACTCAGAGGATCTCTAAAGGTAAAAAGGGGACTGTTGTAGTTGTTGATATGGAAGGACAGACTAGATAGGCCATGTGGTCTTTTTCTGTCATATTTCTATGTTTCTAACATGACACACATTCTACGGTAACCAATCATGTTGTACTGTGAGCCATAAACTAGCATGTTGATATGACCCACAGGATGGGACAGCCAATCGGAATGGGAAACTCTAAATGTTCCCTGGGGTGGGACAGCTGAGTGGAAAGGGTTAATGTACAGTTTCATCACCAATATGATATAAACCTAGGGCCTGAACCCCATACTAATTTCTAAATGACCGTGTCTTCATCCCCTTTAAAAATGAGCAGTAATATTGCAAATGAATTTCATGTCGCCACCGCCACCACCAAAAAAGCCCTGAACTCTGCTTGATCTGTGAATTGATAGTTTTAAATAGGATTGACGATAAGAATTCAATTGTTTAATCAGTCAATATTCCTTCCCTATGGTTATAATGGCTGCTGGAATGAGTAATTAACTGGTTAGACCAACTAGATTCCTAGAACTGTCTATTCTCTTGGCCTTTTTGAGCACATGTCCATCTTTCCTAGCCCAGATTATAAAATGGGTTTTATCTTCCCTGTTGGGGAGGAAGCCCCTATTTTTCATGTACTGATCTGGAAGCTTAGGACCAAGTAAATTCACAGAAAATCCATCCATGAATGTGAAACCTGCATGTTGCAATTTTTTTCCTAAAGCAGTGCTCCCAAACCTATTTTGAGAGCTGCCAAGCTGCTTAATCCCAGGAGGGAGACTTTTTTTTTTTGGGCAGTCCTGGATTTGAACTTGTATCTCAGTGTAGTATAATTAGTCCCTTATTCTGGTTGTCGGAATTCCAGGGCTGGTATATTAAAAGAAAAAAAAAGCTTTCCTGTAACTATAGCTCTGCAAAACCCCCCTCAGCCAGCCTGGATTTGAAGATATCCACAACTATGCAGGAGAAACAATATTGCACTGTCTTCATCATATGGCAGTATCTCTTGGGATTTCATTGTGGGTATCCTTAAAAACCAGGCTGGCTGTGGTTGTCCCTGGTGACAGGCCATTCATATGTAAGAGAAAATGAAGTCTCGTGTATATATTGTATGTGACGATATCCTAAAGTAAGGCTGGGAGGGGACAGAAGGAAGTTTTTGGGAGTGAATAAGCAGGTTACAGAGAATAGGAAGTTTACATATACATGTAATCCAGAGGTTCCCAATCTCTCTGGGCTCCTTAACCACCAAAATGTTCAGGAATTTGCAGTTGATCCCTGACATTCTGACATTCCACACTGCCCAGCTTGTTTCC
Organism: Ichthyophis bannanicus; assembly: GCA_033557465.1. Lineage (NCBI taxonomy): Eukaryota > Metazoa > Chordata > Amphibia > Gymnophiona > Ichthyophiidae > Ichthyophis > Ichthyophis bannanicus. The sequence continues at coordinate 1,811,453,084 of CM066031.1, read as the reverse complement.
CCTAGCCCTCTTTATCCCCTCTTCCTCTTCCTGTCTTGGCCAGTCTCTCTCTCCCCATCTCCACCAGCCGATTTCCACCAGTATTTTGGTTTCTCCCAAACACTCTCTATCTCTCTCCCCCTCGAGCTTGTCCCCACCTCTTCAATAATGTTGCATTGCTCCCGACCCTTTCTTCCAATCTCCACTATTGTTTCTGATCACAACCCCACCACTGCTACTGTTGGCCTCACTCCTGCAGCTGATTCTGCTTCTAGTCTGCTTGACCATATGATTCCAGTTTTGTAATTGCTATTGCTTTTGGCCTGTGCAGTTACCTCCAATTCCATTCCCGTCTCTATGGCAGTGGTTATAGGTTGCCTTCTCTGCAGCACTGCAGCTATTATCCACACTTCCAGACACCAAGCCAGGTTCAGTTACAAAAGCAGTTTTTTTTTATTAGCTGGTTCTGGTCAACAATGTGTGCCCTCAGGTCAGTGCTGACTCCTGGTGACTCAGCAGCTCCTCTGTTTTCATGTCGGTGTGACCAGAAGTAGATTGCCAGACCTTTCCTTCGAGGCAATGGGAAATGCAACGAGCATCTCCTTAACATACCAGCACAAATAACAAAGATGAAACAAAATACTTGCATCAGGGCCTTCGCCTACGCACCAGATCTTTGGAACGCACTCCCCAGCGACTTCAGGGAAACACATGAAATAACACAATTTTGCAAGGATCTCAAGACATTACTTTCCAAGGAACATTTCAACAACTAAATGAGATGCCACCAAGCAACAGCAAAACCATGGACACATACACCACAGCTACCACTCTCCCACAACCACCCTTCACTTATCCCTGGCCCAACCTGTACATAAGTTCTAATTTGTAAATATGTTGTAAACTACAGACTATAGTTACCATTTGTAATTGCAATGTTCAATGCTCTTAAGGATTTAAAAGTTCCATGTAAACCTGTTAAGCTTTTTTGTTGTAAACCACCTTGATTCCCAGATAAGGCAGTATAAGAAAGTTACATAACCCTCCATTTATTTGTTTGACTTGCCCAAGGCTACAAAGTGTGCTAGTGGGAATCAAACTAGTTTCCCACTAGATCATCCCCTCTTCAATACCAACTTTCCCCCTCAATCTCTGCTATCCTTTTCTAAGATCCTCTATCTTCTTTCCTACTACATGTTCTTCTGATCCTGGCCCTACCTGTCTCCTTACTTCCATTTCCTCCTCTGTCATCCCTTCTATCTCTGATATTCTCAATCTATCTTTCTCCACTGCAACTGTCCTTGCAGCCTTCAAGCATGCTCTGATCACACCTCTCCTAATTATCATCCTATCTCCCTTCTTACCTTCATTTCCAAACATCTTGAATGTGCTGTTCTCCGCTGTTGCTCAAATTTCTCTCCTTTCAAGCTCTGCTAGATCCACTTCAATCTGGCTTTTGTCCCTTACGTTTTACTGAAATGGCTCTTGTCAAAGTCTCCATCGATTTTGTTCCTGGCTAAATCCAAGGGTGTCCTCATTCTTCTTGACCTTTCTGCTGCTTTTGACACTGTCTGCCATCACCTTCTCCTCGACCCTTTGTCTTCACTTTGCTTTTAGGGTCTCTGTGCTGTCCTGGTTCTCTTCCTCTCCCATTGCTCTTTTAGTGTTTGTTCTGGTGGTTCCTCCTCTACTTCTGTCCCACTCTGTCTGTCTGTGTACCCAAAGGGTCTGTTCTGGGCCCTCTCCTTTTCTCTCTACTGTATACTTAGTTCCTTGGTGCTTTCATCTCCCCCCATGGTTTTCGATATCCTTTCTATGCTGCTGAGACTCAGATCTATCTATACCTGATATTTCTCCAGGACCAAGCAGGAATCAGTCCTCACATATGGGTGACATCGGCGCCAACGGAGCCCCCGTGCAGAGCATTTCCCCAGCTTTCAAAGAAAGCCTTTTGGAATGCAGCGCGCATGCGCGGTCCCCTTCCCGCCCAAGGGTGCCATCTTGCTCAGTCTTTCTTTTTCTGTGAAGCCCAACGTACGTGAGTTCATGTCACCCGGAAATTTTTTTTTTTTTTCTGCGATTTTTGTTTTGTCTTATTCGGTTCGACACCGGTTCCCCTTCCCGCCTGGGCTCGGTACACCGGTATAGTCTGGAGTTTTTTTCGTTTTTTGTCCTTTGTGACTAGCGTTCGCACCTTTTTTTGTTATTTTCAATGGCAGCCTGGTCTTTTGACCTTGCAGGGGCCCTTTTTCCCCCAATGGCTGCCAGTGGGTTCAAAAAATGTGATCGGTGCAAGAAACTTATGTCTCTCACCGGCACACATGACTGCTGCCTCCGATACCTCGGGCTTGACCATGACCCGCTGGTCTGTGGCCCGTGCAGCAAAATGTCGTTGAAGGCACTTCGGAGCCGTCAGCATCAGCGAGAGAATTTTTTCAGAGTCCACGTCCGGCTGGGCCCGGACTTTGTCAGAGGCCTTGACATCTCGGGAGTCTGACCCTGAGCACCGTTGTGGTGGTCCTGAGAGGGGGTCTCCCACCCGGGAGCACAAAAGGAAGAAGCTCTTGAGGGCGGCGTCGGCGGAGGCCCCTGGGTCCTCCGAGGGCCCGGTCGCGTAGCCCCGGGCTCTCAGAGTCGGAGAGGCCGTCCAAACTACCTTGCATGGAGCCGGAGTCCCCGAGTCACGCAAGTTCTGTTGTCCTCGTGGATTCTCCTCCGGGAGAGCCGACGTTGGGCCCGACGCTGTTGGGGCCCTAGTCGGGGGCTGCAGAGTTTCCTGAGCTCAGACTCAGGCTGACAGCCTTTGAGAGCAGCTTGGCTCCTTCATGGAACAGCAGCGGGTGCTGATAGCTGGTCTGACCAGTGCATCTGCCCTGACCACCGGGAACTCGACGTCCAAGTCGACCCCGGAGACCGAGCCGATCCTCGAGTCCATGAAGTCTCAAGTCGATCCTTGGTCAAGGTCTCCTTCAACCTCCTGTGCAGGGCCGAGTTTGTTGACGCTGGTGCCCTCGGCATCAGGGCAGGCGGCACCAAGGCCCACACAGCTGGAGCCGCTCAACGACTCCTCAGGGGAGTCGGTGTGGGAGACGGAGGACGAGGAGTCTCCTGACACCTAACAGACCTGGTGCGTCCCATCAGACTCACCGGAGTCCAAGCCTTGGAGAAGGTCTGCCCCGGAGGATACCCGGTTCTCAGACTTCGTGAGGGACATGGCCAAGGCTTTGGCATTCCCTGCAGATGCCGAGGAGGAGCCTTGAGCCGAGGAGCTCATTGCCCTCCAGTATGATTTTCCTCCGAAGGAAGCCTTTACTGTACCGGTTCCTCCGATGCTGGAACAACTGCTCTTCCGTATGTGGTAGCCACCGGCCTCAGCGCCGGTTCTGAGCAAATAGGTTGATTCCATTTATCGAGTCCGTAAGAGCCCTGGGTTCCAAAAGGCACAGCTACCGCACAATTCCATGGTTATGATATCGGCCATGCACCGCCTGAAGAGTCAGAAGATGCATTCCTTGGTGCCCCCCGGCCAGGAGGCCCGGAACCTGAATGCCCTTGGTAGAAAGTGCTTGCAGGGCTCTATGCTAGGAGTGGAGGAGTGGCCTAGTGGTTGGAGCAAGGTACTTCAGGCCGGAAGGTCGGGGGTTCAAATCCCACTAGAGGACAGCAACCTTGGGCCGGAAGGACTGGGGTTTCTAGTCCCACAGGTGCTCCTTGTGGTCTTGGGCAAGCCACTTAACCCACCATAGCCCATGTTCCCTGTAAAATACTTATCTCCAAGTTATAATGCCCTGTTCAATGTAATTTCAGTTTGTTCAATGTAAACCGCACTGATGCAGAATAGCGCGGTATATAAAAGAATGTAATAAATAAGAAAATGTAATAATATGCTATCTTGCCGTGTCCAGACTTACCAGCTGTACATGGGCATGTACTTACGGGACCTGGCAAAGGAGATTGCCGGGTTCTCAGCTGGCCTCTCCGAGGAACCTTTGCAGAGGTTCAAGGCCTTGTCTACAGGGATCCGGGAGTGCTGGAAGTTCATCTCTCGAGCAGCCTATGATGGCTTTGAGGCTTCGGCCTGGGTAGCCGCGGCCAGCATCGGTGCACAGTCATTGGACCTGGAGTCATGGCTGCAGGACAAGTTGGTCGATGTCTCGTGCCGAGGTTGACAACCTCTTCGGTATGCCCATGACTGAAAAGGCTGCAGAAATCGAGACTGAGACTCTCACCAGGACAAGGCTGTCCAGGAAGACTTCTGCCCCTTCTCAGACAAAGAAGGGCTTGGGAAAGAAGCCCTTTTTCCCAAGGAAGGATGCTGCCTACAAATCCTACCCTCAATATCAGGCCTCTCCACCTCCCCAACCGGGCCAGCAGGCCCAGTGGCAGGGGCATGGGCCCTGTAGGCAGAAGACCCCCCAAGCCTCCCGCTCCTGCAAAGCAGGGAGTGGGGTTTTGACTCCCACAGCATAGCCTCTCCTCCGCCGGTGGCTCCACTCAGCACAGGAGGTCGGCTGACCCTGTACGCCTACAGGTGGACAGCCATCACAGGGTATACCTGGGTACTGAGCATAGTCCAAAAGGGCTACCTGCTCCACTTCCACCAGCTACCCCCCTCCTACTTTCCAGGGGAGCCTCCCAGATTCCTTCTACACAGGAACCGCCTCCTTCAGGAGTTGGCAAGTCTTCTAAGTGAACAGGCTGTGGAACTGGTGCCTCACCACCTGACAGGGCAAGGCTTCTACACCAGGTACTTCCTGGTACCAAAAAGGACAGGAGTCCTCCGGCCTATCCAAGACTTGCGAAACCTAAACAAGTTTCTGGAGAGGGAAAAATTCAAGATGCTTACCCTTGGGATACTGCTGCCCTACCTCCAGCAGGGAGACTAGCTATGCTCCTTAGATCTAAAGGATGCTTATGCTCACATCCTCATTCATCCAGACCACAGACAATATCTCAGATTTGTGGTGGGAGGAAACCATTTTCAGTACAGGGTACTTCCCTTTGGCCTAACCTCTGCACCCAGGGTTTTCACCAAATGCCTGGCGGTAGTGGCGGCTTATCTCAGGAATCAGGGAATTTTTGTCTTCCCATACCTAGACTGGCTCATCAGGGGCCAGTCTCTCCAGGAGGCCCGACAAGCCAGTCTTCGTACTGTCTCTCTTCGTCAACATCTTGGCTTTGTCATAAACTGCGCAAAGTCCACTTTGCTCCCCTCTCAAAACCTGGAGTTTATAGGGGCAAGATTGGACACCCTTCAGGCAAGGGCTTACTTGCCCGAAGACGGGGGGCCCACAGACTGATGGACTTGACCAACCAGTTCCAAAACAATTCTCATGTTTCCGCCAGGCAATACCTGCAGCTCCTGGGCCACATAGCATCCACCCGGGCTGCTCAGTGGTGCCTTAGAGCTCAGTGGACACAGGCCACAGGCGACCTCCGAGACATAGTAAAGATGTCCAAACCACTTTTGGACTCCTTACAGTGGTGGCTACATCTTCCAAACCTTCTCAGGGAGGTACCTTTTCAGGCTCCACCACACACAAGGGTGCTGATGACCGATGCTTCCTTGAAGGGCTGGGGTGCACATTGCCAGGGCATGTGCACTCAAGGCCTGTGGTCTCCTCGAGAGGCCACACAGCAAATAAATCTTCTGGAGCTGCGAGCAATTCGCTTAGCTCTGCAAACATTTTCTCATGCCCTCTCTCACCAGTCTGTCCTAGTTCAGATGGACAATCAAGTGGCAATGTTCTACGTGAACAAACAAGGGGGCATGGAATCCAGGCTTCTATGTCAGGAAGCACTGGATCTTTGCTTCTTTGCGGTAAAACAGGGTATGTTTCTCAAAACAGTTTACCTACCTGGTCAGGAGAATTTCCTGGCAGACAAGCTAAGCAGGATTCTCCAGCCTCACGAATGGCAGTTGAATCCTTTGGTGGTCCAGCAGATCTTCCTCCGCTGGGGATTTCCATCGATCTCTTTGCAAGTCCACTAAACCGTCAGATGCCCAGGTTCTGCTCCAGACAGCCACATCCCCTGAGGATGGCAGCAGATGCTTTTCTGATCTCATGGTCTACGGGCCTCCTGTATGCATTTCCTCCCATGCCCCTGGTGGCCCGAACTCTGTTCAAGATCTCTGGGACAAGGCCTCGGTGATTCTGGTAGCCCCCAGATGGCCGAGACAACAGTGGTTTCCACTTCTGCTGCAGTTGGCAGTGGAAACTCCGTTCCCTCTGGGGTTGCAACATGATATTCTTTCATCTAGAGAAGAATTCCCTTCTGCACCCCAATCTCAATTCCCTCAACCTGATGGCCTGGCTGCTGAAAGGGTAGTGCTAGCTCCCTTACTTCTGCCTAAGGAAGTTGAAGAGGTGATATTGGCCTCTAGGAGGCAGTCCACAAAGTCCTATGCCCTCAAGTGGTGTCAGGTTTACAGTGTGGTGTGCCCAGCACAATGAAGATCCTTTCTCTTGCCTTGTGCCGGTAGTAATGCAGTATTTACTTCACCTTTTAGACTTAGGCTTAAGTCTAACTCTGTTCGTGTCCACCTCAGTGCTTTGTCAGCGCACTACTCACTGGTGGAAGGACAGTCTCAGTTCACCCCTTGGTGTCCAGATTTCTCAGAGGTCTGCTTCTACTCAAGCCTCCGGTTCGTCCACCGGTGACTGAGTGGGATTTGAACGTGGTCTTGCAACAACTTACTCAACCACCATTTGAGCCGATGGCTACTTGCCATTTGCACTTCCTCTCTTGGAAAGCTCTCTTCCTGGTGGCTCTTACATCAGCCAGACTTGTGAGTGAGCTACAAGCTCTGGTTTCTGATAGGCCGTACACATGGTTCTATAGGAACAGGGTGGTCCTATGGACCCATCCCAAGTTCTTCCCTAAAGTGCTCTCCTCTTTCCACCTCAATCAGGAGGTGGTTCTTCCGACCTTTTTTCCCAGGCTGCATACCAGCCGGACTGAGACGGTCTTGCATACCCTGGACTGTAAGAGGGCGTTGTCCTTTTACATAGAACGTACACGCGAGCATTGAAGGGCAGCTCAGCTCTTTGTCTCCTTTGATCCTAATAAGATGGGGGTTATCTGTCTCCAAGTGTACGTTGTCCACTTGGGTAGCAGATTGTATTGCCTGGGCGTATAGGGCAGCTGACCTCCCCTTGTAGGGTTGAGTCACAGCCCACCGTGTCAGGGCGAAAGCCATGTCAGTAGCTCATCTCCGCTCTGTTCTATTGGCAGACATCTGTTGGGCCACAACTTGGTCTTCAAGCCAGACTTTTGCAGCCTATTACTGCCTGGAGAGGGAGAGAGAGAGAGAGAGTCCCGGAGGGACATTGCTTTCAAACAGGCGGTACTCCATAATCTTTGAGGTTTAGGCAACTCCTACCCTCCGGCCCTTGTATTGGGCTACCGTACGGGGGTGCTCTCAGAGAAACTTCTTCTCACGGATGCTGAGGCTCTTCAGAGGGAGCCATTTTTTGTCAGCTTGAGTTCCCGGTAGCCTAGAGCTGGGGAGTCCCATATGTGAGGATTGACTTCCTACTTGGTCCTGGAGAAAGAGTAGTTCTCCAGGAGCAGCAGGAATCAATCCTCACAACCCTCCCTCCTCCCCTGGAGTTGCAGTCATATACTTCATTTTGATTTTTTGCTGTCTTTTAGCTATGTCGTCAGACTGAGCCCTTTTCTTCCTCTGCCAACTCCAGACTTCGATCCTTTCACCTTGCTGCTCCTTATACCCAAGTCTGTCTTCATCTCCGCCCCTTTTCAAATCTATGCTAAAGGCTCACCTCTTTGAGGCTGCTTTTAGATTCGGATCCCTTGTACCCCTTATTCTCAGCTATTGTGTTGTCTCTTGATTAGATTGTAAGCTCTAACGAGCAGGGAAGGTCTTTTATGTCTGTACAGCGCTGCATGCACCTTGTAGCACTATATATCTCAATCAAAGACGAAGTAAAATATGTAGGTGTAACTTTAGACACACACCTCTTCAGTCACACATCAAAAATCTTACAAAAACAGTTTTCAATAAGATCAGTCTTCTGCATCTAAAACCCTTACTTCAGCCCTCTGACTTCAGAACCATAATGCAAGCAATGATTACCCCACATATAGACTATTGCAGTAGTCTACTTCATGGTCTTCTCAGAATATCTCTACACCCATCATAATGGCTCAGCATATTGTGGCACGAATCATCCACAATGCATGCCGAATTGATCATAACGCCAATCTTATGACTTACACTGGCTGCCCGTACAAAAAGCCGCAACAAATTCATGATATTAATGACCACTTTCTAAATCATCAGAAAAATAACTCCCCAAACTTTCCCAATTAAAGTGGACCCCATCAATCGACTAAGAAGAGAACAAATGACCAACACTCTCTCTACCTCATCAGCTTTTCATAAGTCTAAATGGTGCACAAGCAGCAGAGCGTTTGAGTTTATATCCCCAATGTTCTGGAACTCCCTACCGCCCAGTCTCCAAAACATTACAGACAGCCTTGTTCCGCTCCCAACTTAAAACCCGTCTCGTCACAGAACATTTTGATCAAAATGAAACTACAGCTCTCACTGACCCCCCCCCCCCCCTCCTTGCCACTAGGCTATCCGACCAACCAAACTGATCACTAAATCACCCAATCCTTAACCCCATCCTGTACAGACTTATATTATCGATCAGCAGAATTGTAAATATGCTGTGTATAAGTTAAATCTATCTTGAATCATGTACATTCTTGATTGCCTGTTATTGCACCATTTATTGTTAAAGTGTTTAATGTACCAGTTATTTTAATTGTAAACTGCTATGATTACCTGATATAGCGGTATATAAAACGCACAAATATAAATGATTGATAGTACTTACCTAAGTAGCTGGTGGTTTATAGAGTTAGGCTGGCAGAAGGGATCCCTTCTGCTGGCACCAGCTCTGACTCTGGATTCAGAATGGCACCCAGGACCCCCCCCCCCTAGCAGTAGTCAAGCAGGTACTGCCACTGGAGTTGACCATCTTAATGGCCCAGTGCTACCAGCAGAAATAGAACAGCTTTTGAGCTGGTGGTTTTCCTAGAATAACACAGCCTGTGGTGATTCAGCACAAGCTGTGGTATGTTTTTTGAATGAGTTGTTTTTGCATGTGTGCATCTCATTAGCATTCATTATTTGACCATAAACACGCAGATGCCCACTGCAGTGAGAATTTGCGTGTTTATGGTCAAATAATACACATTATTGCCCTTTAATGTGTATTAAGTACCAAATGACTAGTAGCCCTGGAGTTCCTAAAATGATACTGTTTAAAATTGTTTGAATGAGGAGGAAGACATAACGGTTTTAGATTCATCACTGTGAAGCAAAGAGAAGATGAACTAGGCCTGAAGATGAACTAGTGACTCCTGCTTTATAGATTTTAGGTATTTCAGGTGGTCCAAAAATCTTGATTTTTGTCTCATTTCTTGTGTCCCTACTTGCAGCTAAAACTCTGCTGAATTGAACCTACCGATATGTCCTCCCTCAAGAATCTGCCTGAAATCTACTGGCTGATCTGCTTCACTTGATTTTCATGTCCACTTTTGGGTATATATTTTGATCTTATGTATTATTTCTTATAAATGCGTAAATGTTTTGATAGGTTGTGTAAATATTGTATATATTTGCCCTGCCCTACTAGAGCTCTATCAGTGATCTGGCTTTGTAAAGGCCTAGAGACAAGGCTTTATATGCAAGCTGCCTTCTGTAGTGTGCTGTCAGCCCAATTGGAAGGCTACAAAATTTGCCATTAGTCAGGCCCTGATTTAGGGCTCCCTCTTAAATAGGCATAATAGGTTTGATCCTGCCCTGTTTTGTCTGTGTAATTACACATACATCCAGCTTCAAGATGCCACTCTTTCCTGGAATTCAGTGTTATCCTTGTCCTTTTGTGTGACTGTTGTGTTTTTTTTTTGTTTTTGTTTGTGTTTTGGGAGGGGGGACCTGTGCCCTCTGGTTGTCTGAACCCCTATGGCGTTTTGTCTTGTTCTATATATGTCTTAGGTTTTCCCTAATCTTTGTGTTGCACCTTTACTTCTACATTCAGTGTGTCCATTGTCTATATTCAGAAAACAATTTCTGTGTAGCTTTAAGTAACGTTTAAGTTTTTTATATACTGCCTTTGAGATTGTACTGTTCAACCGCCTTGGATCAAATGATTTGTTTTACAGAGAACAAGGGTTAAATAACTTGGACTTAAATATGGGGGTTATAACTGAGTCAGTGGTGGGTGGTTGTGGTATATACGTTTTTAGGTAATGTCATTAGGCCCAAAGTGTTCTGAAGAGGTGCGTTTTTAATAGTTTCTTCATATTTTTAGTAGATTGAACAGATCTAATGTCTTCTGGTAGGGAGTTCCAAATCATTGGGGCATATAGGAGGGATGGTCAAGATTGAGTTGCTGATCTTCTGGTTCTTGTTGTGGAAGCTCTTGAGCAGGGAGCTGAGATTATGAAGCTGTGAACTAGAGCGTAAATTCAAACAACCAATAGCTTTACATTGTATTGTGTTCTAAAATGATATTAGAGCCTGGGCAACTAGAAGCTACCAAAGGTCTACTTCCTAAATATCCTATAAATCTTTGACAACTTTTCTTCTGAAATGTTGCATTTGAGTAAAATCTTCAGATTTTATGTTTTGGAAAAGAATAACTGCCCTGCTTATTGACGTTTATAAAACAAATGCAATTAATTTTCATTGAATTTGAACCCCATGGTTCCACAAGTTTTGCAAAATACTGCAGGCTAGGGCTTGATTTCTGGGGGAGCAGCCTGGAACCTAGTTCAGACACTTCTTTCAGACTCCAGAGCAACAGGGGATTTCGTTCTATTCCCTCTCCTCCAGGTAGTCCCCAGGGAAGAGAAGCAGAGAGGGTTAGCCTGGAGGAAAGCAGGGAACAGTCATTCTACACCGTAATGCAGTCCTGATCCACCTGCCCTGTCGCCCAGCTCCACAGTTTTATCTACAACTAAGCCCTGGTACAATGATTCTATGAAGCAAGAACACTTAAAGGCACCTTACTATTTGCCTACCAAATATGAATTTGCAAGAGAACTCATGATTTTACTATGAAAGGCCAGAAAAATGAAGTTTTAAAAAGAATTGGTCCATTTTTATGAAGCGTTGATAGCAATGTTGATCCAGTAGAACAAAAAGAAACAACCACAAAGTTACAGAATAGCGGAGAAGGTAACTTCAGAATTAGACCTGGTGCATTACAATACTGTATGTTCTCTTGGACTTCCGCACCTAGCATGATCTTTGCAATTTTGTGGGTCATGCTGCATCTTAGTAACCAATTTATGGAACTCCAGCCTTTCTACAACAAACCTTCCTGCCAGAATTCAAATTTCTTGCCTCAATTCCACCAATCCTGTTTGAGAACTACTGTATAAAAGAACAGACATCCAGTGCATAACCACTTCACTGTGAAGAAAGCCACAGCACGATGGCTGAAATATCAGTTCCACTTACTAAGACTCTGTATGACCTAGAAAACTGAAGATCATACATTACATATGTTTGTACTGGGCCCAAAGAAATAAAGTTGGGTCCCAGCCCCTCGGTGAAACAGGAAAATCAGAAATCTCATAATCACTGTATCTCAAAAATGAGATGAATATGACTGTTCTATGACGAACTCCTCCTACAAGTAGCATAGTAGATGAGTAGAATAAGTAAATGTAAATAACTAGTTTACTCTTGAAAAAAGCACAAATACTGAAAGATGCATCATGAAATTAAGTAATGCATTTAAAACCAAATTGGAGAAAATATTTTACTTGATGCATAATTAAGCTCTAGAACCTGAGGATGTGGTATGGGCAGGCAGCACGTTTGGACACAATCTGAGAAAAATCACTGCTTATCCTTGGGTGTAAGAATCATAGAATCTATCACTTTTGTGATCCTGCCAGGTGTTTAAGTATCCCTTTCCCAGCAGTGGCCAAGGCAAGTCACAACTTAACAGGCCTTTGATCCTGTATGGCACAACTTATGTTACATTAAACCATTTTACTAAACTGGTCTGCCTAATTCTTCTTGTGTTGCTGATCAGGTGGGAAGGGGAATTTGGCTCTAATGTGGAAGATACTTCCTGCTTGTTTTTCAGAGAAACTAAGTCCTCGTGTATGGCTAACATCACTGATGGAGCCCACGCGGAATGCTTCCTAGCTGCGGTGCCATCTTCAGTCTTTTTTTTTTTTTTCTGTGGAGCATACGGGATGTGTCCTGCACTAGCAAAAAAAATTCTCCTTGACCTCGTGGCATCTGCCTTTTTTTTTTTTTTTTTTTTTTTGTGTGTGTGTGTGTTTTTCACCACCTGTCATTGGTTAATTGGCTCCCAGCTGATTTTTTTTCCTTCTCTTTTGGTGCTTTTTTCCCCCCCCCCATTGTCCCGACCTTTTTCCTGCCTTTGCAATTGAGGGCTTCGACCTCACCGGGGCAGTCTTCCCAGACATGTCCAAGCCAGTGAGCAGCTTTAAGACATGCACAAAAATGTGGCTGCACTGTTTCGGTCAGACAGGCACAACTGGTGCCTGCAGTGCCTTGAGACAACCTTTGTCTACAGATGACAGAGGGGGGTCTGAAGAGCTGGGAAAAGCAGGAGTCTTCTCTTTGGAACGTCTGATTCAGCATCGTTGGCTCCAGCATCAACTCGATTGCAGAGCCCAGACAAGGCTTTAAATGGGCAGAACAGAGGGGCCAGATCTTCAAGCAGAAACTTGTCTGATCTGCAGTGAGGAGGGCCCTAACACTGGTTCCATCAGAATCAAAAGGGGCCCCTGAGCACTGGGACAAGCCCAAGGTACATTGGCACTGCAGCCCTTCTTGGCATGACATGGACACCAAGGGTCGGGAGTGGCCCACCAAGCTTCCCTGGCGGGAGGAATGGACTCCCAGATGGGAGGGATCGACCCCCATAGCCCTGGAGGGTTGCCGGATGTCTCACAATGAGCCTGTCATAGAGTCCTCACCAGAGGTATCTACACCAGTGGCTGAAGTTCGCATTCCAGCTGCAATCCTCTGAGGTGGTGGTACTAAAGGAGCGCCTGTGGGCCCTCTAGGTTCACTTGATGGCAGTTCTGGCTTTGAGAAATGCAGGCCCTGCAATGGCTTTGGCAGCGTCACAACACTCCATCCAGCCCTTTTTGGAGACCCATGTGCTGCTGGCAGATGCGGGCCCATCGGCAGGGAGATTGGAATAGGTGCCAGTTCCCACAAGACTTGCTTGTTGAGAATATCTGTGTTTGATGTTCCCGGGCACCCCCATGTGCATGTGGGGCTCCACTGGTCCTACTGCTGCCCACATTCCCTGCATGACCAGGACAGGCAGCAGGAGAACCCAGCATTACTTTGCTTTCCTCTGAGTCAGAATCGGAGGCCTGGGAAATCAAGGAGGGCTCAGCCATCTCAGAAGGGTAATCCCCCTGACCTGCTTTTGGACCAGTCCCCTCCATACGAGTGGCACAGGTCACCCCTGGAGGACATGTCCTTTCAAGACTTTGTGCGGGATATGACGAAGACCATACCCTTCTCACTTGAGGTTGAGGTCATGCCAGGGACAGAGGAGCTTGAGCTCCTGCAGTACCTTTCAGCCCACAAGGAGGCAGTGACTGTGCTGGTGCACCAAGTCTTGCAGAGACTACTGCTGTGGTTGTTGGAAAGTCCCCTCATGGTCTCTGCCTACAGCTGATGGCTGGACGGAATGTACCGTGTCAAAGGCACCAGACTTTGAGAAGCCCCCACTACCACATAACTCTATAGTAGTCTAGTCAGCCCTCAAGCATGTAAAGAGCACCAAGACTCTCTCCTCGGTGTCCCTGTGGTGGGAGGCAATGCTAACAGGGCTCCATGTTGGCGGTCTGGATCTTGTCCTACCAACTTTATATGAGCATGTTCCTAAAGGATATCCTGTTGTATTTGGCCGTTTCCCACCCATGTCCCTCTAGACAGCTTTGGTTCCTTCTGCTCCCTGATAGGCTACAGCAAGGATTGTTCCAATTATGCTGTGTGAGCTGCATATGACGCCTTCAAATCCACCTGCAGGGTGGCAGCTGTGGGCATTGGTGCCTGACAGCTGGCCTGGTTCCAGTCCTCCCACCTGGAGCCATGGATCCAGGACAAGCTGTCCATTGTCCCCTGTATCAGGGAGAGCTTGTTTGAGAAGCCAGTCGAGGAGAAAGCAGGCAAACTTGGTGCATATGACACACTCCAGATTCTTGAGGAAAATTGCAAATCCCTCACATAAAGTGAACCAGGGTAAGGAGGCTTTCTACCTGCTGCCATTCTGGTACTACCCAGTGCCCCAGCTGAAGGCACAGGACCCCACCAGAAGCAGAGGGAGAAGCCTCAAAAAGCCCAACTGGCCTTGCAGGTCAAGCCAGAGATGGGCTTTTGAGTGGTTCCTCAAGATCTAGCCAACCATCCTGTACCTTCCAGAATTCCCCCTCAGGTAGGGGGTGGCTCATCCAGTTCACCCACAGGTAGCCCTGCCAGACAAGCTGTAGAACCCAGGTGTCAGAGGTGACCAGAGGCTATCTGCTGCACTTTGCCAAGCTGCTGCCTCCCTTTGAGGGAGAGTACCCCATGGACCCCCTGCACCAAAACCTATTGCAGGACGTGGTTACCACCCTATAGACTGACCTCACTACTGAGCTTGTTCCACTGGCTTAGGTCAGAAAGGTTGTTTTACTCAAGGTACTTCCTGGTCCCCAAAAAGACAGCAGGGCTTTGACCCATTCTGTACCTCTGCAACCTCAACTGGTTTCTCATGCATGATTGATTCAAGATGGTCTCATTTGGGACACTGATCCCATACCTCCTCAAGAATGACTGGCTATGTTCCTTGGATCTCAGGAATGCATACACACACAGCCTGATCCTCATGCTGGGAAATCAGCACTGTGAATACTGGGTGCTTCCCTTTGAGCTCACCTTGGGTCTTCACCAAGTGCCTTGTGGTCGATGCAGACCACTTGTGCACCATGGGAGTCTGTCTTCCCTTACTTAGACGAGTGGCTCATCAAAGGTCCTACTCTGGACACTGTCAAGCAGTCTGCTCACTTCTCCATACAGGTCCTCGAGCAGTTGGGGTTCGTCATCAACTACTCCAAGTCCCATTTCCAGCCCACCCAGAAACTGGAGTTCATCGGGGCCCTCAATACCACTCAAGCCAGCCACATGCAGCGGCTGACAGAGGTGGTTGGCAGCATGCAGAGTTGGCACCATACCACAGTCAGGGGGATGCTGAAGGTGATCGACCACATGGCCTCTACAGTGCATGTCACCCCCCTGGCCCGCCTCTGTATGCAGCAGGTGCAGTGGACCCTCTGCATGCAATGGAAGCAGGCCACGGGCCGCCTTCAGTACAGGGTATCAGTCACCCCACCACTGGTGCAGTCCCTCAACTTGTGACTGGAACCTCCAAACCTACTTTGGGGCGTTCTGTTCCAGGTGCAGTTCCTCCATTGGATGCTGACCACAGACGTGTCCAAGTTTTGGGTGGGGGCTCACCTGGACAGCCTGCTGATGTAAGGCTTCTGGTCTGAGCAGGAGAGCCTGCACCACATAAACTTCCTTGAATTTTGGGCCATAGCAAATGCCTTCCAGGCCTTCAGGATACACCTGGCAAACCAGGTCATCTTGATCCAGATGGACAACCAGGTGGCAATGTTCTGTCCATAAACAGGGAGGTATGGGCTCATACCTCTGCTGGGAAGCAGTCCAGCTGTGGAAGTTTGCACTGGATCATGAGATGGAGCTCTTGGTGACTTACCTGCCCGATGAGCTCAGCATCCTGGTGGATCAACTGAGAGTCCTCCAGCTGCACGAGTGGACCCCCCACAGCTGGGTAGTGGAGCATATCTTCCAGGAGTGGGACACTCCTGTAATGTGGCAAAGAGATCGATCGTAGAATGCCCAAGTGGACCAGTTCTGCTCCAGGAGGCCAGCAAGTGAATAGGTGGCCTTGGATGCCTTTCTCCTCCACTGGGGAGTGGGTCTGCTTTATGCCTTCCTTTCAATCCCCCTCATGGTGAAAAAGCTAATAAAACTGCAGGCTGACAGGGGCACTATGATTCTCATCACCCCATACTGGCCTCAGCAGCCATAGTTCCCCCTGCTGCTCCAACTTGCTTAGAGGGAGCCTCTCCATCTGTGCTCCACCCCTGTCCTCATCTCCCAGAACAAGGGGACCCTGCCAGCACCCCAACATCTCATGGCCTGAATGCTGAGCAAGCAATCCTGTCAGAGCGTAGTTTACCTGGATACCCTCCTCACATTGCACAAGGGCTCAATGTGTCGTACTTACGCATTCAAGTGGTGGAGGTTCACAGCTTGGTGTGAGGGTAGGATGCTGGATTCCTTCTGTGAGGTGGATTGCTTGTTGGAGTACCTCCTGCACCTCTTGGACTTTAAGTCCAACTCTGTCCCGGTCCACCTTGGCACAATCAGCACCTTCCATCACAGCTGAGGGGGTTGGGCCACCTCCACTCCACCACTGGTGGCTCGATTCATGTGTGATCTGCTTCTCTCGAAGCCTCCCATCAAGCCCCCTATGGTGGCTTTGGATCTGTGTGGTCTTCACACAGCTCATGCGGGCTCCTTTTAAGCCACAGGACTCCTGCCACCTTACATACTTGACCTGGAAGGTACTGTTCTTGGTGGCAGTCACGTTGGTCAGCCATGTTAGGCCACCAGAGCCTAGAGTTCACTATCTGCCTTACACCAGGTTCCACCAGAATTGGGTGGTCTTGCAAACACACCTGCTATTTCTGCCAAAGGTGGTCTGAGTTCCACCTCAACCAGTCGAATTTCCTGCCAACTTTCTTCCCTAGGCCCCATTCCAACAGAGGGGAAGCAGCATTGCACACGCTGGACTGTAAGCGTGCCTTGGCCTTTTACATACTGTATACCAAGATCCATTGGTGGTCCACATAGCTGTTCATCTCGTTTGACCCTAGTAAGTTGGGGATTGTCTCTAAACACATGTTGGCCGTATGGTTGGTGGATTGCATTGCCTTGGCATAATCCCAGGCTGGACTGAGCCTTGAGGGACATGTCACAGCTCACAATGTTTGAGCCATGGCTGCTTCCATTGTTAACCTGCGCTTGGCCTCCATGGAGGAAATCTGTAAGGCTGCCATGTGGTCTTCATTACACATGTTCACAGCCCACTACTGTCTGGATGTAGCTTCCTGACAGGACAGCAATTTCGGCCAGGCCATGCTGCAGCACCTTTTTGGGTATTAGGTCCATCTCCTGCCCACCGGCCCTTCTGTCTGTCCAGACTACCTGCAAAAGTTGACTAACCTCTGTGCTGCTGTATGGTGAAGATGCTGAATTGAAGTTCCTGGAGGGACTACCCTCCCATTCCTGTTTCTCCAGTTTTTGTCACCCCTATTGGGCTTGGGGGGGGGGGCCCCCTGTTTTCAGTAGCCTCTAGCTTGGGAGTACCACATGTGAGGACTTCTGCTTGTTTACAGAGAAAACATGGTTACTCAACTGTAGCAGGTGTTCTTCATGAACAGCAGGAATACTCATAACCCTCCCGAGGAGGTGTTTTTTTCTTGGGTACTGCTTTGAAATTTGACTGAAGAAGGTGCTGCAGCAGGTGGGAAAGCAGGCACGCATGCTCAGTGCAACTCCCACAAGCTCCCAATGGAAGCTGGGGAGGATTCGCCATGGGCTGAGTCGGTGACATCACCCATGCTGTACTAATTTTCCTAAGTTCTTAACTTGAACCAACATAAGATTTTTATGTTTTTTTCTTTTCCTCCCATGTTAAGTGCCCCTATTGCTCAAAGCACACTATTTATCAATAGCCACACTATTAGACAGCTTTACAAGGGATGCATGTGCACTTTAAGCAGTAAAGCATGTGCTACTTGACACTATTAGTCATGTGCGTATTAATAGCCTCTTATAAAAGTAAAAGTATGTGTTGATCTTGATTTTGTGCTTTCGTTTCGAAATATTGACAATAGTGTGCACTGTTATGTAATAGCACACACCGTTTTGCACATGCACAAACCGTGTATGCTATTGCACAATAGGGTGTGTTGCACAATAGGGTGCATGATCAAAAAAATACAAACAAAAGGAATGTTATTTTTTGCCTCCACTCCCCTGTTTGATAGTAGGCACTTTCACTGTGGACATGCACAGGGATGGGTGGTGCACCGACAATGCACAGAGGTACACATTTTGGGATTTGGTGCATATCTTTCCTCAGAAGTTCAAGGCAGGTTAGATTCGGGTACAGTAAGGAAGGAATGGGATTTAGCTCATGTGCATGTACTTGCAAAATGTAGGCACGATCACTTGTACCAGCTCTAGGACTGCTGTAAGTGATCACACCTTTACTTGAAGGGGATTCTCCGCCGCATATGCCAGTATGTTTGTTCTTGAGAAAAGCTGGTGCCCCATTCTAAAATTACCTTAGTCTAGTGTGCACTATTAACACCCTGAAACACAAAACTAATTTAAATGCCCCCTCCAATGCAAACTCGTGTAAATTGCATGGGAAACGTAAACAAAACAAACATTTTTGGCCTGCACACTCCTATCAGAAAGTCTCCTTAGTCAGGTGCAGGGTAGTGTTCCATCCCAGTTTAAAGCTCCCCTTGAAAAGAGAAGCAAAACGGATTTTTGTTAAGCATAATTGCACAATGGCATATTTCTGCTGCTATACTTAGATGACATACAAAAGTGGCATGGATTAGAGAATAGGTGAACGAACCTATTCATGTGGTTAGGTCATTTAGAGGTTCTTCTGAATAATGTTATAGAAGCCTTGAATGGTTTCGAGATCTTACGATGAAAATAATTGCTTTCTTTTTATTTAAAGATACGGTTCAGTTTGAGTTTAGAGATACCAGTTGACAGTAAAAATGCTAAAATCTCTATTAAAAATCCAAGTCTTAGACTTTTACCTCAAAGCTAAGTAATCCTTTCCCAGTGAATATCCAGAAGGGCATTCAATGGAGTAGTACAACTGCTTGTGTGTGTGTGTGTGGTGTATTATATTTAATACATTGAACCTGTCCGCATTGGCACATGGATGGATTTGTTTTCTCAAAATAGTATTGCTGAGAGAACCAGCATAATGGTTTCCTGTTTTAGTATGATAAAGACCAAAATGGCCCATCCAGTTCATGCAGGTTACTCCCATACTACCTTACTAGGTTTCCATCCTCTGCTATTTTGGGATCTTCCATGTACTGTGCCTGTTTCTAATTGTTTGTGAATTGTAAACCGCTCTGATTGATAAAGTAGGGCGGTATATCAAATAAGTAAACATAAACATATTATTCCATCACCTTTTGTCTCCATCTTCTCTGGGAAGAGCAATCCAGGCATCCTCCACCTTTCTGTGAACATTTCCTGACATTGCTGCCGAGACTACCTACTTGTAGTTCCATATCATTGTCCCTTCCTCAGTCTATAGCTTTCTTTGCTCTTAAAGTGTGTGTTTTTGTGCATTAATATTCACTTATTTAAACATATCAGGCCTTCTCCTTTTGTGCCGCCCCCCCCCCCCCCCTTCTCAATGTTGTACATATTTAGGTTGTCAAGTCTATCTCCTTTGTCCTCTGGAGCAGACCATACCTCATTTTGATTAAATGGGTGTGATGGAGAATGTCACTGAAAAAAAACAATTGGAGTATTTTTTCATTTACAGATTTTTTTTAGCCCCCTAAAAGCCAGGGCTAGCCCAAGGTTTTCCTCCAGGAACAAGAGTAGAGTGGAAGAGTAGTTCAATGGTTAGCATTGGCTTGGGAACCAAGAGACCAGGTTTGATTCCCACTAGCACTCTTTGTGGCCTTGGGCAAGTCACTTAACTGATTTTTCTGAGGCACTGGAGGGTTATCAATGTCCCTGCTTAATGTACATTACTAAGTTTGTTACAATGTAAACTGCTTTGATTGAAATGATAAAGCGGTATAAAAAATCAGTTAAATAAAATAAGACACTTGGAAGCTCTGTGTGAAAGACATATGAGGTACTCTAGCCTGAGATGATACGTTAGGCCTACTGTGGTTTATAGGCAGAAGACCAAGAGTTAGGAGGATAGATTTATGCACAGAGGGTGGCAAGCTTGTCAGTTAGGAGCAAGTGACTTTGAATGTGACCAAGACAGAGCCAAAATTTCTGAACAAATCAATGAACGTCAGTTGGCCAAATAACAGTAGCACGTTTTTTGCGTATATAATGGGTGTACCTGACCAGCAGAAAGGAAGTGAGAGCTCATTTGGAGTACTGTGTGCAATTGTGGAGACCACGCCTTCAAAAGGATGTAAATGGGATAGTCTGTGCAGACGATAGCTACCAAAATGGTCCGTGACCTTCATCATAAGGCATATGGGGACAGACAAACAGATCTCAACATGCATACTTGGAGGAAAGGGGGAGAAGGGAGAGGAGATAGATGTTTAAATACCTCCATGGCATAAATGCACAGAAGGAGAGCCTCTTTCAATTGAGATAAAAGTGAAAGGAGATACATCTGCAAATTCCTCCTGAGTCTGTATTTCTTCAGTGATGCATGGGGTAGTCTCCTAGGGGAGGTGGTAGAGACAAGGACTGTACCTGAATCCAAGAAATCATGGGACAGACACAGGATGCCTAAGGGAAAAATGGGACTGTAAAGCTGATATAGAAAGGCAGACTAGGCTCTGTGTGTGTGTGTGTGTGTGCCCAGTATGATGATTTTTAAATATGATTTGAATTTGACATCAAACTAGTTTCTATGCAAATTTTATACATGCAAATCTCTTTCCTACACAACTGTTCAGTACCCCGAGGCTGGAGATGTTTCAGGAGCTTTGCTGTATCTGCTGATTTTCCATCTGTGCAGCTAGTTCTGGGATTCCAGGTTGAGGAAGGTGAATTTCTGCACCATTCAGATCTTCCACATGTGCAGCTCTTAATGTGAGCGTGTTTTGTATTCTCAAGAAGCTGCCCCTATGCACAGTCTAAATTCTGTTTTTGCCTGATCTAAAGCATTGATATGATGTGAGCAACTTTTAAGCCAAGTTGCCTGGCCATCATATCCAGCACAGACTCGTCACGCCCTAGAGCGCTGAATGGAAGTATAACTAAGATTAATCAATGTGTGCTGCTGGCTTACTGGGAAATTTATCCTCTTGGTGATAAAGGCTTGGAGCACTGAACCATGCTGTTGTAGCAATGTGCTCGCCTTGCTCCTCTTATGAGATAGAATAGATATATTTTCACTAAAGAATGGAAAGCATATGGGACATTTACTATTGCTCTACATGAACTTTGCCCTCTTCACTTCATGGTTAGTGTTACCTGTTCATATCTGTATCTTATCTCTGTGAGCATGTATTTCATTTTATTGTCATCCTGTAATTTAATATAGTAGCTGACAGATATGTTTTTTTCCTTTATAGCAGAGGAAAAAATTAGGTGACTGAAGCAATCCAGTTATGGCACCTAATTTGAACAGGAATCCAGAGGGTTTAAATGGGCGAGGGTGACTTGTGCTGAGATTCATAATGCAGCTTGAGGAAAATACACGCGAGGTGTGAGGACCATGATGAACTGAGATGACAGTGGGCTTGCTTGAAAGCCTCTCTAATTAAGCTGTTAAATTTCATGAACCAATATATTTAAACATATTCTATGTATAGGAAAAATAGTATCACCTATATTTTTATTTATATGATTTGCTAGACTGCACTTCGAACATAATGACCATCAAGGCAGTGCACCTTTAAAAACCAAAAATGCTGGTGATGAAGCATGGGCAATTAGGAGATGAAAGTAGAAGGGAGGGTGAGAGACTTAGAGCACTGTAGGGCCTGTTCTCCATGGACAAGAAGGATGTGTCAGCCACCCTGGGGACGTCATCCAGCACCATGGACACGAAAGTGGTCTCCTATTGCTCAAAGGCAAAGCCTTTCTGAGCATATGCTAAGGTGCCCCTACCCCCCTGGCCCACCCCTACCTGTCTCGGTCTGTTTTCTTCCACCCAGCCTGAAGGACGGAACATCGGCTCTCCTCTTACACTACCTCTCCTACTAACAAGAATAACCAAAGAATAGAGTATCAACGGCAGAAAAGAAGAACTCTGATCTGGATTCAAGAAGTGCCCCAAGTATGACAAGAAAACTAATTTGATGTATTCTTATGACCCTGCTGTGAGATGTCCTTGGGGAAGCCCATCGAGTAGAGGACTGCCCTCACTGCTCAAAGATGCCCCCTAGGGCTTGTCATTCTTGCAGTTGCATTTTGCAAGACTTCTGGGCTCCTCTGCATACCTACCTGACCAGAACATTGCAGCTTCTCAGCAGCCAGAAGGAGGCACAGGCTGTGTGGCCACTGCCATCTTGGCTGACGTGAGATGACTGAATACTGCTGCAATCCCTTCATGAGATGCGCTTCCTGGGGCCTCCATCTCTGGCAGGACTCAGCTTCTGGAAACCCTGTCTGCCACTACTTCCCCACCAGTCCATCGTGGTGGAATCTGCTCTGAAACAGGCAAAGGCATCCCACACGCATGCCAATGTGCCATCCAGAAGGATCATAAGATCCTTGACCATGTTGGAAAGAGCATACCAAATGGCGATGCTTAGCAAAAGGGTTGCCTCCCATACAATTTCAGCACATGCTATACCAGGATACCTATTGAAAATATAAAGACTACAGTTGACATGCTACCTCTGGAACACAAAGCTACTTTCACCCCCCTCCCCCCTTCTTGAAGTGCAGGAAACACCTGATCTGCTCAGCCTTCAATTTTGACATGACAGCATGGTTAGGAGCAACAGCCATCACAGCTAGGTGTACCACTTGGCCTGAGTCGGGGCCTCCAGACTCAGAAGACACACAAGTGCCTGGCTGACACATCCTGCACAGGGGTCAGTCTTTTCAGAGAAAAGGTCTCAGACTGAACAACATGAAGGACCACTTCACCACTCTGCAGACCCTGTCCTTGGATAGCCTCGAGTGCAGCTCCAGCTACAGGAAGACTCTGCTCCTACCCCAGAAAGTTCTACTCCACATCCAAATGCTACCAACCATACCACAAATGGCAGCCCCAATGCCCGAAACAGGCTTACCAGCAGTATCAACAAACCGAGGCAGAGAGACAGCCAATAGCAGAAGCAAGCCCTCCTTTTGATGCTGTAAACCTGAGGGACACACCAGAGGGGGGACCTTCAAGGGAGCGTGGACAGCAGTAATGACCGACAAATGGATCCTCAATACATAAGCCAAGGATACTGCATCAGGTTCAGCAGAACCCCCTGCCAGAGCAAAACCCCCCACAGTGATACCCTGATGCACCTGCTCACCCACTACGTAGTCATATATCTGTGTCCTGCTCCAAGCCAAGGCCATAGACTGTACCAACCGTCAAACTCTGGGCTCTACTAAAAATATTTCCTCATTCCCAAGAAGTCACGGGGCCTCTGCCCCATCTTCAATCTTCATCTGCTCAACAAATTCATTCACAAGGGACATTTTTCACATGTACTCCCTGGAATCATCCTACCACTCCTGCAAACTGAGTGGCTAGTGTCTTTGGACCCACAGGATGCCTATACCCATATTCCTAATTGCTCAACCTACCACCAGTACTTGAGGTTCTGCATTATGGATCGCCACTAACAATACAAAGTACTCCCTTTTGGCCTCTTATCAGCTCTGCAGGTGTTCACGAAGTATGTGGCAATCACAGCCGTGCACCTACAGAAAATCCAGTATTTGTGTGATTTCCCTATGGGACAATTGGCTCATCTTGGCTCCCTTACAACGGCAAGCAGAGTTTGGTCCAGCTCTCGCTAGCCATGCTGTCATCGCTGAGCTTCCTAATCAACTACAGGAAGTTCCATATCAGACAGTCACTAGAGTTCATCAGTGTAGTGCTACATGAACCTTAAACGAGGGTCTTCCTGCCACAACACAGTGGTCACTATCATCACCTTGACACAAACTATATCAGCCTTAGTCGCCATCACAGCCAGAATGCTTCCGAGACTCATGGGCCACAAGGCAGCCGCCACCCAACTCATCCCACTGGCAAAGTTACACACGCAGTACCTCCAAAGGCACCTCTGCCACAATTGGAACCAGCACTCCCAGCTCCTGACCCACAGGATCAACGTGGACCAGGACACCAGAGCGGTGCTTGACTGGATGCCGTGCGATCACTTTGTCCAGGGATGACTTTTACAACCACCCCAGCCACGAGTCATCACCCTGGATGCCTCGAGGACCAGCTGGGCAGCACACTTTTGCCAAATACACACACAAGGGGCCTGGACAGTGCAGGAATGCCGACTTCACATCAACCTGCTGGAGCTGTGAGTGATCTGGTACGCCCTGTAGGCCTTAGAATCCTGGATCCTCAACAAAGTGGTGCTAATCCAGATGGGAAAACCAAGTGGCAATGTTCTACATCAGCAAGCAGGGAGGCCCATAGAATCTGGATCCTCACCCTGTCCAAAGGTTGCTTCTTCCGAGCCTCATACCTGCTGGGTGAATTCAAACAGCTGACAGACAGCCTGAGCTGACAGCTACAACACAAGTGGTCCCTCAATCCCTGGATTGTCAAGTCCCTCTTCAAGTGGTGGGGTCAAACCAGGATTGACGTCTTCATTCACCTGTCTAATGCAAAATGCCCGCAGTTCTGTTCCTGACACTCTGTAGCTCACACTTACTGACTGATGCACTCAATCTCTGGTGGGATAACCTAGACCACCTGTACTGCTATCCTCCACCCACTCATAGCAAAGACCATCCAGAAAATCATCTCTGACAGGGGCAGCAGTCCTCCTCATCGCACCATACTGGCCCAGGCAGATGTGGTATCCCTACCTCCAACACTTAGCCATTGCCCCATCGGTACATCTACCTCCAAAACCAGACCTTATCACCCAGGATGGGGGGGAGCATGCTTCACCCCAATCTAGCCACACTCACCCTGACTGCCTAAAAATTGAGAAGTCACAACTCTCTGCCCTCCGCCTCACTGCAGATGTCCAGCACTTCATCCTCACAGACAGGAGGGAGTCAACTCGACGATCCTATTCCCTGAAATTGGAAGTGTTTTGATGTCTGGTGCTCCAAAACAGGGTTAGAGCCACCGTCCTGCTCCTTGCTATGAGTGCCACAGCTTAAGGCTTCATCCATCAAAGTCCACCTGTCTGCCATCTCTACACTCCATGATAGTTTTGACAACCAGCCTATCTCTGCACACCTGCTGGTCGCCAGGTTCATGAAGGGCTTAGCCAACCTCAGACCCTCAGTACGTCAACTGGTGTCGTTTCTCCCCCCCCCCCCCCCCCCCCAGACCTCAACATAGTCCTGGAGCAGCAGCTCACTCAAGACCTGTTCAAACTGCTCCAGGAGGTGCCCTTCAAGTACACAACATGGAAGACCCTCTTCCTCATTGCCATCACCTCGGCCTGGCGGATGAGCAAACTGCAAGTACTAGTGGCACATCCTCTGTATACCGTACTCTATGCGGACCTGCCACCCTCGGGCTAAGGTTGATGAAAGGAGAGAAATTTATAAAGTGATCTGACCAAGATAAGGGTCAAGCTAATACATCAGAAAGGAGGGGAGACTCTGTGGAAAGAGACAGTCCAAAATATGGATGGCCTGGTGGGAGGCAGAGGGCACCAACCAGGAGAAACTGATCTGAGAAACAAGACAGATCAGGGATCACCTGAGGAGGTTGTCTGTTTTCATAGGGACACTAAAATCATCAAATCGAGTGTAGGTAAATGACATCTAGGTAGTGAAAGAGCTCATTGTAGGTAGCCATAGGAGGAGGGTGGTAGATTAGTTTTTTGGTTCTTTTGCCTTTGCTATTTTACTTTGGTAAGGAAAGCTTCACTAAACTGGAGGGGGGACTGGGCTTAAGGAAGCAATTAAGAATATTGAAGTGCAGGAGGGCAAGGTTGCACCTCCACTTGTGTGGCTGACCTACATGTAAAAAGAGGGAGAAGTGGTGGCTGAGGCATGTTACTATAAAGCCAGAGGGCCAGGGGTTTGAATCTCACTAGAGGACAGGAACCTTGGGCTGGAAGGACTGGGGTTTGTAGTCCCACAGGTGCTCCTTGTAGCCTTGGGCAAGCCACTTAACCCTCCATTGCCTCAGGTACAAAAAACCATAGATTGTGAACCCTTAATACACCGTTTTGACTTGTAAAAAAGCGGTATATAAGCCTAGTTAAATAAAAAGGAAAACCCTGGCAGACAGGAATCTCCAGGAACAAGCAGGAATGAGTCTTCACATATGGGTACGTCGGTACCAACGGAGCCTGCGCGGGAACGCTCCCCAGCTTCCCAAAAAGGAAAGCTTTTGGGAGCATCCCACAGCGCCTGCGCGCTGCCTTCCCGCCTTTCCTAACCAACTCTCCTCAGTTCTTCTTTGCCGCGGAGCCAGCAGGTCGAGCCCTGTCACCGCTGAAGAAGTTCTTTATTTTATTTTATTTCTTTGGTCGCGTGTCTGCCTTCCCCGACTCCGGACCGGTCTTTTCTTTCTTTCTTTAAAAAAAAAAAAAAAAAATATCGATATTTTCCTCACTTGGTGTATTTTTCTTAAGGCTTCAGGGCCCACAAGAAAATTTCCCTCATGGAAAAACCAACCTCCGGGTTCAAAAAATGCACTAAGTGTAGCGGTACTATTTCTGTTACAGATACCCATGAATGGTGTCTTAAATGTTTGGGTCCTGAACACTCCATTCCGGATTGTCCGTCCTGCTCCCTAATGTCTAAACGGGGGTTACAGAACCGAGCAGCTAAGCTCCATGTGCTGTTTCCCGCTGAGGCACCGGCAGTAGCATCGACATCTTCCAGGTCTTCTTCTCCTGAAGGATCTCAGGTAACCAAACATAAACCTAGCAGGTCCTTGAAGGGTAGATCTCCCTCTAAGCATCGAGATGCCTCCGGGCTTGCCCTCGAGGATCCTGCACCAGCCAAACAACCCCGGCGGGAAGCTCCGGCTTCCAAAGCTCCTCCTATGGGGTTACAGGTTGACATCGATGGCACGGCCTCGACCGATCACCTGTTAGAATGCTCTGGGGTACCGGCACAATCTACCGGTACCGATCTCCAGGCATTCATGGCGTCGATGGATCAGAATGTTCTGTCCATGCAGCAGGTTATTTCAGCCTTCATTCAAGCTGCAACGCCGGCGGTACCGCAACGAGCTCCGTTGTCGGTATCGGCTCCGGTACCGGCACCAGCGCCGATACCGGTTCCGACCGCATCGACATCGACTAGGACAGCGGTTCCTTGTCCAGGGCTGTTTCTCGGTACTGATCCGGTTCCGAAAACGCCCGATGTCGATACCGCTCGATACGCGTATCAAGCGTTAGAAGAGCACCCTGACAGGCGATACTTCGATTCCTCTGATGATTCTGATACATCAGATGAGTCTCCTGAAGTATCCATAGCCCTTCCTGAGGAGCCTTCTTCTCCAAAAAGAAGAATGTCTCCTCCAGAGGACTTGTCCTTTCAAGACTTCATAAGAGAAGTAGCTAAAGGACTCTCTATTTCAGTAACCTCTGAATCGGAGCCTAGAGCAAAAAAATTAGATATTTTAGGATACTCTAAGGCTCCTAAAGAGGCAGTCACCTTACCAATTCATGAGATTCTTCATGAACACATGATTGATTTATGGGAGACTCCTCTCACTCTCTCTCCTCATTCTCGCAGGTTGGACACTATGTATCCTGTCCCTCCTTGTCCTGGGTTCCAGAAAACTCAGCTTCCTCACCATTCCATTGTGGTGCAGTCAGCTATGAAGAGGATAAAGAGTACAAAGACACTCTTCTGCTCCTCCAGGAAGAGAATGCAGGACCTTGGATGCTTTTGGTAGGAAAATCTTCCAGGCCAGTATGCTTATTGCCAGAATCAACTCATATAGCCTTTATATGGGTATGTTTCTGAAAAGTGGCAGAAAAGCTGCACACTTTCCTCCCTTTTATTCCAGAAGATAAAAGGGAAGAATTCCGCATGTGGCTTAAGCATACTCAAGACATCTCCAAGTTTTCAAACAGGGCAGCCTTTGACTCCTTTGAAGGTGCCAGTAGAGCCTCAGGCATTGCCATAGCTGCTCGCAGAATTGCTTGGCTCCAGGCTTCTGATTTAGAACCCTGGGTTCAAGATGGCTTAGGAAATCTGCCCTGTACAGGTGAAAATCTGTTTGGCAAAGAGTGGCAAATTAAAGCCACTCAAATGGATGCAGAGAATTCTGCTCTGGATAGACTTTCAAGGTCTACCTCCATTCCTGCCAAGAAAAAGTCTTTTTTCAAAAAGGGTAGGTTTCCTTCCACTTCTGGCCAACAATCTTCTACAGGTCGCTTTACCGCTAAGCGTCAGCAACCTAAGCAGGCCAGGCCTAAGTCTACAGGGGCTGCTGTAACCCAGCAGTCCCAACCCCCTCAGGGTTTTTGACTTGATGCTAGAGAACTTAGCTTTTCTGGCTTTAACACAGCCAGAACCTCTCACCATTCCAGGAAGGTTAGCTCATTTTGCTCCCAGATGGGAGCAAATCACATCAGAGCAGTGGACCCTCTCCATCATAAGAGAGGGCTACAAACTTCATTTCTCAGACCTTCCTCCCCACACCATGGTGAGACACTTCAATTCTCCCACATCTCTTCTGGACCTTTTAGGTCAGGAGATAACTACCCTTCTTGCCCAAGGGGCAATAGAAGAAGTTCCTCTTTTTCAACAAGGGTCGGGGTTCTACTCCCCCTATTTTCTCATTCCAAAGAAGACAGGGGGATACAGACCCATTCTAGATCTCAGAGAATTGAACAAATTTCTATGCAAGGAGAAGTTCAAGATGCTTTCTCTGGGCACTCTCCTTCCATACCTTCAAAGTCAGGATTGGCTTTGTTCTCTAGATCTCAAGGATGCGTACACTCATGTCCTCATCCATCCATCTCACAGAAAATTCCTACGTTTTCTGTTCCAGGGAAAACATTACCAATACAGAGTGCTTCCTTTCGGTCTAGCCTCTGCTCCAAGAGTGTTCACCAAATGCATGGCAATAGTTGCTGCATTTCTACGCACTCTGGGAATATTTGTCTTCCCATACCTGGACGACTGGCTCATCCGAGCTCCATCTCAGTCAGAGGCCCAGATTTCCCTGGACCGCACAAGGCGCATTCTGCAGTATCTGGGACTGGTGGTAAACCTCCCAAAGTCCCAGCTCATCCCTACTCAGTCCCTGGAATTCATAGGGGCCTGGTTGGATACCACCACTGCAAGGGCCTACCTTCCGCAGGCCCGTTGCCAACGTCTAGTGCAGCTAGCCTCCCAGATTCAGTCAAAGAGCCACTTAACTGCCAGGGAGATGCTACAACTGCTGGGCCACATGGCTTCCACAGTACATGTGGTACCCTATGCTCGCCTACACATGAGAGCAGCTCAATGGACTTTGTCCACCCAGTGGACTCAAGCTTCAGGAGCTCTCTGACCAAATAGCAACCTCCAAATGTCTCTTTTGGTCTCTCCAATGGTGGATATCCACTCAAAATCTGTTGCTGGGGTCCCCCTTCCAACAGTTGTTACCCCAAGCAACCCTCACAACAGATGCCTCCCAGACAGGTTGGGGAGCTCATCTACAGGACCTCTCCACTCAAGGCACTTGGTCCCCTCAGGAAACCTCTCTTCATATCAACCACTTGGAGCTTCGAGCAGTTTTTCTAGCTCTCAAGGTCTTCCATACCCTCCTCAGCTACAAGACAGTCCTCATCCATACGGACAATCAAGTAGCTATGTTTTATATAAACAAGCAAGGAGGAACTGGCTCTCTGTCGCTTTGCAACGAAGCTCTAAGATTGTGGGCCTTCGCCAGAGAGCATCAAATTCATCTCCTGGCAGTATATCTCCCAGGAATCCAAAACTCTTGGGCAGACAGACTCAGTCGAGTTCTGCTTCCACACGAATGGTCCCTGCACATGGATCAGGTACTCAGAATCTTTCAAGAATGGGGAACCCCGGACATAGACCTCTTTGCAAGTCCGTGGAATGCCAAACTTCCCCGGTTCTGTTCCAGAATTCCGTGTCAGGGGGTTCAGGCCAAGGATGCCTTCCTCCATCATTGGGGTCAGGGCTTCCTGTATGCCTTTCCACCCATTCCCTTGATTCCCAAGACTCTGTTCAAACTCCAGAGGGATCAAGGATCTATGATCCTCATAGCTCCACGCTGGCCACGCCAAGTGTGGTACCCTCTGCTTCTGCATCTCTCCCAAGCCCCCTCCCTGGACTTGGGAGCTGCTCCAGACCTTCTGTCTCAGGAGGAAAGGACTTTGTGGCACCCAAGTCCCTTTACCTCAGAGCTTGGTTACTGAAGGCCTAGACCTTCAAGACTTGAATCTTTCTCAGCAGGTGAAGGATATCCTCCATGCTTCCAGGAAACCTTCCACCAGGCGTTCCTATGCTTTTAAGTGGAAAAGATTTTCCATTTGGTGTGCTGAAAAGGGTCTTGACCCTCTGGCACTACCTTTAACTTCTTTGTTAGACTATCTCCTGCATCTCTCCAATGCAGGACTTAAGACAAATTCAGTAAGAGTCCATTTGAGTGCTATTGCAGCATCCCTTAAGCCCATCAATGGGCAACCTATCTCCTCTCATCCTCTTATTTCAAGATTCATGAGAGGCCTAACTTTAACTAAACCTCCCATTAGGCCTCCTCCGGTGGCATGGGACTTAAATTTGGTTCTTGGTCAGCTTATGAAGCCACCTTCTGAACCCTTAGCCACTACCTCCTTGAAATTTCTTTCCTGGAAGGTTATTTTCCTCATTGCAGTCACTTCTGCTCGCCGCATCAGTGAACTGCAGGCCTTAGTGGCTAATCCACCTTATACAAGGTTCCATCATGACAAGGTAGTCCTTAGGACAAATCCACACTTTATGCCTAAAGTGGTCTCACCTTTTCATCTTAATCAAGAGGTATATTTACCTGTCTTTTTTCCAGCTCCTCATGCATCCAGTGCAGAGAGGAATCTTCATACTCTGGATTGTAAAAGAGCTCTTGCTTTTTACTTACATAGGACACAGCAACATAGAAAGTCTTCCCAGCTTTTTGTTGCTTTTGATCCTTCTCACTTGGGACTTCCAGTCTCTAAGAGAACACTGTCCAATTGGATTGCTCAGTGTATTTCTTTCGCCTACCAGAGTAAGAACCTTTCTCTGGAGAGCCATGTCACAGCTCATAATGTGAGGGCCATGGCCACCTCTATGGCTCATCTAAATTCTGTGTCCATCGACCAGATCTGTCGAGCAGCCACCTGGGCCTCTGTTCATACCTTCACAGCCCATTACTGCTTGGACAAGGATTCCCGCCGGGATGTCTTGTTTGGTCAGGCTGTCCTCAGACACCTGTTCCATTCTTAAACAACTCCTGCCTTCCTTCCCTGGATGGATGCCTGAGATCCATAGGAGCAGCTCCTATTATAAATTACGGTCCACTTTAGTAGGACGTGAATAGATCTCTATTAAAAAATGATACGTCCAAAACTCTCCATATATGTAAGAAATATATATTTTATTAATCCTTTTCACTTATTTTCATTTTTCTCTGTTTTTCAAAATTTTCACACGCTATATATATCATCCACAATAGTCAGAATTCCTCTTCAGTAACTTTCAGCGTTCAATGTTTTTACTCTTCGGTAACTTTCACTGTTCAATGTATTTAATCTTATAAAAAGTCTTAGGGAAACTATGTGCCACCATTTAAAACCATCAGAACATTTTCTCTCCAAGGTTTCAGGTCTCTGAAACCTTGGAGAGAAAATGTTCTGATGGTTTTAAATGGTGGCACATAGTTTCCCTAAGACTTTTTATAAGATTAAATACATTGAACAGTGAAAGTTACCGAAGAGTAAAAACATTGAACGCTGAAAGTTACTGAAGAGGAATTCTGACTATTGTGGATGATATATATAGCGTGTGAAAATTTTGAAAAACAGAGAAAAATGAAAATAAGTGAAAAGGATTAATAAAATATATATTTCTTACATATATGGAGAGTTTTGGACGTATCATTTTTTAATAGAGATGAGATCCATAGGAGGACACAGACCCCTTTCAGGGTCTCATATCCTTGGGGATCTCCCAGGCATCTCAGCTAGGGAGTCCCCATATGTGAAGACTCATTCCTGCTTGTTCCTGGAGATAGCACAGTTACTTACCTGTAACAGGTGATCTCTGGGAACAGCAGGAATAAGTCTTCACAACCCACCCACCTCCCCTAGGAGTTGTATCTCTTTTCTATCTTTCCTTTCCTCTCTCTCTCTCTATTATCTCAGCTTTAAACTCGAACTGAGGAGAGTTGATTAGGAAAGGCAGGAAGGCAGCGTGCAGGCGATGTGGGATGCTCCCAAAAGCTTTCCTTTTTGGGAAGCTGGGGAGCGTTCCCGCGCAGGCTCCGTCGGTACCGACGTACCCATATGTGAAGACTTATTCCTGCTGTTCCCAGAGATCACCTGTTACAGGTAAGTAACTGTGCTGTCTGTTAAGACAGCCTCTCGTGGCTGAAGCCAGGTTTCAGATAAACAATGCACAATTAAGCCAAAGGAGCAGGTCTAAAAGTAAGCATTTTGGCGCACAAAGAGTGAATATTCAGGAGACCAAAGGAAAGTGATGTGGAGGGAGTTGCAATTAGAAGAGATGTAAAAAAGGCATGGATGTATAGGAACATTTCTCACCTTGGGCATGTGTACTGGTCAATCATCTCGCAGCACCTGGCATAAAGATAAAAGGAAACTAGAATGATGAAAATTCCTTATGACTCGGGAGGAATTTGCTGGTCAAAAATCACCTCTGAAAAGTAATTTCAATTAACTTACCTTGATAACTTAGAAAACTACTTTATCTTGCATAACACCTAGATACCTTCACCGCATGGCTGAGCATTTAGCCAAATTTTGCAATGCTCACCGCATTCAAAATTATTCAAATAACTTTACAAAGAAATTCCTGTATATGGTATGCAAAAAATTGAGGTGTCGTTGCCAGATCTCAAAGAAGGCTTATACAAAGGGGCAGGTCTGACCTGAAGAAACCCCAAGAGATGCTTTGCAGTTCACCTAGATCAGTGGTGTACCATGGGTCTCGGGCACCCAGGGGCGAGTATTTGTTTAATCTCCACATCCACCTGCACTCCACATAACCGTACTTAGTCACTGAGCATTACAATTGCACTTTTTTTTTGTTTGGATTTTCTTTTTTTTTTTTTTTCCACATTCTTCCCTTGAGTAATCTTTCATAAGGTGAACTCTGTGCAACCTCATATTAGAAACAGAAAAATGATGACAGAAAGACCATATTGCCTATCTAGTCTGCCTTTCTATATCAACCACTACAACAGTCCCCTTTTTTCCTTTAGAGATCTGTATTTGTCCTATGCTTTTTTTGAATTTAGATACTGTTCTCATCTCTACCACCTCCACTGGGAGTCTATTCCATGGATCCACCACTCTTTCCGTAAAGAAATATTTCTGCATATTATTCCTGAGTCTATCCCTTTTCACTCTCATCCTATGCCTCTCATAGCACAACTTGTTTTCAATCGAAAGAGGCTCTCCTGTGCATTTATGCCATGGAGATATTTAAATATCTCAATCATATCACCTCTATACTGCCTTTCCTCTAAAGCATACATATTAAGATCCTTAAGTCTGTCCTCTCATGCTCTATAATGAAGACCATTAACCATTTTAGTAGCCACCCTCAACACAGACTCCAACCTATTTATATCCTTTTGAAAGTGTGGTTTCTAGAATTGCACATAATACTGCAAATGAGGTTACATCAAAGACTTAGAGGCACTATTGCCTCCTTTCTTCTGCTAGCCATTCCTCTCCCTATGCACCCAAGCATCCTAGCTTTTGCTGTTGCCTTTTCGCTCCCTTGGATTGCTACAGACAGTTCATGACCTTGCATCTTTTAACATGAAATCTCAGCTGCCAAATTCTTGACCATTCTTCAAGCTTAGCTAGATCCCTCCTTGTGTTATCTACATGTTTCTGGGTGTCTGCTCTTGCAGATTTTGGTATCATCTGCAAAGAGGCAAACCTTACCCAACAGCCCTTCCGCAATAACACTAACAAAGATGTTAGAATCAGACCAAGGACAGCTCCCGGCAGCACACCACTGGTAACCACCTACTCAGAGTGAGCTCCATTCATCTGTGCCCTTTGTCGCCTCCCATTCAACCAATTCCTAACACAAGTGGTAAAGGCGCAAGTTGGGCATAGAGTGCAAGCCTAAGCAATATTCCTACATAGCTCACGTTTTTTCTGCACCATTGCTATGCACATTACCAGGGATGTAACATGGATTTTGAAGCATGTGACAGGCTGTCTGAGTCCATATGTAACATATTTACCACATTGTAACAGCACTAACTCCTAAGGCAAGTTTTTAGTTTGTCTACTCTATAACTTGTATCCAACTAGCAGTTGTAATGTTGGTAGGTTACTATTAAAACAAAATACATTATAAAAACATTATCTTATAACTTTTAATATTTACTCAGAAAGACTGCATATAAATGTTTTATTTATAAATAATTCTTAACAGCAAGATAGAAACATAGACAAATGATAGGTAAAGACCATATGGCCCATCCAGTCTGCCTATCCATATCACCTACCAAACTCTTCAATCCTTTCTTTTCGCTTAGAGATCTTCTGTTTTGTCTCATGCTTTCTTGAATTCAGATAGCCCTTACCTCAACCACCTCCACTGGGAGGCTCTTCTACACATCCACCAATCTTTCATTAAAGAAATATTTCCTCCGATTACTCCTGAGCCTATCCCCTTTCACCTTCATCCTATGCCCCCTTGTTCTAGAGCTTGCTGTCAGTTGAAAGGCTCTCTGCCTGTGCATTTATGCCATAGAGGGATTTAAGTCTCTATCATATCTACCCTTTCCAGTCTTTCTTCCAAAGTATACGTTGAGATCTTTCTGCCCCCATACACTTTATGATTAATACCACTGACCATTTTGGTAACCACCTTTTGCACAGACTCCATTCTGTTTTATAGCCTTTTAAAGGTGCATGCTCCAGGAACAAGCAGGAAGTCAGTTCTCACTTAGGGTGACGTCGGCACCGATGGAGCCCTCGTGGAGCAATTCCCCAGCTTTCAAAGAAAGCCTATGGGATTGCTGCCATGCATGCATGATCCTCTTCCTGCCCAAGGGTTCCATCTTGCTCAGTCTCCCTTTTTCCGCAGAGCCCTTCAGATGCACTTCCTCGTCCCTCGGAAAAAGTATTTTGAGTTCAGCCTACAGGCCTATCTCTTTTCCAGTTGCATCGGTCCTCTACCCGTTCTTCCCCTGCTCTACCTTTTTAGAGCCATCAGGGGACATTTTTCTTCGCCTCTTTTATTTTTAATGGGCTTCGTGCCCTCTTTTCCTCCAACCGCTGGCCGTGTGGGTCTTCGACCTCGCGGGGGCCATTTTTGCCACTATGGCAACCGGATTCAAAAAATGCGATAGATGCTCTAAGAACATGTCGCTTATGGACACCCATGAATGTTGCTTGCAGTGCCTTGGGGCTGACCATGATCCAGAGCTCTGTTCACTTTGTAAGAAAACATCCTCCAAAGCCCTGATCAGTTGTAAGCAGAAGTCCGAAGACATTTTCAGAAAGGCCACCTCGGAGTCCCTGGTGGCGCCCTCCGTAGTCTCTCCTCCAGTGGGATCCCCCACCTCTGCCCTGTGCTCTCAGCAGCACTCCGACCAGGGGTCCCCTGAAGTGGAGTGGTGCAAGAAGAACACCTCAAGTTGCTGTTCGAGGCCCCCAGCAAGCACGAGCGCTCCCACACAGTTGCTTAGCTCCCTTCGGCGTTCCCGAGAGTTGGACAAGGAGCATCCCTGCAAGGTACCTCTTACAGATACGGAGGTCTCTGGCAATGGCACCCGGTCTCCTGAGGGCCATCCCAGCGAGGACCCCTCTCTCCTCCTCAATACCCGACCCAGTGACTCCGTTGTCGGCATCGCAGGGCCCCATGCCTGCGTGGGAGTCCAGCATGCTGGCGCTAGAATGCAGCATTTCTGCATTCATCGCTTTGAAGCAGGTGCTCACAGCCAGCTTTGCTGGCTCACGCCCAGAGACAGAGGTTCCCTTGCATGGGACGCCTAAACCCATCCAGGAAACCCCCAAAGCCATGGGCCTCATGAGGGTCCTCGACGTCTGTCTCGCTCGCCTTCCTGTTCCTTAGGGCCTCCGGCTCCAAGCAGGCCTCGGCGGCTAGACAGGGCGATAAGCCTGGCTCGGATCCCTCATCAGACCTTGGACTGGGAGACCTATGGGGATACCTCCACAGAAACCCGTGCCCATCAGCACCTTCCGTTAGACCCCTCCCTGCCCACATTTCAGCAGCGCGCGCCACCCGAGGACACCACCTTCCTGGTGTTTGTCTGAGATATGGCACGGGCTCTCAGCCTGGCCACCCAGGCTGAGGAGGGCCCTCAAGCTGAAGAGCTTGATATCCTTCAGTAGAAGTCCCCACCTCAGGAGTCTTACCGTCCTGATTCCTCCCATCCTGTTCAGGCTGCTACTCCGCATGTGGGAGGTGCCTGCCTCTGTTCCCATCCTGAGTAAGCACCTCGATACCATGTACAAGGTCCAGCACGGCCCTGGGTTCACGAAAACACAACTGCATGGTGGTGGAGTCAGCCATGAGGAAAAAAAAGCTTAAGTCACACTCTTCAGTTCTCCCGGGCAGGGAGTCGAGAGCCCTCAACGCCCTAGGCTGCATGGCCTACCAGGGGTCTATGCTCTCTTGCCGTATTCAGGCATACCAGTTATACATGGGCATGTTTTTGTGCAACTTGGCCAAGAAGCTCGGAGGTTTCTCCATGGGCCTCGAGGGTGAACCCCTCAATAGGTTCAGTACCCTGCTAAAGTTTGTCGCAGACTGCTCAAAATACCTCTCACGTGCCACCTATGATGGCTTTGAGTCCTCTGCTCGAGTGGTGGCCGCTGGCATCAGAGCCCGTTGCCAGGCATGTCTCCAATCCTCATATTTGGAGCAGTGGGTACAGGAGAAACTCCTGGACGTACCCTGCCTCAGTGAGCAACTCTTTGGCAAACTGATGGAGCACAAGGCTGCGGAGATAGACTGAGTTAGTTTCCTGAATCCATCTCTTGTGCAAGACCTCCACCCTGCCTTGAAAGAAACAGACCAAAAAGCTTTTCTTTCCGGGGAAGGGCCTTCCCTACTGTGGCTACCCACCATACCCACCCACTCCCATGCCAACCACTGCAGCACAAGGGAAGTCTGGGCCCCAGGGTCATCACAAGCTGAAAGGGCCCAAGGCCCAAACACTGGCATCGCCTCCACCCTCGCAGGACTTTTCACACCAGCTGCATAGCCTTTCACCACCCGGCAACTCGGCAGCTGGATGGGGGGGCCCCTGTCCTCCTTTGCCCCTCAGTGGGCTTCCATCACCTCAGACACCTGGGTCCTCTGGGTAATCCGGAACAGCTATCTCCTCCGTCTGGACAGACTTCCCCCTCCGTTCTCCTCCGTGGAGCCTCCTCGATTCCCCACACATCAGGTCTTCCTGCAGTGGGAATTAATCAACCTCACCCAGGGGCGGTCGAGAGGGTGCTGTTGCACCTCCGAGGTCGGGGCTTCTATTCCCGATACGTCCTCGTTCCGAAGAAGACTGGGGGGTCTGTGGCCCATCCTCGGCCTCCGAAAGCTAAACAAGTTCTTGGTGTGGGAGAAGTTCAAGATGTTATCCCTTGGTGTGCTGCTGCTCTTCCTCCGGCAGGGTGACTGTCTATGCTGCTTGGATCTAAAGGACACTTACACCCACATTTTTATTCATCCCCAGCACAGGCAGTACCTGCACTTCAGGGTGCAGGGGGAGCACTTCCAGTACAGGGTGCTCCCCTTTGGCCTCGCATCCGCCCCACGGGTCTTCACAAAGTGCCTCTCCACGGTCGCTACCTCCTTCAGGCATCAGGGCATACCGGTCTTCCCCCTACCTCAACGACTGGCTCGTCACGGGATCCTCTGTCAAGGAAACCCACCTGGCAGCATCGCAAACGATTCTCCTGCTCGAGTGCCTGGGTTTCTTGGTGGTCAACTATCCCAAGGCCTTAGAATTCATCTGCGTACACCTCAATACTCCAGCGGGCGACTGCCTTTCTGCCAGCGGAGCATGCTGACCGCCTCTGGGCCCTGGTGGCCCAGGTCCAGAGCACCTCTCAGGTCACGGCCCGAGCTATGCTCTGCCTCCTGGGCCACATGGCCTCTACTGTCCATGTCATTCCTCACACCCGCCTACACATGCAGACAATTCAGTGGTGCCTCAGCGCCCAGTGGAGTCCATCCATCGGCCACCTCGGGGACCCTGCAAGGGTCTCCCACAGTCTTCGACTGTCCCTGGGCTGGTGGCAAAACCTCGCAACCTCCTCCAGGGGTTGCCCTTCCAGATCCCGCAGCATGAGAGAGTGCTGACAGTAGATGCCTCCCTGCTGGGGTGGGGAGCCCTTTGCGGTGTGTTGTGCATACAGGGGCAATGGTTGCTCGTGGAGTCTCAACAGAAAATAAACTTGCTCGAGCTCTGGGTGGTTCAGTGGGCCCTGAGGGCCTTTGAGGATCACCTCAGCAGAAAGTCGGTGCTTGTGCAGACCGACAACTGCATGGCGATGTTCTAAATCAACAAGTGGGTACTGGATCACGCTCCCCCCCCCCTCTGCCGGGAATCGGTCCTTCTCTGCTCCTTCGTCTTCCGTCAGAGGATGACCCTCAGGGTGGTCTAGCTCCTGGGCCAGGAGAATGTCCTAGCGGACAGACTCGACAGAATCCTCCACCCTCACGAATGGCAGCTGGATCCAGGGATGGCCAGCTGGCTGTTTCACCAGTGGGGAACTCCAGCCATGGACCTATTTGCCAGCCCGTCAAACACACAGCTCACCTGCTTCTGCAGCCCAATGTAGCACCCGGGCAGGGAGGGCCCGGACGTGTTTCTTCTGAGCTGGTCTTCCAGCCTGCTCTATGCGTTCCCCCCACACCTCTCATTGCGAGGACCCCTCCACAAACCTCAGCAGGACCAAACATCAATGATCCTTGTAGCTCCCTCGTGGCCTCAACAGCCCTGGTTCCCGCTCCTGCTCCGGCTGTCAACGGAGCCCCAAGTTCCCCTGGGCTGTGCCCTGGGCCTACTAATGCATGAGGAGGGATGGGTGCTGCACCTGAACCTGGCCTCACTATCCCTTACAGCCTGGCGGCTGAACGGGTCTCCTTAGCCCCGCTGGGCATTCCGGACGAGGTCAAGGAGGTCCTCCTTGAGTTGAGGAAGACCTCGACTAGACGAGCTGACGAGCTTACACCTTCAAGTGGCAGTGCTTCTCGTTCTGGTGCTCCGGGCTCCAGATCGACCCATTCTCTTGCCTCACTCGGTGGGTCCTTTAGTACCTCCTCCATCTTTCGAAGGAGGGCATGAAGTCTAACTCCGGGGTACATTTGAGCACCATTTCGGTGAATCACCTCCCCATCAAGGGCAAGCCCCTCGGGGCAACCCTTGGTCACCTGCTTTATGCAGGGTCTCTTGCTGTCCAGGCTGCCCATCTGGCCTCCCCTGGTGGAATAGGCTCTAAACATAGTGCTCATGCATCTCATGTGTTCACCCTTCGAGCTGATGGCAATGTGCACGCTCCAGCATCTATCCTGGAAGGTAGTCTTCCTGGTGGCTCTGACCTCGGCCTGCTAAGTCAGTGAGCTCCAGGATCTCATAGCTGATGCCCCTTACACTAGATTCTACAGGAATAGGGTGGTCCTCTGTACCCACCCCAAGTTACTCCAAAGATTGTTTCGGACTTCCATCTCAATCAGGAGATTCTTACCGACTTTCTTTTCAAGACCCCATGCCGACCAGGCATCGGTGGCTCTCCATACACTCGACTGCAAAAGGGCTCTTGTCTTCTGTCTTCAGCAGGCAGGAAGAGGTACTAATGCCACTGTATAAGTCGCTGGTGAGGCCTCACTTGGAATATTGTGTTCAGTTTTGGAGACCATATCTTGCAAAGGATATAAAAAGGCTGGAAGCAGTTCAGAAAAAGGCAATCAAAATGATTTGGAGCCTGCGTCAGGTTTATGAGAAGAGACTTGAAGACCTAAAGGAAGAGAGGAGGGACAGGGGAGATATGATTTAGACCTTTAGGTGGGGGGGGGGTTTCAAGATGGCGGCAGCTGCCGTTCCTGTGTGAGAGCGTTTTTTTTTCCTACCTGAATGGGACGGAAGCGCAAAGGCAAGGGGGGGACTTTGCCTTCTCAATTCCCTTCTGCCTCAACGCCGATTGCCTCTGGTCCGATGGATTCTTTTGTTTTGCGCTCTAGCCGGGCTGTGACAGAAATAGGGGAGGAATCCCGAGCTGAGATATCGCCGGAGTCTGGAGGCTCGGCGGTTACTTCGGGTCTATCTCTCTCTCCTGTGAGTCCTGCACCGAAGGTTTCTCGTGCCCTGTCCCTTCCGGAAGGGTTCCTGGAGCTTGGCTCCCACCCGAAGTTGGAGGCAGCCGGTGGCTAGAGTGGGCCAGGAAAAGAGGCATGGTTGTCCTGTAGGAATGTTATTCCTGCAGTGTCTTCATCGTTTACCCCAACGGTGCCAAGTAAGGGGGATTCCACAGGCTTGTTACCTGTGGAGGATCGAGAGCCTGTAGCAGGAATGGCTGCTGGTGAGATGAAATCTGATCCGGGCTTACCATTTTCTCTGCCGAGACCGGAGAGTTTTACATTGGAATCGATTTGGCAGGCGATTCTTTTTCTTGGGGAGGCCCTGGTACCACGGGTAACATCTTTGGAATAGAAAGTGAATAATGAATCTTTGATTGTGGAGGGTTTGGATCAACGAGTGAATGTTTTGCAACCAGAAGTGGCAGAGATGCAACAGAAGTTGGAGGGATTGGAAGTGCAGTCAGATGCTTTTCAGAAGAACTTTACATCTATTCAAGCTAAGTTGGAACACTTGGACAATCTTGCAAGAATGAATAACTTGCGGTTAATTTCCCTAGAATTTCCTCTGTATCTCCGAGTGAAATGTTTAAACGATATTTAAATGAGGTGTTGGGGGTTTCTGCTGAATTATTTCCCCCCTTGGTGAGGGCTTATTATCTACCGAAAGGTAAATTGTCCCCTGTGGTAGCTCAGGAGGGAACTGATTTGGCACAATGTAATATTCTAAATGTAACTGATTTATTGGAGAAATCTATGGATGAGACTCCTGTCTCCTCTACCTTGCTGGTAACTTTTGCATTGTTATCTGATAGAGAGTGGGTGTTGAGGCTTTTCTTTAGGAAGAGGAATTTATCCTTTAAAGGGTTAACGGTAAGAATATACCCGGATTTGGCTAGGGATACATAGAGGCGTAGGAGAGAGTTTCTCTTGTTACGCCCTGGTATCCTTCAGTTGGGGGGGGCCTGTTTTCTTAAATTTCCATGTAAGTGTTTGGTAAAATATAAAGGGGTTTCCTATATTTTTTATGATCCCTCCCAACTCACAGCGTTCATTAATGCTAGGCGGCTGGAATCTTCTGTTAACCCCTCACTTGATCTCACATAATCATTATTGTCACGGTTGGATAGCTTGCTTAAAAATTTGGTTATATTGTTTGATATAGATATACCCCCCGTCTGTATAATATTGTGGGCTGGTGTGGAAGATATTTCTTTCTTTATCTCTCTTGTTTGAGGGTTGTTTCCTTGCTGTTTATGAATTATGTTTAATTACCGACTTATCTTCCTTTTTCTTCAAGGAATGCCGCTGTTGGCTTTCTTGTTTCTTTTTTGTTAAAAATTTGCATAAATAAATTTTTTTTAAAAAAAAATGATTTAGACCTTTAAATACTTAGAGCATTAATGGACAAACAAACCCCTTCCTAATACGGAGAAGCTGTAAAACCAAAGGGCGTAACATGAAGCTGCAAGGGGGTAAACTGAAAGGCAATGTGGATGCTTGGAATGCTTTCCCGATGGACGTGGTGGGGACAAACACAGTGACAGAATTCAACATGGCATGGGAGAGACACCGTGGATAAAATCAAAATAAACATAACTATCTTATATCTCAACAAATAGGGGTGACCTACACGGAGCAGTGGGTACACCCCTAAACAAAGGCATGGGGAGGGGTGACCTGCACAGAGCGGCATGTGCACCTACCCTTGCCGCCTTGCTGGGCAGACTAGATGCACCATACTGGTCTCTATCTGCCGTCATATACTATATTAAGGAAACAGGCCTAAAGTTCCTTTAAAAGAACCACAGAGTTCTCCAGGAACAAGCAGAAAGTCAGCCCTCGCTTATGGGTGACGTCAGCACAGACGGAGCCCGCGTGGAGAAATTCCCCAGCTTTCAAAGAAAGCCTTTGGGATTGCTGCCACGCATGCATGGTCCTCTTCCCACCCAAAGGTGCCATTTTGCTTAGTCTCCCTTTTTCCGCAGAGCCCTTTGGATACACATCCTCGCCCCTCGGAAAGAGTTTCATTTTCAGCCTCTGGGCCGTGTTTTTTCCAGTAGCACCAGTCCTCTTCCGTCCTCCCATGCTCTCCTTTTTTCTTCGAGAGAGACGATATCCTTCATTAAAGGGGTTTTTTTTGCAAAAAAAAATGTCCTTCAAGGCCCTGCTCAGTCATAAGCAGAAGTCCGATGATATTTTCCAGAAGGTGGCCCCAGAATTCTTGGCGGCACCCTCTTGTCTCTCCGCTGGTGGGATCCTCCACTTTGGCTCCGCCTTCTCGGCAGCACTCCAAACAGGAGTCCCCTGGAGTGGAGCAGCGTAAGAAGGCCTCAAAGTCACTGTCGGGGGCACTGGATAAGCATGAGTGCTCTAGCGTTCAGTCACTTAGCCCCCTGCGGCGTTCCCGAGAGTCGGACAAGGAGCAGCCTCGAAAGGTACCTTGTACAGATAGAGGCCTCTGGCGATGGCACCCAGACTCCTGAGGGTTGTCCCAGT
The DNA here is from genome assembly GCA_033557465.1 of Ichthyophis bannanicus. Taxonomy (NCBI): domain Eukaryota; kingdom Metazoa; phylum Chordata; class Amphibia; order Gymnophiona; family Ichthyophiidae; genus Ichthyophis; species Ichthyophis bannanicus. Next base: position 1,811,410,099 of record CM066031.1, on the reverse strand, counting down.
GAGGATCCCCTCTCCTTCTCCATGCCAGAACCAGTAATCCCGGTGTTGGAGTCACAGGGTCCCACACCCGTGTGGGAGTCCCAAATGCTGGCATTAGAGCGCAGCGGTTCTGCCTTCTTAGTTGCTCAGCAGTCGCTTATGCCCACACGGCTGGCCCATGCCTCGAGAGGGCCACCAAAACCCACCCTGGAAACCCCCGAGAACCACAGGCCTTGTGAGGGTCCTCGGCGCCTGTCTCATTTGCCTTCCCAGTCCTTGGGAGCGCAATCCTCCAAGGCCTCTGGCTCCAAGCGGACCTCAGCCTCTGGACAAGGCGACCTGCCCGAGTCAGACGACAACTCAGACCTATTAGGCTGGAAGTCAGACGGGGCTACTTGCCTGGAGACCCATGCCCACAGGGATCTCCCTTCAGACGCATCCCTGCCCGCCTATCAGAGGCGTTTGCCACCCGAGGACACATCGTTCCTGGCGTTTGTGCGGGACACGGCATGGGCCCTCAGCCTGGCTACGCAGACTGAAGAACCGCAAGTTGAGGAGCTCCATATTCTACAGTATGAGTCCCCGCCTCGGGAGTTTTACTGTCCCCCCCATATTGTCAAAGCTGCTGCTCCTCCACATGTAGGAAACATGTGCTTCAGTCCCCATTGTGAGTAAGTGCCTCAACGCCATGTATAGGGTCCAGCGTGGCCCGGGGTTATGAAAGATCCAGCTTCCACACAGTTCCATGGTTGTGGAATTGGCAATGTGGAAGCAAAAAAGCCTGGTCTGTCTCTTCGGTCCCTCCAGCAGGAGTTGAGAGCCCTCGACGCCCTGTGGCGAAAGGCCTATCAGGGTTCAATGCTCGCTTGCTGTATCCAGGCATACCACCTGTATATGGGCATGTTCCTGCTTGACTTTGCCAAGGAGCTCAGTGGTTTCGCCACAGGCCTCGGGGGTGAACCCCTCCTAAGGTTCCAAACCCTCCTGAAATCCATTGCGGAGTGTTCAAAGTATCTCTCCCGTGCCACATATGACGGGTTTGAGTCCTCTGCCCAGGTAGCGGTGGCCGGCATCGGGGCCCAGGCATCAGGCAAGTCTCCAGTCTTCGGACCTGGAGCAGTGGGTCCAGGAGAAGCTCCTGGATGTCCTTTGCCTTGGCGAGCAACTGTTTGGTAAACCTATGAAGGATAAGGCCGCTGAGATAGAAATTGGGTTCATGACCCGAACTCGTCTCTCATGCAAAATCTCCCTCCCTCCCTAGGAGGAAGCAGAAAACCAAGAAGCTGTTCTTCCAAAGGAAAGGGTACAGGGGTTACCCGCCTTTCCCACCCACCTCTGCACCGGCTCCCAGCACCCAGGGGAAGGGGGAGGTACACATGGCCACCATAAACCTAAGGGGCATAAGACCCAACCACCAGAGCCACCCCAATCTTCGCAGGGGTTTTGATACTATCAGCATAGCCTCTCGTCCCCCCCGGAGGCTCTTCCACCGGTGGGGGGACGCCAGTCCCTATTCACCTCAGAGTGGGCCTCAATCACATTGGACACCTGGCTCCTCCGGGTGGCCAAGACAGGTACCGTCTCTGTCTAGACAGGCGCCCTCCTCCCTTCTACCCAGCAGAGCTTGTTTGTCTAACCACCTCACCCAGCGAAGCATTCGAGAGGGTACCACAGCACCTTCGAGGACAGGGGTTCTACTCTCGCTACTTTCTTGTCCCGAAAAAGACGGGGGGGGGGGGGCCTGCGCCTCATCCTCTGCCTCAGAAATCTCAAGTTCCTGGTGCGGGAAAAATTCAAAATGTTATCACTTGGTGCCCTGCTGTCCTTCCTCCAGCAGGGCGATTGGCTATGCTCCTTAGACATCAGGCACACTTATGCTCATATCTTAGTTCACCCCCAGCACAGGCAATACCTGCGCTTCAGGGTGCAGGGGGAACACTAGCAGTACAGTGTTCTCCCCTTCGGGCTCACATCCGCACAGTGGGGTTTTACAAAGTGCCTCTCTGTGGTCACCACCTTCCTCAGGCAGCAGGGCATTCCCATCTCCCCTACCTCGACTGGCTCATCACGGGGTCCTCGATCGGCACATCGTACACGATCCTTCTCGAGCGCCTTGGCTTCCTCGTCAACAAGTCCCACCTCAAACCGGTGCAGGCCCTGGAGTTCATCGGTGCATGCCTCGACACGGTACAGGCGACCGCCTTCCTTCCCACAGACTGAGCAGACCGCCTTCAGGCCGTGGCATCCCAGATCCAGAACAGGACTTGGGTCACGACACAGGCCATGCTGCGCCTCCTCGGGCACATGGCCTCCACCATCCATGTGGTCCCCACACCCACATGCACATGCCCAGTGGTGCCTCAGGGCACAATGGAGCCAGGCCCTCGGCCACCTCAGAGACCCTATCTGGGCCTCCCGCAGTCTCCACAACTCGCTGAGCTGGTGGTGGGACCCCTGAAGTCTCCTTCGGAGAATGCCTGTCCAGACCCCACAGCACGAGCTCGTCCTAACAATGGATGCTTCCCTTATGAGGTGGGGAGCCCACTGCGGCGCTTTCTGCACCCAGGGGCAGTGGTTGCCCGAGGAGTCTTAGCAGAAGATCAACCTGCTCTAGCTTCAAGCGGTCCGATGGGCCCTGAGGGTCTTCAAAGACCATCTGAGGGGGGAAGTCGGTGCTCGTGCATACAGACAACAGGGTAGTCATGTTTTACATCAACAAGGAGGGGGGAACAGGATCACTCTGCCGAGAGGCGATCCTCCTTTGTGTCTTGCTGGGGGATGACTCTGTGAGCAGTCTACCTCCCTGGACAGGAGAATGTTCTCATGGACAAAACTCAGCAGGATCCTCCGCCCACACAAGTGGTGCTTGGATCCGGAGGTCGCCGAAGTCTTGTTCTATCGGTGGGTGACCCCACCCATATACCTGTTTGCCAGTCCAGCGAATGCACAGCACCCTTGCTTCTGCGGTCCGACTCCGCACCCGAGCAGGGTAGCTCTGGATGCGTTCCTCTTGATCTGGACTTCCAGCCACCTTTATGCATTCCCTCCCACTCCTCTCATTGTGCGGACCCTCCACAAGGTTCAGCGGGACCAGGTTTCAGTGATCCTTTGGCCTTGACAGCCTTGGTTCCCGCTTCTACTCTGGCTCTCATCTAAGCCCCCAGTCCCCCTGGACTGCGCCCTGGGTCTGACACAGGAGGAAGGTCGCATGTTCCACCCGAACATGGCCTCCCTGTCTCTTGCAGCCTGGCGGCTGAACGGGTCACCTTAGTTCCCCTGTGCCTCCCGGAGGACATCAAGGAAATCCTCCTCGTGTTGAGGCAGGACTCAACAAGACGGGCGTACAACTTTAAGTTATATAATCTAATCAAATCAGCTCCACTCTTTACCTTGAAGATTGTAACTGCTTTCATATAACCGTTACCCTGACCCGAAAGCTCTTTGAATAGCAACTAGGTCTCAGACTAGAACTAGGCTGATTCCTGAACCACCATAAACATATGGGTTCAGTGCCTAAAATTGCATCAATGACCTAATATGTTGCTATTTATAATATTTAAGTGGCAATATTTCTCGACCTGGTGCTCCGAGCTTCAGATGGACCCGTTCTCCTGCTCTTCCCAGTGGATTCTCCAGTACCTCCTCCACCTCTCAAAGGCTGGGCTGAAATCCAATTCGGTCAGGGTACACCTGAGCACCATTTCAATGAACCACCTCCCTGTTGAGGGAACACCCTTCTCAGGGCAGCCCTAGGTCTCTCACTTCATGCGAGGTCTATTGCTTTCCAAGCTTCCCACCTGGCCTCTGCTGGCAGAGTGGGACCTCAGCGTGGTGCTGATGCCGCTCACGTGAGCATCCCTTGAGCCGATGGCGACATGCTGCCTTTGGCATATCCCTTGGAATGTGGTCTTCCTGGTGGCCTTGACTTTGACTTGCCGAGTCAGCGAACCTCAAGCCCTCATGTCTGAGGCTCCATACACCAGGTTCTACGGGAACAGGGTGGTCCTCTGCACCCATCCTAAGTTTCTACCGAAGGTAATCTCTGACTTTCATCTCATCTCAACCAGGAGATAGTCCCTCCGACCTTCTTCCCAAGACTGCATGCCAACCAGGCATCGGCAGTGTTGCATACACTCGACTGCAAGAGGGCTCTTGCCTTCTACCTCACAACTTATCGCTTTCTCTTCCAATTCCTCCAGGCGCTTACATCAGGTTCGACTCCTTTCCTCCGCTTCTGCCCCCCCTTCTTCTGCGCCATCCACTCTCAGCCCGAACGCCCTTGCCTCCTTTTCAAATAAGGTTCAGGCTCTTCACTTATCTTTCCCTGCCTGTCCCCCTCCTCTCTCCCCCCTCTCTCCCCGTTGCCAATATGCTCTCCCCTTCCTACTCATACCTTCCCTCACACCTGGTGCACGTTCAGCACCATCACCTCCGCCGAGCTCATTAAAGCCATTTCCTCTTCCCATCAGACTACCTGTCCTCTTGACCCCTTCCCTTCCCCTGGTTCCTTAACTCTTCTCTCGCCCTCATCCCTTTTGCTCTGGCCATTCTTAACTCCAGCCTCACTTCTGGTCATTTCCCTACTAGTTGGAAACACGACATAGTCTGCCCCCTTCTCAAAAAGCCCACCCTGGACCCTGCTATCCCTGCCAATTGGTGCCTGGTCGCCAATCTCCCCTTCCTTTCCAAGATCCTTGAAAAACTAGTCTTCTCTCAGCTTGCCACTCACCTTGATTCCACCTTCTCCCTCCATTCACGTCATTCTGGGTTCCGTGCTGGCCTCAGCACTGAGACCATCCTTCTAGCCCTCCTCTCTGAAATCCAACGCTCTCACAACCATGGTGATCTTTCTCTTGTTTCACGTGACCTCTCCTCTGCCTTTGATGTTGTCGATCACCGTACCCTTCTCTCACGTTTGTCTGACCTGGGAATCTATGGCACGGTTCTGGAGTGGTTCCGTTCTTTCCTTTCCTCTCGCACCTTTGCTGTCCATATGGGTCCTCATGTCTCTCCCTCCCTCCTGCTCCAATGTGGGGTTCCGCAGGGTTCTATTCTTGCTCCTCTACTCTTTAACGTTTTTCTCACCCCTCTAGCCTTACTCATCCAGCAGTCAGGTATCTCCTCTTATATCTATGCCGACGATATTCTCCTAGTCCACCACACCTCCCCCTCTGCTCCCGACCTTTCCCCACTCAACGACTGCCTCTCTTGTGTTGCCTCCCGGTTCAGCTGTAACTTTCTCCATGTTAATCCGTCCAAATCCTCTGCTATTTGGTTCTCTTTCGGTGCCCCATCTCCTACTCTGTCCCCCATCATGTCCACCTACCCCATCCCTCTTGTTCCTACCCTTCGATACCTTGGTGTCACCCTTGATACTTCACTTTCTTTTCATCAACATATCTCCTCGGTAGTGCGCACATGTTTCTTCCATCTCCATAAAATCAGATCTATCCGCCCGTTTCTTTCCACTCCCGATATCACTACTCTTGTTCTTTCCCTCGTGATCACTCGCCTATACTACTGCAGTGCTATCTTCGCAAGTCTTCCCCGTTATCAACTCCGCCGTCTTCAGCTAGTTCAGAACACTGCCGCTCGCCTCATCACCCATGCCCCTGCGAACGCTCATGTCACTCTCTCCCTTTTCTCTCTTTATTGGCTTCCCATCTCTGTTCGTTTTATCTATAAACTTCTCACCATCACCCATAAAGTACTATACACTGGTGTTCCGCAATATTTAGCCGAGCTTATCCACCTTCAATCAGCTCCCGTCTCCTCCGTTCCGCTCATGATAATCGGCTCTTTCTCCCTCCCCCATCTCAGGCCCATCTTGAGCTCACCCGTCACTCTGCTTTCTTTTTTCACAGTCCCACCCTCTGGAATTCTATCCCGCACTCCCTTCGCACCAAATCCTCCTTCCCTCAGTTCAAATCACTCCTTAAAACCCACCTCTTTCTTCAGGCCTATGACCTCCTTGCCCCCGCCGATGGCTCGGACCTCCCCTCGTCCTGTCTCCCCTCCCCACATCCGGTTTAGTTGTCTCCTGTTTAATCTGCCCACAGCTCTCTAGTTGCTCCATATCTATGTTTTCTCTCATGCTGCTCTTCAACCTGCTCTTTGTTTCGTCTTAACTTTCCTGTCTTTTAATGGTGTTCCTTTTCCTTTCTATCTGTCGTAGCCCACAGTTTGTTGTATTGTACACTGCCCTGACGCTTCGGCAAGGGCGGTATATCAGGTTTTGCAATTAAAGATAAAGCATACCCAGGATCATCGCAAGTCCTATTGGCTCTGTCGCCTACGACCCCAATCTCCTGGGTCAGGCAGTCACCAAGCGCACCATCTCCATCTGGGTGGTGGAATGCATTGCATTCATCTAGGCGAAGGCGGGCGCCCTGCTGGGTTGACAGGTCACAGCGCACGGCGTCTGAGCTGGCTTCGTTGCACTCAGTGTCTAACGGACATCTGACGGGCTGCGACCTGGTCTTCAGTGAACACTTTCGCTGTCCACTACTGCCTGGAGAGGGAGTCCTGCCGGGACAGCACCTTCAGCCAGGCTGTACTCTGTAATCTGTTCAGGGTATAAGCAACTCCTGCCCTCTGACCCATCTTTGGCTACTGAGAGCTTTGTCCCAGGGACTCGAAGACTCTGGTTCCTCTGGGCATTGACTTCTGCTCATGGCCTCGCAGAGCTGTTTTTGGGTTACAGGCTTGGTAGCCTGTAGCTGAGGAGTCCCATAAGTGAGGACTGACTTCCTGCTTGTTCCTGGAGAAAGTGTAGTCGCTCACCCATAGGAGGTGTTCTCCAGGGACAGCAGTCCTCACTATCCTCCCAACTCCCCTGAAGAGTTTTTTGTTTTATTTATTTATTTTTTGTCCTTCCCTTGCCATCTGCTTAAGGTTCTAGCTAGGGGACCTGACTGGGTAAGATGGCACCTTTGGGCGGGAAGAGGACCACGCATGTGTGGCAGCAATCCCAAAGGCTTTCTTTGAAAGCTGGGGACTTGTTCCGCGCGGGCTCTGTCGGTGCCAAACATCACCCATAAGTGAGGACAGAATTCCTATAAGTGAGGACTGATTCCTGCTGGAGAACACCTGTTACAGGTGAGTAACTATGCTGTCTCCTTGAAAATGGGAAAAATGATTGTTAATAATTTCAAGGTTAATCTACAAACATGGCTGGAATGGGAGGGTGACAGTCACTGATGATGAGAACATATAGGGGGTTAGTTACTAAACTACAGTAAAATCCTAGATTCTAGGCTTTTACTGCAGCTAGTTTACCATGGCAACCATGGGAAAATAATGCCAGCTCAAAACTATTTTTTTTCCTGTTGGGAGCATCAGTCCTCTAAAACAGTCTTTCTCAACCTTTATTTTGTGGCGCACACATCCAATTTTGCATGACCCTCACTCTGTGCCTCCCACTAGCAGAGAGAGCATCGTTTTTAATCTCATTCTGTTGGGTTTAGTCTGTGTGAGGCAAGGAGGGGAGTAAGGCTACTTGATGTCTTGTGGATGAATTTGGGATACTTGTTCTGTAGTGTGAGTATCAAGCAGGCAGTTCGGTATAGAAAGCAGGTGGCTTTTCTCTGGGGCACTGTCCGATGGAAAGAAGTTCATGAGGGTGTTGCCCCATGCATAACTATGCTCTACACAGTCATGACCCCATGTCCTAATTATGTCCTATCAGTCATCCCAAGGCACACCAACGACTTTCTAAAGGCAGACATAGCTCACTAGTTGAGAATCACTGCTGTAAAGCATGGCCTGATGCTCCCAACCACTTAAAGGGGGAGTGTGTATAAGGTGGTGTTGGTGGTCTAGGGGGGTCCCTACCCCGTCATCAAGTAGTGAAGGCCCCTCTCTTTCCACACATGGCTCCCCCACCCGCAGACACCATCAGAGGCCCACCCTTTCCCCTTTAAGCCCCTCAAACCCAATCCAGCACCCCCACCCATAAGGAGCCGTCCCCCCTGGCCTACCTTAACTCACTCCTGGTGGTCTAGTGGGGCCTGGCTGGGAGTGATCCCCACTTATTCCCATCCAGGCCAGCACCAGGTTTAAAATACACCCTTGATCTCTTAGGTGACCTCTTGACTACGGATTACACTTTATACTTATTGTCCCTTTTGAGAAAGTAGAGCTGGTAGTGTCAGGACACATGATGTTGGCCAGATGCACTGGCCAATAAATACCATCTTCAAGTTGCTATTATTTTTCCCTGAATAACACAGCTTGCACTAAATTACTACAAGCAATGATATTCATTTGAATACTAATGAGCTGTTTTGCATGTCAATAATCTCCATGAACAAGCAGGAATGAGTCTTCACATATGGGTACGTCGGTACCGACAGAGCCTGTGCGGGAACGCTCCCCAGCGTCCAATCAGAAAGCTTTTGGGAGCATCCCACAGCACCTGCGTGCTGCCTTCCCGCCTTTCCAACTGTCTCTCCTCGGTTGTTCTTTTTCCGCGGAGCCAGCAGGTCGTGTTCCTGTCACCGCAGAAGAATTTCCTTATTTTTTCTTTATTTCTTTTCTGTCGCGTCTGCCTTCCTCGACGCTATACCGGTACCGCCGGTTCTTATTCTTTTCTTTAAAAAAGAAAAAAAAAAAAAAGACCTTTTTTCCATTTATTTTTTTTCAGGTGTACTTCAGTTTTGGGCCTTAGGCCCAAAACCCTTTTCCTTAAATATGGAGAAGCCTGCCTGCCTCAGGATTTAAGAAGTGCACAAAATGTGGTGGTACTATCTCCGTCACCGACACCCATGACTGGTGTCTAAAGTGTTTAGGCCCTGACCATTCCATTAAAGATTGTGTGTCCTGTTCCATGATGTCTGAGAGGTCGACAGAACCGAGCCGCCAAGCTCAGTACCCTGTTTCCCTCTGATACAGCTTCGGTGGCATCGACGTCTTCCAGGGCTGCTTCTTCCTCACATGGATCTCAGGTAACTAAACATAAATCCAGCCGGTCCTCGAAGGGCAAATCTCCTTCTAAGCATCGAGATGCCCCTGGCCTTGCCCTCGAGGATTCTGCACCGGCAAAATTACCCTGGCGGGAGGCTTCGGCTTCTAAAGCATCATCATCGGGGTTCCAGGATGATCTAGATGGTGTGGCCTCAACAGATATCCTGGTGCCATGCTCTGGGGTACCGGTGGCTTCCACCGGTACCGACTTCCAGGCATTGGCAGTGTCGATGGATCAGAGGATTCTGTCCATCGAACGCAGTCTGGCGGCTTTCCTTGTGGTATCGACGCCTGTAGTACCGCAACAGACTACTCCGCCGGTACCGGCTCCAGTATCGCCATCGGCACCGATTCCGGTACCGGTGGTATCGGCATCGGTGTCAGCTATGCCGGTACTCTGCCCTCTGCAGCCCTCCGGTACCGATACCCCGGTACCGGTGATTCCCGATACCGATCCCAGTCAGTACGGGTATCGGGCTTTGCAAGAGCATCCCGACAGACGATACTTCGATTCCTCTGACTCTGAGGATTCTGAAGAGTCTGTCGATGCAGCGATGCTTCTTCCACAGGAGGAGTCCTCTCCTAAACGAAGGATGTCTCCTTCAGAGGACTTGTCTTTTCAAGACTTTATCAGAGAGGTGGCTCGGGGCCTCTCTATTACAGTAGCCCCAGAGTCGGAGCGTAGAGCTAAGGAGTTAGATATTCTACAATATCCTAAAACTCCTAAAGAGGCAGCTACCTTGCCTATTCATAAGATTCTGTATGATCTCATGTTAAGGATGTGGGAAGCACCTCTAACCACCTCTCCTCATTATCACAGGTTGGACACCATGTATCGTGTCCCTCCTTGTCCTGGTTTCCATAAAACTCAGCTTCCTCACCACTCTATTGTGGTTGAGTCTGCAATGAGAAAGATTAGAAGTGCCAAGAGACATGCCTCTAATCCTCCAGGACGTGAATGTAAAACCCTGGATGCTTTTGGTAGAAGAGTCTTCCAAGCTTCCATGCTTGCTGCGAGAATTAATTCTTATAGTCTCTACATGGGAATGTTCTTAAAAGTCACTGACCATTTGCAGACTTTAAGTCCTTTTATGTCTGACAGTAAAAGGCAAGAATTTCTCACTGGGCTCAAACATGCACAGGATATCTCCAAATTCTCCAACCGTGCAGCTTTCGACTCCTTTGAATGCGTAAGCAGAGCCTCAGCTATAGCTATAGGTGCACGTAGGATTGCTTGGCTTCAAGCATCTGATTTGGAGACCTGGGTCCAAGATGAATTGGGAAATATCCCTTGTACAGGTGAGAATCTGTTTGGTAAAGATTGGCAAGCAAAAGCCAATCAAATGGATGCTGAAAATTCTGCTTTGGATAGACTATCCAAATCTACTGCTGCTCCTGCTAAGAAAAGGTTGTTCAAGAAAACACCTTTTTCTAAAAAGGGAGGATCCTATCCTGCTTATAGTCAGAAAGCATCTTCTGCAGCTCAGTTTCCTTCCAAACGTCAGCAATCCTCCAAACAGACCACGGCAAAGGCTGCGAGGCCTGCTCCAGCCCAGCAATCTCAGCCCCCTCAGGGCCTTTGACTCTCTGCTAGAGAACTTAGCCTTCCTGGCTCTAGAAGGACCAGAGCCTTCCACCATTCCAGGCAGGTTATGTCACTTTGCTCCCAGATGGGGCAAATCACAGCAGAGCATTGGACACTCTCCATCATAAGAGAGGGGTACAAACTTCATTTTTCCAGCATGCCCCCTCTCACAAGAGTGCACAAGTTCAATTCTCCAACCTCCCTCCTCAGCCTGTTAGAGCAGGAGGTTGCCACTCTTCTAGCCCAGGGGGCAATAGAGGAAGTGCCTTCTAAACAACAGGGCACAGAGTTCTACTCCCCCAATTTTCTTATCCCAAAGAAAACAGGGGGCTTCAAACCCATTTTAGATCTGAGAGTTGAACAGATTCCTAGTCAAAGAGAAATTCAAGATGGTTTCTCTAGGAACTCTGCTGCCATACCTTCAGAGTCAGGATTGGCTTTGTTCTCTAGATCTCAAGGATGCGTACACTCATGTTCTCATCCATCCAACTCACAGAAGGTTCCTTCGGTTCCTTTTCCAGGAGAAGCACTATCAATACAGAGTGCTCCCCTTTGGCCTGGCCTCTGCACCAAGGGTGTTCACGAAATGCATGGCAGTGGTTGCTGCTTTTCTGCGCACCCTGGGAATATTTGTCTTCCCTTATCTGGACGACTGGCTCATTCGAGCTCCCACTCAGACAGAGGCCAAGACTGCTCTAACCTGCACAATGCGTATCCTTCAATAGTTAGGGCTGGTAATAAACATCCCAAAATTCAATTTGTTCCCTACTCAGTCCCTGGAGTTTGAAGGGGCGCTACTGGATACCACAAAGGCAAGGGCCTATCTTTCCCAGGCCCGTTGCCTTCGCTTGATGCAGTTAGCTTCTCAAGCAGAGTCAAAACCCCTTCTAACTGCTCGAGAAATGTTAGTTGCTAGGCCACATGGCATCCACCGTTCATGTGGTACCATATGCTCGCCTTCACATGAGAGCAGCTCAGTGGACTTTATCCACCCAATGGACCCAGGCATTAGGCTGCCTGTCAGACAAAATAGCAAACACAAGTCGCCTCATTTTGTCTCTCCAGTGGTGGAAGTCCTCTCGGAACCTGTTGCTGGGGTGTCCTTTTCAACAGCCTCTACCCCAGGTAACTCTTACAACAGATGCTTCTCCAATAGGCTGGGGAGCTCATCTTCATCACCTCTTCACCCAGGGCATCTGGTCCCCACAGGAGACTTGTCTACATATCAATCTCTTAGAACTCAGAGCAGTCTTCCTTGCTCTGTGAGTTTTCCACACCCTGCTCAGTCACAAGACAGTCCTTGTCCACACGGACAATCAGGTAGCCATGTTCTATATAAACAAGCAGGGAGGAACTGGCTCTCTGTCGCTTTGCAACGAAGCTCTGCGACTGTGGGCCCTTGCCAGAGAGCATCACATTCATCTTCTGGCAGTCTATCTTCCAGGTGCTCAAAACTCTTGGGCAGACAGACTCAGTCGAGTTCTGCTTCCACACGAGTGGTCCCTACATATGGACCAGGTATCCAAGATTTTTCAAATTTGGGGAACCCCGGACATAGACCTCTTTGCAAGTCCGTGGAATACCAAACTTCCCCGGTTCTGTTCCAGAACTCCGGCTCAGGGGGCTCAGGCAAGGGATGCTTTCCTCCTCCATTGGGGTCACAACTTCCTGTATGCCTTTCCACCCATTCCCCTAATTCCCAAAACCCTGTTCAAGCTTCAGAGAGACAGAGGCCGTATGATTCTCATAGCTCCACATTGGCCATGGCAAGTGTGGTACCCTCTGCTTCTACATCTCTCTCAAGCTCCCTCCCTAGAGTTAGGGTCTGCTCAAGACCTCCTTTCTCAGGAAGACGGAAAGTTGTGGCACCCCAATCCCCAGTCTCGGCATCTCAGGGCTTGGTTGCTGAAGGCCTAGATCTCCAGGATCTTCCTCTTTCTCAACTAGTGAAAGATGTTCTTTATGCTTCCAGAAAACCTTCCACTAGACGTTCTTACGCCTTCAAGTGGAAAAGGTTTACCATCTGGTGTTCTGGAAAGGGTCTTAAGCCCCGTTCAATACCTCTGGAATCGTTGCTGGAGTATCTCCTGCATCTGTCTAATGCAGGCCTTAAGACAAATTCAGTAAGAGTCCATCTGAGTGCTATTGCAGCTTCCCTCAAGCCTCTAAATGGACAACCTGTTTCCTCTCATCCCCTTGTAGCAAGGTTCATGAGAGGCCTCCGTTTAACAAAGCTTCCCATTAGACCACCTCCGGTGGTATGGGACTTAAATTGGTTCTTGGTCAGCTTATGCAGCCGCCTTTTGAACCTTTAGCTACTACCTCCTTGAAATACCTTTCTTGGAAGGTTATCTTTCTCATTGCAATTACATCAGCACGCCGCATCAGTGAATTTCAAGCACTAGTAGCTAATCCACCTTATACAAGGTTCCATCATGACAAGGTGGTCCTTAGGACTAATCCACACTTTATGCCTAAGGTGGTCTCGCCTTTTCACCTCAACCAAGAGGTCAACCTACCTGTCTTTTTTCCAGGGCCTCATGCATCAAGTGCAGAGAGGAATCTTCATACCCTGGACTGTAAAAGAGCTCTAGCTTTTTATTTACAGAGGACACAACAACATAGAAAGTCTTCTCAACTCTTTGTTGCTTTTGATCCTTCTCATCTGGGAGAACCAGTCTCCAAGAGAACACTTTCCAACTGGATTGCCCAATGTATTTCTTTCGCCTATCAGAGCAAGAACATTTCTCTGGAGGGCCATGTCACAGCTCACAATGGGAGAGCCATGGCAGCCTCAGTGGCTCACCTGAACTCTGTCTATCGACGACATCTGTCAAGCAGCCACTTGGGCCTCAGTTCATACCTTCACAGCCCATTACTGTTTGGACAAGGACTCCCACAGGGATGCCTTGTTTGGTCAGGCTGTTCACAAACACCTGTTCCATACTTAATCAACTCCTACCCACCATCCCTCAGGGGATGCCAGAGATCCAGGTGGGGAAGTGCAGCCCTGTCCCAGGGACCCACAACTTATGGGCTCTCTCCCTGGCATCAAAAGCTAGGGAGTCCCCATATGTGAAGACTCATTCCTGCTTGTTCCTGGAGATAGCACAGTTACTTACCTGTAACAGGTGATCTCTGGGAACAGCAGGAATAAGTCTTCACAACCCACCCACCTTCTCTAGGAGTTGTCTCTGTCTCTCTATCTCTCTTCCTTTCCCTCTCTCTCCCTCTTTGTCTCAGCTATAAAACTCAACTGAGGAGAGACAGTTGGAAAGGCGGGAAGGCAACACGCAGGCGCTGTGGGATGCTCCCAAAAGCTTTCTGATTGGACGCTGGGGAGCGTTCCCGCGCAGGCTCCTTCGGTGCCGACGTACCCATATGTGAAGACTTATTCCTGCTGTTCCCAGAGATCACCTGTTACAGGTAAGTAACTGTGCTTTAATTGCACATTGTGGTGGCAGTTTGTATGTGATGGTAAAATAATGCATATTATTGCCCTTCAGTGTACATTAGGGGCCAAATAACTTGTCATAAGACAATTTAGTAACTACGCCACATAATGTGCCACATAGCATCTTCAAAGAATCGTTTTCCAAAGGAACAGCTAAATGTTTGTATTCTGTCCCGTAATGGCCATGTGATGAGAATTCTCATATACAAAGTTGGCCCCAAAGGTGTAATGCTGGGGGGTGGGTTAGTGTTATCCTATATTTTTCATCTGTGTTTGATTTAAGCATTGATGGATGGAACATATATTGTCTGTAATCTGAGTAGGAAAGTTTCTCACAATCTTGGTTCTGTTTTGGAGATCTTATTGGCTGGTACCATTTCAGTCCCCTCATGCAAAAGGCACCCTGTTCTGCAAACCTTATAGGACTGCTTTTATAAGGAGCCACATAGATTTAGGTGGAAAGAACATGCCTAACTGTTGGTAGACATGTCATTTTACATGTGTAAGTATGTGTAAAAGACCTCTTTATAGGATATCGACTAGCATAAACATTAATCTTGTTTGCATGGTGCATACTTTCACTGTAGGTATGCACATGATAGCGTATAGACAATCTGCACTTATGTACATTATAGAATTTCATAATTTCAATTTATACTTGCGGAAAACAGGCACTAACATTTACACTACCCCTGAAACCAGTGTAAGTGCTAGTGCCTACATGTAAGCACGTTCTTTCATAGTTGCACTTTATATTTTATGGTCAAGTATGTAGATGCCTGATTTTATAAAACAGAAGAAAAATAGGTGTGTGAGAACATGCGTTAACTAGGCACAACTTTATAAAATTATCCTCCACATGTCCAACTAGTAACTGTTCTTCAGAATAGCGCGGTATATAAGAGAATGTAAATAAAAAATAAATAAAATAAATAAATGGGAAGCCAGTGCAAGTATGAGAGGGCCTCATGGATACTTTCTATTTGACTTGGTTCCATAATAGCCAGACCACAGTGCTTCATCCCAGATTATCTCCTCACTTGCTTAAACACATCCAGGAGATTGCAGTAGTTCAGTACACATATTACAAGAGTTTGCATCATTGAACCAAAAACAGACCCATCCAAATAAGGATGCAGTTGTCTGACTAGCCGCAGTATCAATACACATTGCTAGGATGGTTTGCAATTTTGGTCTAAAAAGTTATAGCGAACTCCAACATGACCCTGAAATTTTTGATCCCCCCTCCCCAGGGGATTTCTAAACTCCCTAAATAGAGAGGATAACCGATCGTGTAGGCCAATCCAAATCCCCACAAACCAGAACTTGTTTTCTGGGGATTAAGAAGCTTACCACTACCCCTCAATCAAGATGAAACCACTGCAGAGCAATTATTCAGTTTCACCAGAGTTACTTCCTCAGGGCAAAATCCTGAATATTATCTGCATACCCAAAACCTCAGAAGCCATAGTCTCTGAGCTGTTGGCCCAAAATGTACATTAAAATATTCAGACATGGCAAACGTGCCAATCCCTGAGAGACACCATGTGTTAATCACTTAAAAGCTAAAAGATTATTACTCAATCACAGTTTAAAATTCCTGCTCCTCAGGAACACATACTAAAGGTAATACCTTGGATTTCATCTTCACATAACCCCAACTCCTAGATATTCACACAATGTCCAATCTGTTGCTCACAGAAGTCTCTGGTCAGATCACTGCTCTGTTGCATGCCACCTACCACGGCACTCAACCCCTAGATCAAGCGCCACCCTTTCAGGCCCTTTGACAAATCCCTCTTCTTTGGCGAAGTTACCCCTCTCTGGACAAAGAACCCAGTGACCTAGATCTCATAGTGAACAAATGGCTAAACACAATAAAAACCCTTTGCTGCAGCAACACCTACTAGACCTGCTAAGCCACTCTACCGCATCCACACCTGATGGTACACACCAAGCCTCAGAGTTAATGCAAAAACTATGGAAACCTGAATGCAGATGGAGAAACACACCTGATGAGCAGACTAAGGAAATCTACCTACTTACCCTTCAATCATACTGTGCTGAGACCAAGCAAAAAGGGAATACCACACTAATAATGAAATGAATAAATAAACCCAGAGAACTGTACAATATAATTAACCCCCCCAAACACACACCCCTGAGCCACAAGAATTTGCTGCATATCTACAATCAAAATACCTTATGTCTTCACTCAACTTGCCCACTCCTCCAGGCATTAGCAGAACCACAAACCAATCACCAGCACTTTACTACAATCTTTCAGCCCAACCTCCACAGAATACTTGGAACCCATAATCCACAGCCTCAATACAACAATGTCCCCATTGGACCCATGCCCAGTAAGCTGCTTTAAAATCACAAGAGCAGAGCTTGCTCTGATCCTTCAAAAACTAAGATTTCATTTATCCAAGAATATATCCCTACCCTTGGGCAAGTCGCTTTACCCCTCCATTGCCAAGAAAACCCAGAGGCAGCTGGGTCACTAGGAGTCAGCACTGACTTGATGAAGACAGCATCCATCCGCCCAATCCTCAAGAACCCTAAACTAGAGCCAAATGACCCAAGTTCATACAGACCTATCTCCAGCCTACTCTTTATTGCAAAAATTATCAAGAAAGTGGTCCTCTACCAATTGCAGGATCACATTAATGCAAATACTCCCTTGGACATGCAACATTTCAGCAACATGGGTTCCGTAACAATCATGGAGTAGAAGCTTTGCTAGTCTTGCCAACAGATGGACTTTTCAAGGGCATAGAAAACCTCAACCTCAAGCAAGGCTTCATTCTCGTTTTTCTGGACATTGCAGCGACATTTGACAACATATGCCACAGAAACCTCCTGCAGCATCTATATAATATAGGAATCGGCAACACTGCTCTAGAATGGCTACGCTCATACCTCATAAATTGCAATCAGTATGTACAAATTGGCCATAAGACTCCCGATCAAATCACACAACTACAAGGAGTCCCCCCAAGGCTCTGTGCTGTCAGCTCTATTGTTCAGCATCTACATACAATCAGTCTGCAACACATACCACTTTTATGCAGACTATTACGATATACAGACCCTTTACCCCCACTGTTGCAAACTACTCAACAGTAATAAAATATTTCAATGATATAACCCACTGGCTATCAGAACATCGACGCAATATCAACTTCAAGAAGACAGGGTTCTATTTACCAAAAAACAATCCTTTCACACCCCCCCCCCCCCCCCCAATCATTAAAGGTGGATAATGCTAATTTGGAGGTAAAATAAGAAGTGAAATACCTTGGAGTTACCATTTGATCAACTTGCAGCTTCGTGAAATTGTGTGCACCTCTGTACAATCATATCATACCCATCCTAAAAGAGCTACACTGGCTACCCCTACTCAGTCATAACAAATATAAAATGCTGTCAACATTCAAATTCCATCAGTTGTCCTCTCAATATTTATAAACCATGATAACTAAAACTCTGGAAAATCGTCAAAGAAGTCATGCAACAAACCCACCTAGTCCTACCTCCCGCATTAACCAAAACAATTGGACAATCTGTGCCTGGGCAGTTTCCCTGCATGCCCCTCACCTCTGGAATGCCCTACCAAACCATATCAGAGATGCTAATGACCTCGCAACTTTCCAGAAGTTGCTAAAAACATACCTGTTCAAGGACTGTTTTGTTGGGACTACCTGACCCCTGACCCTGATGAACTTACCAGATGATAACCTCATCTGAACTCAACCTACGCATTCCTTCCCCCTCCCCTCCTTCCCTCCCCTCCTGCCCCTTAGATTAAGCTGAATTTATTATTTGTTAGTTGGCCCCAAGCCATTTTGTTTACATTGTAAATATATAAATATTTAACTATTTAATGTTCCTAATTCATGGCATCTCTAACCTCCATGCATTCTCTTTTCTAGCTTCATTATTTTAATAGCTATTTAACCATGTTATGCTAGCTTCACCTTGTTTATAATGTAATATCGTTCTATGTAATGTCGAAGTCATGTTCTATGTAAACCACATTGATCCTTGGAAACACGGTATATAAGACTGAATAAATAATCCAAGCAAGAATGTTGCTGTCTCATCCCTTCTGAGCACATTTCTGCAACATTTGATTCGTCTGCCATATCAAAAGCTGACGCTTAGTCCAAAACAGCACGGACACCAATTCACCCTTATACAGAGACTGTGCTGTGATTGCTTTGCCTTGCAAAGATTCATTCTCCGGGAACAAGCAGGAAGTTAGTCCTCACATATGGGTGACATTGGCATCGACGGAGCCCTCACAGAAGCATCTCCCCAGCTTTCAAAGAAAGCCTTTGGGAGATGTCACCACGCATGCATGATTCCCTTCCTGCCCAAGGGTGTCATCTTACTCAGTGTCCTTTTTTCTGCAAAGCCCTTCAGACATCTGTCTGCTTTCCCCCAGAAAAAGTCAATTTCTTTAATTGAGTTTCATACGCTCTCCAGTAGTGCACTGGTACTCTTCCTGCCACCCGAGCCCGTTGCTCTGGCATAGTCTTGGGTCTGTATCTGTGTGTTTCCCTTTTAGCACCTTCATGCTCTTTTTTCAACTGGCAGCACCACAGGTCTTCAACTCGCTGCAGTACTTTTCTCCCATCGCTACCAGTGGCTTCAAGATGTATGATCGGTGTACGAAAATCATATCCCTTACTGATACACATGACTGCTGCCTCGGGCCGGACGATGACCCTGCAGCTTGTGGTCTTTGTAAAAAGATGTCCACCAAGGCCCTTAAGAGCCGTGAGCAGCAGCAGAAGTCGTTCCCCCCCCCCTCCCCGAGTCCCCAGTGCTTCTGAAGGCTAAGGCCCTGTCTAAAGCCTTGGACTCTCGTATTGCCCTCGCAGACCCCAGTCGATGCCATGGGCCTTCAGGTCTCCCTTGAGGGAACACAAGAAGAAACCTTCAAAGGCAGTGTCCCTGGATGGTTCCGGCTGGCTGGATAAGCCCCAAGCCAGATCCTGCAGTCCATGCTGCTAGTCAGAGGGCTCAGAGCAGAAGCAGCCTACCAAGATCACCCTGAAGGAATCGCCCCGAGATTGGCCCTGGACTCCCGAGGCCATCCTCGTTTCCCCTTTGAGGAACTCTGGCCCAGTACCGGTTCCCCTGGTGTCTGCGCCAAAGGTTGCGAAGCCATCTGGACTGGAGACCAGAATGACTGCTTTGGAGCACAGCTTATCTGCCTTCATGGACCAGCAGCAGGTGCTGTCCAGTACAGACGTTCCTCTGCCGACAACCCAGGCCCTTGACGTTGAGGACATCCCTGGAGCCAAGCTGATCCTTGAGGCCATACAGCCCAGAGTCAGTCCTCTGCCAAGTCTTGTTCCGGGTCACATTCTACAGGACCAAAGTCTTCCCCAGCTAGCATGCACGGCATCAGCCAAAGGGTCTCCAAGGGATTCTGGTTGGGCTCAGGCCTGGAGCCTCTGGGCTGCCCTCTCAAGTCTTCCACCAATTACTCTGTATGGGAGACAGAGGACAAAGGAGTATCCAGACACCTGTCACCATCATGACATCCCCTCAGACTTGTCCTCCTTTGAGTCTCTGTATCGGTCCCCTCCTAAGGAAATGACGTTTCTCAACTTCATGCAGGACATGTCAAAGGTGCTTGTGTTCCCAACAGAATCAGAGGAGGACCCTCAGACATAGGAACTAGAAATTCTCCAATACGAGACCCTACCCGGGGAATTGTTGATGGTACCCATCCCCACCGATCCTGGAACGGCTCATGCTCCGCACGTGGGAAACACCGGTGTCTGTGTCCATGAGCAAGCGGCTCGACTCAATGTATTGGATCTGCTGGAGCCCAGGCTTCCAAAAGGCACAACTGCCACCTAATTCCATGGTGGTGGAGTCAACCATGGGTCAGCTGAAGAGCCAGAAAACTCACTCCTTGGTGCTCCCGAGTAGGGAGGCCTGCATCTTGGATGCTCTTGGCACAAAGTGCTACCAGGGCTCAATGCTCTTCAGCTGGATCCAGGCCTACCTGCTGTACATGGGCCATGTACCTGAGAGGCTTGGTGAAGGAGCTCGGGTTCTCAAACTGCTCTGGACAGGTTCCTGATCCACTACAGGGGTTCTTCAATGCCCCCTTCAGCTTATCATCTGCCCCCAGTGTCTTCACCAAGTGCCTGGCAGTAGTGGCTGCTTATCTCTGTCTCCAAGGGTTATTCGTCTTCCCCTACCTGGACGACTGGCTTATAAAAGGAGGCACAGCTGCCGAGGTGCAGCAAGCTATGGTATGCACCATCCATGTCCTACAACATCTCGGATTTGTGATAAACTATCCCAAGTCCCCCCTCCTCCTGACACAATGTCTGGAGTTCATAGGGGCAAAGCTGGGAACTATTCAGGCAAAGGCCTTCCTCCCCCTGGATCAGGCCGACAGTCTCAGGGAATTGGCCGCAGACATGCAACACCATCCCTCTGTCGGCTCAGCTTCTGCTGCGCCCCCTTGGCCATATGGTCTCCACGGTCCATGTCACCCCGGACGCACTTCTGAACATGAGTTGCCCAGTGGTGCCTTTGAGACCAGTGGATACAGGCCATGAGTCGCCTCCAAGATTCTCAGTGACCCACCAGTTGGCAAACCCCCTGACATTTTGGCAACATCCACAACATCTTCAGGCAGTGATGCCCTTCCAAGTCCCAAGCCCTCTAAGGTTCCTCACAACAGATGCCTCCCTACTGGGATGGGGAGCCCACTGCAAGGAACTTTGCACCCAGGGCAGCTGGTCACAGGCCTAGGGCAAACAGCAGATCAACCTTCTGGAGCTTTGGGCAATATATCTAGCCCTCCAAGATTTTTGCCACAGTTTGAGGCACCAACTGGTGCTGATCCAAACTGACAACCAAGTGGCGATGTTCTGTGTGAATAAGCAAGGGGGCACAGGGTCTCACACCTTTTGCCAGGAGGCGCTGACACTCTTTTCCTATGCAGTTCACCAAGGAATACTCCTATGGGCGGTCTACCTACCAGACCAGGGCAATGCCCTGACAAACTAAGCAGGGTCCTCCAATCGCACAAGTGGTGGCTGGACCCAGAGTGGCCACCCAGCTCTTTTGACTCTGGGGGACCCTGCAGGTGAACCTTTTCGCTAGTCCGGACAACCACCAGTTGCCCTGCTTCTGTTCCAGTCAGCCCCACCCGGGCCAGGTAGTGGCAGATGCATTCCTCATCCTGTGGTCGGAAGGCCTCTTCTACACCTTCCCACCCATGTCATTGATTGCCAAGACCCTCTTCAAATCTTTGTGATAGAACATCACTGATCCTAATGACTCCACGGTGGCCCAGGCAACTACTCTGCTTGTCAGTGGAGATACCGATCCTTCCAGGAACTTCCTTGGGGCTCTTGTCTCAGGAAAAGGGTTCTCTCCTGAACCCCAATTTGGGATCTCTATCACTGACCAGTGTGGCTGCAGAAAGGTTAACCATAGCTCCTTTCAACCTTTCAGGAGAAGTGGAGGAGATCCTGCTGACCTCCCATAAAACCTTCACCCGGACAGCTTATGCATTCAAATGGTGCAGGTTCTCAATGTGCATGGAGCATCTGGTAAACCCATTCTCCTGCCTGGTACAGCTGGTGCTGCAGTATCTCCTCCATCTCTTGCAATCTGGGTTCAAATTGAATTCAGTCAGGGTGAACTTCAGTGCCCTAGCAGCACACCACCACCCTGTTGAAGGCAAGCCTCTCTTAGCCCAGCCTCTGGAAACCCGCTTCCTGAGGAGGCTTCTGCCAAAACCCTCGTCTGCCCTCCGGCAACGGATTGGGGCCTCAGTGTAAGAACATAAGAACATAAGATATGCCATACTGGGTCAGACCAAGGTCCATCAAGCCCAGTATTCTGTTTCCAACAGTGGCCAATCTAGGTCATATGTACCTAGCAGTTTCCCCAAGGGACACAGGTTCCACAATGCTTGTATTGGTTCAAGCATTGATATCCTGGGTCCCTTCTTAATAATGGTTTATGGACCTTTCCTCCAGGAACTTGTCCAAACCTTTTTTAAACCCAGCTACACTAACAGCCTTTACTACATCCTCCGGTAACAAATTCCAGAGTTTGATTACACGTTGAGTGAAAAAATATTTTCTTTTATTAGTCTTAAATAGTTTACCCTGTAGCTTCATTGCATGTCCCCTAGTCAGCTCACCTGCCTACCCTTCGAACCTCTGACTACCTGCCACCTGAGGTATCTTTCATGGAAAGTCGTGTTCCTGGTGGCACTTACCACCTCTTGCAGGATCAGCAAGCTCCAAGCCCTAGTAGCGGAGGCGCCAAATACTAGGTTTTACAAGAACAGGGTCGTGCTACACACGCACCCCAAATTCCTCCCGAAGGTGTGGTGTCTTGTCACCTCAACTAGGAGGTGGTGCTACCCACTTTCTTCCCGAGATCTCATTCCAGCAGGGCGGAGACTGTCCTTCACACCAAGCTTTTATATACCACCCCTTCCAGAGATCAAGGGCGGTTTACACAGAACATCACAGCAAACTTTACATTAAACTTTGAAACTATGTACAATATGTTGTGTAAGACATGGACTAGGTATCTTTATATGATTGCTGATTCATTGCTGTGCTTCATGTGCACTGGTGGTGGTATTTGAGTCACCAAAATGCTCAATGAACAGGAAGGTTTTTAAATCCTTCCGGAATTGAAGGAGGTCCTTTGTAGCTCTTAGACTAAGGAGGGAGTTCTATAATGCTAGGGCAATGTAGGAGAAGGCTCTCGAGCTGGTGCCTTGATTTGTATTACGGATGTGTGAAGGTACTATATAGGTGTTTTGGGAACCATGTCTTCTTGCTCTAGTTGTGCTAGTTCGTATGAGTAGGGCGGAAAGTGGTGTTGAGGTTATGTTGTTGAGATGTTTAAATATATCATTAGATATTTTTATTTTATTCTTGACGTGACCGGTAACCAGTGAAGGTCATGGAGTATAGGAGTGATGTGATCTGTGCAGCTAGATTTTGAAGCAATTTGTGCAGCCAGGTTTTGTGCTAGTTGGAACTGGTGTATGTTTTTTTTTTTAGGGAGTCCCTGGAGAATACTGTTAGAGTAGTGTATGTGCGGAGTTATTAATGACTGAAGGACAGTTCTGAAGTCATGTTCTTCTAGCAATGGTCTAAGTAGTTGGAGTGTTCATAATTTAAAGTATATACTTTTTGTAATGGTTTTTATGTGGGAGGCCATGCTTAATGTTTGATCTAACACTATACCTAGTATCTGACCTCATCCTTTACTTCAATTTCTGTCTCTTGTAGTAGGATTTTGTTTGGGGGGGGGGGGTGAAGTTTGAATTTCTGGTGACATAAAGAACATCAAGTTTTTTTAGGTTAATTTTGAGGTTATGGTCATTGAGCCACCCTGTTATGTCATTCAAGCATGCAATAATTTGGGAGTGATCTGGGTTTTTAGAATCTATAGGATGGTACATCATAATATCAGCGTAAAGATGATAGCTAATGTTATGTGTTTTGAATATATTGCAAATGGGCTGCAGGTAAATATTTACGAGAAGGGCAGATAAGGAGGATCCTTGTGGGATATCTTGGTTCTGAGTAAAGATGGATGAGTCTTGCCCTATTCTGACCTGTTGCGTTCTGTTCGATAGGTAGGATGTAAACCAGTTTGACTGTCCCTTGCAGACCAATTTGTTTTAGTCTCTGTATGAGTAGTTCATGGTTTATGCTATCAAAGGCTGCTATCTATAAAAATTAGAAGAAAGGCCTGTTTACTGTTATCTATGCCACGTATGAGTTTATCTATGAGTGATAGCATAAGAGTCTCAGCACTATGTTGTGGTCTAAACCCTTGTTTCTCGTCTAGGGGTGCATTTAGTTCAATGAAGTCCTGTAGTTGTAACTGAACAACTTTTTCTATGACCTTCGTTAGGAATGGTGAACTTGAAATTGGTCAACATGAGTTAGGTAGATGTTTGTCCAATGTTGTGGATTTTAGAGTAGGACGGATTATGGCCTGTTTTAAGGCAGTAGGCATGTATCCTTGTATCAATGAGGAGTTTACTATCTCCTTGATTGAAGTAATCTCATCTTTGGATGCTTTTAACCAACTGGGCAGGGGTCAATAGGGGAGGTAGTAGTAGTATTATATTTTTGAGGTGTTTATTTTCAGTCGCATAAAATGTAGACCATGTTGCACTATTTTGAGAAATTGAGTATGAGGACTGGATGTTAGTTGGCATAGTTGGAGTTTTGTTCTGATCTGAGTGACTGAAGTAATGGTTTGCTAGCAATTGTGGGTGTAATGTTTTATTATCCTCAGGTATGTTTTTATTAGAGATTTCACCATAGAAAATAGCTCTCTTGGTCTGTAAAGTGATTTTGTGGGTAATTTTGTGTGATATTCTTTTTCTTTTGTTTATGGATTCTTTATATAGTTTTAGGGTCTGCAGGTATAGAGATTTATCATTTACTGATTTTTTTTCTTTGTCTCTGTTCTAAGTTTCTTAATTTCTGTTTGTTTTTCTTAGATCTGGTGTGTACCAGATATGTGTGTGTTTTTATTCGCGTTTCTGTTACTGACTGGCGCTATGGGAGCATTGGATATAGTTGCGTTCCAATTTTGTATAATGTCATCCAGATTAGTGAGGGAGCTGTCAATATAGGGAAAAGTGTTATCTAGAAAAGATTTTTATCAAATGTCTTAAATTTATTATGAATTGTTGGGGTTTTATCCATTATAGTTCTAGTGGGTATGTTAAGTAGTGTAAATTCTATAAGAAAATGGTCTGTCCATGGTAGCGGGGTGGTTATTGAGGTGGAGTAGCAAGTGTCTTGGATGGTATTTATTTGGAGGAATATAAGATCTAGGGCATTACCTTTGTGTGTTGGGCAATGAATTACTTGATTGAGGCCAATGTCTGACATCGCATTTATGAAATGAGCAGAGTGTATGTTGCATAGTGAAGGGAGGTTGAAATGAGTATGATTTGTGATTTATTAGCTATTGTGGAACATGCTAGTTCTAGAATTGTAGAGAAGTCATCAGGGCAGGTTGAAGGTCTGTAGACTAGGGTAAGTGAAAAATGTTTGTTCTCAATGGTTAGTATATCAATTTCCTCAACATTTTTGTTTAGGTGTTGAGTAGTGTTTAGCTCTTTTTTGGCTAAAATTATAACAACCCCTCCATGTTTATATGGCCTTTGGCAGTGGTATAGTTTGTAGTCAGGGTGCATTAACTGATTAAGACTGGTCAGCATCAGCTAACCAAGTTTCTGTAAGACAGACTATGTCCGGGTCTTTGTCTTTAACTAGGTCTAATAGTACTGGAAGTTTGTTCCTGGCTAATCTTATGTTAAGTAGAAGGCACTTTAATGAGGTATGACAGTGTTATTGACCATGTAAAGATATTAGAGGTATGTGGTTTTATGTGTATGAGCCTAGGGTTGTGGAGTTTGTTGTGGTTATAGATATGATTATAGTAGTGAGTTGCGGGGAGGTTCCTATGAGGATGATGTATGATTGGGATATTGTAGTGGAAGAGGGGGGGTGGGTGGGTGGAGGGAGTAGATTAGAGGGGTAAGGAGGATTAGCAGGAATATGTAGCTTGCTAGCTGGAGTTTCTTCATGATATCTGATAGAGTTAGTATTAAGGCAGGAATTTGCTCTCAGAGTAATCTGAAGTTACACAGTATAAAGTGGCCTTAATCAACCAATTAAATTTACAAGCATTAATAACAGCAATATATTTTATCCAAAACTTAGGTGCAATGTTGGGTAGACCTGACGAAAAGCTCACGGCTCAGTGCCAGAGCATCGGTGAGGTTTTCTTAAATAGCGCGTGCTGCCAGATGTGAAGTTCAGGTTGTTCAACTGTCTCAGTGGTATTTCAACCGTTTTTGAGCTGGAGTGACAGTAATTGAGGTAGTTTGCTTGATGCTTGTTCCGATGGTAGGTGATCACGCCGAAGGGTAATTTAGTGGTTTGTATATAGTGTTCTTGTTCGCCTAAGGGCCATGACAAAGGGCCCTCTGGCAAGGCCCTCAGGCGCGGGCCCGCCAGTCATGGGCGAGCCTTCAGCACACTGGGTTTTATAGCTGAGATTGCCACTAAAATTGATGATGCAGGAGGCGGATCGTGCAGATCACGTGCAGAGTTCTGAAATGTGCTGGGGAGGTAAAGATGAAAGCGCACAGACCCGGCTCACCTTATATGTAGCTGCTGATGAAAGGGAGCATGATGTTCCAGTTCCTTGGACTGTTGTCCTACATTCAACATACCTAGGGCCACCGAAAAGCTGCTCAGCTCTGTTTCCTACAACCCATGTCATCTGGGGGAGGCAGTAACCACCTGCGTGGCGGACTGCATTGTCCTTGCCTATGAGAAGGCTGGGTGCTCACTGGCTGGCCAGGTCACAGCACAGTATCAGGGCTATAGTGGCCTCTGTGGCAATTCTGAGCTCCATCCCGATGTTGGACATCTGCAGGGCTGCCACTTGGTCTTCAGTCCATATCTTTGCAGCTCATTACTTCATGAGAGGGAGTCCCAATGGGACAGCGCCTTTGGCCAGGTCGTGCTCTAATCTTTTTGAGGTCTAGGGAACTCCAACCCTTCTGTTTTCAGGCTACCAGAGCATTGGCTTCCCTCGGACACATGGGTCCTATCACAGCATGTATCTGTGGATTCAATTGATTCTGCTCATGGCTCCCCTTGAGGGTGATGGTGTGTTTTCTCTATGGGCTTTGGTAGCCTGTAGCTAGGGAGGGAGTCTCATGTATGAAACTGACTTCCTGCTTGTTCCCAGAGAAAGTGTAGTTACTCATCTGTAACAGGTGTTCTCCGGGACAGCAGGAATGAGCCCTCACAACCCTCCTCCCCTTGGAGTTGCTGTACAATTTTTGCCATCTTTTTTTTTTTTTTTTTTTTTGTCTTCTCTAGCTATGTCATATGACTAAGATGACACCCTTGGGTGGGAAGGGGACCACACATGCATGGTGGCATCTCCCGAAGGCTTTCTTTGAAAGATGGGGAGAGGCTTCTGTGAGGGCTTTGTGTGTCTACATCACCAATATGTGAGGACCGATTCCTTCTGTCCCCAGAAAACACCTGTTACAGGTGAGTAACTATGCTTTCATGACTTGCTCCCATTGTCACACTCATGGGGCAGGCATCTTTCTGCCGAACCTAATCTAAATCCAGTATGTCCAATATCTGACTGACAGCAGAAAGGACAGATTCAAAATTATCTACAATTTTGCTTAAACTACTTTTTTTAAGAGTGCTTGTTTCAAGGTAGTTATGCTCAACATGACCCAAGGATTGTGTATGTCTTTTAGTATGGAACTTCTATTTAATGCCCAGTGGATTGGCCGCTGTTGGAAACAAGAGACTGGGCTTGATGAACCCTTGATCTGACCCAGTATGGCTTATCTTAAGTTCTTATTATCTGCCCTTCAAAGTGTGGTCTTCGTTCATTTGTTTGCAGGAGATCCCACCTACTAAACATTTCTTGATGTGTTGTTAGTGGGCAGTGCTGTTAAGGAATTTAATAATTAAAAACATTAGTAGCACCTATAAAGTCAACTGGCAAGTGTTCTAGGGACCTGCAATGTACTGGTATCCCAAGGACCCATTTACCACACTAGCCGGACAATTCTTTTTCACAAAAGTTTTCCATTCCGTTCTGTGTCATGTCTTCGGGCTCCAAAGCATTTCAGGGGTTTCAGGTTGTTCCTGGGGCTCACCCCTCACAGAACATACCTGAGCCATGCTCGGGGGTGGCATCCGCTTCGAGCGGTACCGATAACCCGGCATCGGCACTGGTGTTGAGTGATCCACTCTTCACCAGGGATCGTCATCTGGCGTTCTCGGTACCTTCGGGACCGACCGATACGTCCCAGATTGACTTTCCAGTATCGGCAGTACCGCCGATACACCACCGACGTCGGTACCCTCTAGGCATGCATCGATAGACTCGCTTCCTTCGATGCCAAGTCTAGAATCGATATCTAGTCTAGAAGACTGGGTACCGACACGTCCCGGAACCGACGTTTACCGATTCAGCATGTACAGTACCGAGGATAATCACCAGGGGTTTTTGGTTCCCTCGGTACCGCTTGAGCAGCCTCCGATGACTGCTTCGGTGTCTGCTTCGCCTTCGATTCCGGCACAGTTACCGGTATCGGTATCGATGCCGGTACCTGCAGTATCATCGGGACCAGCTCCTTCCATGCTTTGTTCACCTGGATTGCTCCTTTCTATGCCTAGTTTGGAGTCGATACCTGGCATGGATGATGCACTACTGACTGTCTCAACTCAGACCTGTCAGTCCCAGTGTCCATCTGTTCCAGATCCTGTTCTGCACCGGACAGGTACATCCTCCGGTGCCCAGGCTACTTTTTCAAATTTAACCTGTCCAGGGATGGTTCCCATCGGAGATCCTTTTTTTCAGAATTTTCTCCTTGACATAGCCACATTCCTTGCTATTCCTATCCCTGGCTATGATCCTACATATGGCTCTTCTGCAAAAAAGGAGAATATAATGCTTCCTTTACATCATTCTTTGCAGGATCTTCTTCTGAGAATATGGGAAACTCCTTTAAGGGTTTCCTCACCTTCTACAGCAGCTAATGATCTGTATCAGGTGCCCCCCTCTCCAGGGTTTCGGAAGACTCAACTTCCCCATCATTCCATTGTAGTGGAATCAGCAATGAGGAAGGTAAAAAGCAAGAAGAAGCATTCTTCTTTTCCGCCAGGTCGTGCATCTAGAACACTTGATGCCTTTGGACGTCACAGCTTCCAAACATCTATGCTGGCATCAAGGATTATTTCATATATTTTCTATATGAGTCTATCCCTTCAGGAGGTCACAAGAAAATTATCTCTTCTGTCTCCCTTTCTATCAGAGCCCAAGGCTGCAGACTATTCCTTACTTCTTAGTCATAGCCAAAATATTTCTTGGTTTCTCTCTCGTGCTTCTCTAGACTCTTTTGAGTCTATTAGCAGAACCTCTGCTATAGCCATAGGAGCACGTCGTAGAGCCTGGCTTCAAGCTTCAGACTTGAATAGATGGGCACAACAAAGATTGGGTAATACTCCTTGTACTGGAGAAAATCTCTTCAATAAGGAGTCTTTACGTCAGGTTGCGCATTGCTCCACTGACTTTCCTATTTCTAAGGGCTATCCTAAGCCTTCTCCTTCCTCAGTAAGTAGGAAATCTCCTACCAAACCTTCTTTCCCTAAGAAAAGAAGGTTTCACCCATCTCCTGCCCATCATTTAGATGTTCCCAAGCAGGGGAATCCTCGCCCTGGTCTGAAGAAGCAAAATTCTAGCCAGCACGATCAAACCCAGCAACCATAGGTTCCTGTAGGTTGTAACACTATCTTTTCTTCAATACTCTACACATGGATTCCTTTCTCCAGGATATCCTTTTCCTCCTAGATATGCTGAACTGTCAGGATATTCATGTCTATAGAACACAGGTTTCTCCTCTTCTTCCTACCAAGAAGAGATGATAACTATCCCATGATAGTTTTTCGGTTCTAACATGAATTTTTCCTTCCACAGTCTTACCAGTTGGTAAGTCACCCTTCAGCTCCTGTTTTCTCTACCCTCTCATTCAGGTTTTCCCCTGACTGAGTGGTACCATATCATTGAAGGGCTTTTCTAGCCTTTCAATCCAGTGTAGAGTTTTTTCTCTTGAATAACTTCCCTTCTTTCTCTGGGCATCAGACAGGGACAGGAATTCCTCCTATCCTTGGTCTGTTTTCTCTATTGTACACAGGAAAATTCTCTATGCTTTCGCATTCAGCAGCTGCCCATGCAGGAGTTCCAGTGATTAGACTACTGGTACTTTTCCACAAGTTTCCAGTCTGTCTTTCACTACTTTGTCTGGCCTCACTTCTGGTTCCAGGATAGTGCTTCATCTATTCTGGATAATCCTGGTCACTTCAAACTTATCACACTGTCTTCTCCCATCTCCACCCTTGGATTTGGCATCAGTGTTGACCTACAGCCAATTTTTATTACTAGTTTTCCTGTATGATGCTCTCTGCAATCTTCAGAGAAGCTTTCTACTATGGGCCTTGCTAGAGAGCATGGGGTTTGTCTCTCATGACTATTCTATATGGTTGGGAAAGACTTCCTCAGTCATTTCCCATGACTGTGAGGGTTCTCTACACCCTCTTATCTCCTGTCATGATACAGGGTATAGGCTTTCTGCGTGAATGTCCAAAGAGTTTTCCAGTTCCTGCAGGGACATGCTCTTTTTTCCTTATAGCTTGTCCTCATGGTATCCTACTTCTTATGGACAGCACATATCCTACTAGCAGCGCATGATACCCCTTGTGTCCCTCCAATGGGTCCACCTGGTCTCTCCCCCCATGCGTTTTCTGTCCCTTTACCATGTCAGAGTTCTACAAGACTCAGGACTTGCTGTTTTCAGACTGATATTATCCTCTGTCTTTTCACGCAATCCTCCTTCTTATTTCACTGGATAGCATCCCTGCATCATCTTTGCCAGGAGATATAGATTCTCTACATATCTTCTCAAGTGGGTTCACCCTCTTGTTCTTAGATGAATCTTTCTCCTTCACATAACCCATGTGAATGTGCTTATGCGGATCTGTTTATCTGCTTAGTTGCAGACATGTATCTCCACACATACATACTCATGTATGTGCATATTTCTATATACTCCATAGATACATAGGTCTGTGAGCTGTGTGTGCATATATATATCTCTATATACATATATATATATCCATATATATATATATATCCATATATATCTCTCAAAATACTTCTTATATGTAGATATGTATTCACATACCTATCTCCTAACTGTCTGTTATACAGGTTTTTACCTTCCCATATATTCCAGACAGTTAGCTTGCATATCTTCATACTGTCCTAAGTATGTCGGGAGTATTCTGCACACAACCACCACTGTGGTACTGACAGCTTCTACTTTACCTCTAGATCTCGCTATCCCTGAAGCACCATGCTTCAATTTCTTTCCTATCTCTCACCAGCTAGGAAAGACAGGGTGGATCTTCAGTAACCCTGAGATTCCAACCCTTCAGATATCTGTCCTCCTTGGGAATAAGGGTTTTTTTCCATACCCCTTCATCCCTCTAGGACCGGACTAGTTGTCCAAATCCGTCAGTCTTCCTCTTTTACTCTAAATACTACTGACTGTGTAGCTAAAAGAGTTTCAGCTTTTTCCTGTAAAGCTCTCCACTGAAGACCTGTCGTTTTTTTTTCTACTGCCCCAGTTGGCTCCTGGGTCATCTACCAATTCCAGATTGGACCTTCACCTTCACTACCGTGAGGTCACCCTGAGAATTCCTCTACTGGATCTCCAGTGAACTCCATCAGCCTCTCTGCTTCCTGCAATCCAGTAGGTGAGGTCCTTTTTATGGTGGTTCATTCAATATTTTAATGGTATTTCTCATACATGCCAAGGACTCCTCCCCTGTAGTCCTTAGCTTAGCTGTTGGTTTCCCATGCAGCTCCTCTCCAAACTCCTACCCTCCATCCCGCAGGGGATGCCAGGGATCCTTGTGTGAGTGGTGCAGTCCCATTCCAGGATCTGCAATTCATGGGATCTCCCCCTGGCATCCACAGCTAGGGAGTCCCCATATGTGAAGACTCATTCCTGCTTGTTCCTGGAGATAGCACAGTTACTTACCTGTAACAGGTGATCTCTGGGAACAGCAGGAATAAGTCTTCACAACCCACCCACCTCCCCTAGGAGTTGTATCTCTCTATCTATTCTCCTTTCCTCTTTCTCTCCTTTGTCTCAGCTATTAAACTTAACTGAGGAGAGGCAGTGGAAAGGCGGGAAGGCAGTGCGCAGGCGCGAGGGATGCTCCCAAAAGCCTTCTGATTGGATGCTGGGGAGCATTCCCGTGCAGGCTCCGTCGGTACCGACGTACCCATATGTGAAGACTTATTCCTGCTGTTCCCAGAGATCATCTGTTACAGGTAAGTAACTGTGCTTTACCTGGGAGGGGACAAGGGCCTATGAATGTTCACTAATTCACAGGCTACATCCTGACTAACTGCCACTGCTTGGCATGGGTCACAGTGAAAGCCCAGAGAGAAGGGGAAATGACCATGTTTCTGTGATCCCATACACTGATGTGGCCAAATTTGAGAACCACTGGCCTACACCCTTTCTCAGTAACACTGCTCCTTTGTAAGATCCCTTTTCTCTGTGCCCTTTTCTGTCACTGCCAACTCCAGACTTTGTTCATTCCACCTTGCTGCTCCATATGACTGGAACAAACTTCTCAAGTCAGTACATCAAGCCTATTTGAAGCTGCTTTTGGATCCTGATGCCCCCTCATTCTCATGTTCACCACTTGTGTATCTTACCATACTCTAGTCCCCAGCTCTGTGAGGTTCTTTGTCTTGTTTAGATTGTAAGCTCTGAGCAGGGGCTGTGTCTTACATCTATGAGGTGTGACAAAAAAGAAACAAAACTGTCCCATAAATGTTTTATTACAAAATCTACAGAGAAATTACACATTGTCCCTTTCAAAGTAATCCCCCCCCCCCCGAGTTAATGCACTTCTACATTCGCTTCTGCCACATATGGAAGCACTCGGTAAAGTCCGTCTTCTTGAGGTCCCTCATAACAGTAGCCTTGATCTCTTCTACAGAGGCAAAACAAGTTCCTTTGAGCAGTTTTCAGCCTGGGGAGGAGCCAGAAGTCGCATGGTGCGAGATCTGAGGAATAAGGAGGGTGGTTGCAAGCTGTGATCTGTTTGTTGGCCAAGAACTGCCTCATACTGAGCGTGGTGTGTGCAGGCACGTTGTTATGGTGGAACAGCCACAACTTCTTTCCACAGAGCCCGCCTGCTGCGCAGAACCCGCTCATGGAGGTGATTGAGGACCTGCTGATAGAAGTGCTGGTTGACTGTCTGACCCTCGGGCACAAACTCATGATGGACCACTCCCTTCTGGTTGAAGAATGCAATCAGCATGACCTTGATCCTTGATTTGGACATGCATGCATTCTTGGGTCTGGGTGACAAGTCGAGTCTTTCACTGCAGGCTCTCTTGCTTTCAGGGTCCTACTGGAAGACCCAAGTCTCGTCTCCTGTGATGACTCAGCCAATGAACTCTGGATCTTCTCCAGTCTTCTCTAGCAAGTCTCGACACACATTGACCCGGTGCTCCTTCTGGTCATCTGATAAAATCTTGGGCACCATCTTGGCGCACACCTTCTGCATCCCCAGCTCCTGCACCAAGATGATCCCCACTGATTCCCTGTTTAGGCTGAGCTCCTCGGCTATCATCCGCACCGTCAATCTGCGATCACTCCGCACCAGCTGGTTCACTCTGTCAATGTTCTCAGCCGCCTTTGTCGTGGAAGGCTGTCCTGACTTGGGGTCATCCTCCACCTCCTCATGGCCAGTCTTGAAGCGTTTATGCCACTCGAAGACTCGCGGCCTTGACATTGCATTTTCTCCATAAGCCTTTTGGAGAAGTTGGAGACACTCAGTTGGGCCCTTCTCCAACTTAACCAGAAATTTCAAGTTGATTCTTTGCTCCATATTTTTGCCACCTCCAGTTATGTGACAAAGCGATGGAGCAGTGTGGCGAGATGTTGCACAACACAGTGACATAAGCGGTTAGCCAATTGGCATGGAGTCATGGGCATGGCTGCCACAGTCTCGTTTCTTTTTCACACCTCGTATATGTACAGCGATGCATGCACCTTGAAACGCTATACAAATACGTAGAAGTGGTGGTGGTAATTTTGGGTTAGTTTAGCAGGCCACTGTGCGTTTCGTTGACAGCTTTTTTTAATGAAAAGCAGAGTAACTCTATAAGCTTACATATCTGTAACATACACATCAAAGGAGTAACTTTATGAACTCCCACAGAGTTGTTGTGCATTAATATGTGTATTTGAGGCCTATTTTATAAAGTAAAGTTTGCGCATTCTTTTCATCACATCCATGCCTATTTTGTAAAGTAAAGCATGTCAAGCTAGTCATGAGCATTTTAAGAATAGGAAGTGATAGAGAATGTTGGCTGTGGTGAAGTTGTTTGGGTGTGCATGGGGATCCCAAGTCTTGTGGCATAGGAAGATGATGCCATGCTGTTCTCATGTCTTACGCTTGCAGGAGTCTTTACTGCTGGATGTTCCTCTATTTCGGCGGGTTCATTTTCAAGTGTTTCATAACAAGATGTTTTGTATGGCCGCCCTGCAAACTTGGAATGCTTTGCTAGCAGAATTATGCTGTATATGTGATATTCTGGTGTTCTGGAAAAAAAATTGAAGGCTCATTTGTTTAGTGTAAGCTAAACATCACATATGTGATTATCCAGGTTTTTAAGTGCATGCTTAAGTTGGTAGGCTTATACGATTTTAAGTTATGCATGTGTTGTGGGTTTTGGGGTTTTTTATTAGTAAATTTTAGGTATGTTCTTGTAATCCTACTAGAAGTTAGTGTGTAATATGAATTTTTTAAATAGAAAAGACCTAAAGAAGAGGAGCTGGCAAATGCCTTCATGTCCATAGTCTCAGTATCTAGTCCTGACATGAGTCCATGCTTCCAGCATAACACATGTTCTGCCTCTGGGGACAGTTCTTAAAGGATACACCACCAGGAGGAAATCTCCTCTCATCCATGTGATTCTTCTCATTGTGTGGCTTAAACAAAAAGATGGTGTTGGTGTCTTTATACACATGTGAGCAACTCTTCAGCCAATCCAAACGTTCACCTCCATCAGCCAACAATTTTGACAAAGATAGGCACTCTGTTTCATTGATAGCCATAGCAGATCCTGGCTGCAGTTTATAAATTCACTGCTGTTTCCACCACCCAGTCTTTTAATATTTGGTCAGGCACTCGCCACTTAAATTCCCTTATAGCATGTTTCTCCATAAAATGCTGAACAGTGGTCGACACAGTCTGAGTGTTTAATAGACCATAATTTTCATTCAACTTTAGATAATGGCTCCCCTGGTGCACTGAACATATACAGATGGGCAAATGCAAATGAGACATACCACATATTTAGAGTTACATGTAGTGCAAAACTTTGCTTTATGTGATGTCATTAGGATGTGTGCATGTGGGTCCAGTGATTGCATGTGACTACTAATGCTAATGCCCTATCCACGGCAGAATTTCTTTCAAGACCCTACTGCTGAACTTCAAGGTCATCAACGGGCTCTCCTCCGCCTCACTCTGAGCTTATCCACACTACTCCCCCCAACAGAGCCAGAAGATCTGCAGCAATCAACACACTAGTAATCCCGAAGCAGTAACACAATGCATCCAGGCAACGGCAAGCAGGGCATTTAGGTTCTGCGCACCCAGATGCTGGAACGCCCTACCACCTAGCATCCGGGCAGTCCCTGACCTAACACAATTTCAGAAGGCTTTGAAGCACCACCTCTTCCCCAAACACTACCCGGACAATTGCGCACCATTAACCACTCCCCCCTTCTAGTTCCGCTACACCAACACACCGCTATTGCTCTGTGATTCGACTTGATGTGTTGCCTATATGTAAATAGTTATCCCGGTTTAACCCAAGTTTAAGCACCTGTTCCTTGTAAATGTGGAGCAGATTCCTGCACCGTTTAAGTTTTCTGTTGTCGTGTGAACCGCACTGATGTTGAATAGTGCTGTATAAAAGAGACTGTAAATAATGGTAGTAACTACAACTATCACATGTGCCATCCTTAATAGCCACTCTGTAAGGGGCAACTGATAAATCTCATGCCAGCATTGCCTATCATTTGACTGTTAATCTAAGCTCTGTTCAGTTTGAACGCCAGCCCATCTCCCTTGTAGGGAGGAACTATGGGTATATCCCCTTGACACAGAAAAGCAGAACACAGCATTTATTGCTATTAACACTACCCTTCTTCACCCCCCCCCCCCCAATCTGATTTCTTGGACAGGTTGGTTCCTTGAACTTTCCCCTCAGCATTCAGGGTTAAAACAAATATCTGGCCTTTGCCAGTTGGCAGCTGGAGGTTTTCTTTCAACATTCAGAGTAACAAATACCCGGCTTTTGGCCCTGGCTACTTACTGGAGTTTTGGTATCATATCTAGTATTACAAATAAACATCCAGCTTGGTTTCCTTGCCAGCTAGCCACTGAGCTTTTCTCCTCTCTCCCAGCATTTAGTTCTGCAAACACCCAGTCTTGTTGCTTTTGCCAACTGGTCAATTTTAATCTCTTGATGATTGGAGCACCATTCTCAGCATTTATAACTGCAAAGGCCCACTCAGCCTGGTTCGATTGTAACTGATCCCCTTAACCCTCCTTCACCACATTCACACTGTAAAACATCTATCTTACCTCAAGACCTTTTAACCACCAAGCTTCTCAGCTTTTTCCAAGGGCTCTCTGCCCGGACATCTTGGGCAGCATCCCACCCCTTCACTAGGTAGCCCTAGAACTGATCTTAGGGCTTCTTGCAGCAATAGCTAGCAGGGTCTTGGAGGCTGCTTCTTCTGTCCTCCCTGACTCTGTGCCACTAACAGACTTTTATGTTGTCTGCCAGGACTGTATCCGCCTTGCTAGGCTATCCCATACCTGCTTTATTATAGTGGCTCACAAAGGGTGTTTTTGTGTTTTTTTGCAGGGAAATCTGGGACACTTATCCAAAGTGGGGGGTTAGGGGAGGAAGGGATACCTCTAGTTTCAGGTTTGAGCAAGGTGTGGAGGAAGTAAGGAGTCATTACTCTACATCCCCTCCCCATACATCTCATAACAGCAACAAGCAGACAAAGTGACAGGGAAACACGATGATGCGTTTCCCTGTACTGTGCCAGGTCCTCCTACAGGCTTCCTCAGTCACCAGACTTCTCCATCATTTGCTAGAGCTCCCCTTAGCTCTTGGAGAGCCAAAATACTGTGGTGTACTATCAGGGCCTGCCAGTCTACTAGGCGAGCTAGGCAACTGGCCTAGGTGGGTGGCAGTGGTAGTGGCACACATGATCGGCTGCATCGTCCCCTCCCCCCAGCTGCTGCTGATTCTGTCGAGGCGGGTATTGGCAGCAGCAGTATTTCCAAAAGTGGCTGCTTTTTGCCACTGCCTTCTTGCCTGTGGCAGACCATGTCCTTTAGCACATATGGCCTGCCACTTCTGACACCTCACCCCCCCCCCCACCAGGTAAGTTGTGTCCAAAGGGGATCGGAAGTGGCAGGCTGTAAGTTGAAGGACATGGCCTGCTGCAGACAAAGCAGTGGTATTTTTTGAAATACTTCTACTGCCTGCCTCCCCCCTCATGAGATTGAACCTTTTGCAGGTGGGGGAGGGGAGCGGTGAGGCTGGGGCTTCTGCCTAGGGCAGCAGAAACCCCTGGGCCAGTCCTGTGTATGATCTTGCACACCACAACACATTTATCAACTTATTCCGGAGTATAATGTACCTCTGACAGCATACGACGTCTGAGATGCAAGCTTCCAGTGGGAAGTAGTGGCCTGCCCTTAGAGTAAGCTACTATTTAATTTGTTAAATGTAAAATATGCACACTGGGATTATTCACTGATGGCCTCTCAGGCTCTGAGGTATGGTTTTATCAAAATGCTTTCAGACTGGAATTTTAACTTTACACTGCACAATCAAGAGACTGTATTTCCAATTCTGCAATCGATCTCTCTCGCGCTCTCTAGCGCTCGCTTTCTCACACTCCTGCCTGGAATGGAACAATAGTGCCTAGGATAGTCATGTAGCACTCAAACTTAAGATTCAATTACTTTTACATCCCAGTTAGCTCAAGCTGTGAGGAGACCTGAACTAGTAATATGCAAAGATGACAGTGACATATTCAAGGACTTTGCCGTGCTAGAATAAAGTTTTAATAGAATCAGGATTGACCTGAACACATCAGGTTATATGGATGTAGTGTTATAACCTAATATCCCAATTTTCTCATTATGGGATGCTCAATATGTCTGTAGTGGTGTTTAGAGTCTAGCAGCCTTGTAAGAACCGCCTCTCTACATGCATATCTCATTACCTCAGCCAGTTTGACATAACTCCTGTGGGTACCTCCAGGAGACAGATCTAGACGTTTGTTGAAAATATCAGACACTCTAGTCCCTCGTTACTTTCCTCAATTTATTGCCGTCAGTGCATCTTTCACACAGGTTCATTGATTTAAATAAAAGCACTAAGCCTGGTTCATTTAGTAAATTTACCTGCCTGAGGTTGGCTTAATAGCCTGGTGGAAGAGGTTTCTGCATGGTTCTTGGTCATCTGAAGTGTGGGTTTACAAACTCTCATTTGGTAGAGGCTGGGCAGAAAGTGGCAGAAAATCCTGAGAAAGATATACTGAAGATTCTTCCAGGTGATGGGGAACAGCGGAGTGAACTCTTTACCCTACCCCCCCCCCCCCATTTGTATCATTTATCTGGAGCACTTCTGTGATAGAGGCTGCAAGAACTATGATGCAGTGGTTCTGTCGTATTTATTGGAGCTGAAAACCCCCCAAATCATACAAGTGTGTGTGAGATGTTGAATTGTGTTTGATTTGACATGATCTCCAATGATTTTGATGTATTTTTAGGACTGTATGTTCACTTATTTTATTTTTTAAACTACAGTGGCTGTAGTTGCTTGCAGTGCTTGATAAATTGCTCTCATGCTTGCAGGAAAAACTACAAAAATAGGAAAGTTAAGATGGAGGGAAGTAAAGAAAACAAGGAAATGCATCAGACTCTCTACTGGTGGAGTGGAGTAGTCTAACAGAGCAGTGGGCTACAATCAGGGAAGCCAGGGTTCAAATCCCACTGTTGTTCCTTATGATTGTTTTATTTAACACATCTTATATACCGCTTAGAGAGGAGGAGTAGCCTAGTGGTTAGAGCACTGGCTTGGTAACCAAGCAACCAGGGTTCAATTCCCACTAGCACTCCTTGTGGCCTTGGGCAAGTCACTTAACCCTCTACTGCCTCGGAAGAAAGGCCTGGCAATCTACTTCCAGTCACACTGCCAAGAAAACCCAGGAGCTTCTGGGTCGCCAGGAGTCAGCATTGACTCAAGAGGCACACATTGCATTTGCATATACCACTTTCTCTAATCTCAAAGTGGTTTACAATTAACAAAAGTGACCTAACTCAAGGAATTAAGGTTGACATTGAACATGGGACAAACTCAACAGGGAAGTACGGGGTACAAGCAACTTGGGAGTAGGGCAACAAGTGGGTATTTTAACTGTGTGCATGAGTACTTTTTACAGTGGTTTTGATTTGGGTTTTTACTGGAACTTCTGCATGGTGAATTTTTATCATGAGTAAGGATCTGAAGCGAGTGTCCCTTGTTACAAGCAATACTTCAGATTTTTGGCTGTTTACTGTCAGGTTTAGTTTTGCCAGGTATTTGGTGATGGCCAAGAAACAGTCTGCTGTGATAGGGTAGTCAGGGATGCATATATTGAAGGGAGAGTAGAACATGTTGGCATATATGTGGAAATGGACCCTGCGTTTTCTGAGGATCTCATATGGGCTGAATATAGATGTTGAAGAGTAGGCCTGAGAGGGCAGAGCCCTGGGGTATGACTTGTCATAGGTAGAATGGGTTTGATTAATAGGAAACAATTCTTTCTCCAGGACCAAGCAGGAAGTCAGTCCTCACTTATGGGTGACGTCGGCGCCGACGGAGCCCTCGCGGAGCAATTTTCCCCAGCTTTCAAAGAAAGCCTTTGGGAATTGCAGCGCGCATGCGCGGTCGTCTTCCCGCCCGAGGGTGCCATCTTAGCCAGTCTTCTTTTTTTCCGCGGAGCCCTACAGACGTCCCCGTCTTGTCCCCGCGAAAAAGTTGATTTTCTTCTTTGTTTTATCCTTTTTTCTTTCGGTTCGACGCCGATCGTTTTCCCGCCCGGACTCGCGACGCCGGTCTCGAGTCCGCTTGCTTTTTTCGGTTTTTCTGACTTAGTCAGCTTTCGTTTTCGGTTTCCCTGGCAGCCCGGTCCTTTGACCTCGCAGGGGCCCTTTTTCCCCCGATGGCTGCCAGTGGGTTTAAGCGGTGTGGTCGGTGTGACCGAAATATGTCACTAACCGACACACACGACTTTTGCCTCCGCTGCCTGGGCCCGGATCATGAGGAACTGATCTGTGGGCCCTGCAGCAAACTGTCCTCAAAGGCGTTGAGGAGTCGGCGG
The DNA here is from genome assembly GCA_033557465.1 of Ichthyophis bannanicus. Classification (NCBI taxonomy): domain Eukaryota; kingdom Metazoa; phylum Chordata; class Amphibia; order Gymnophiona; family Ichthyophiidae; genus Ichthyophis; species Ichthyophis bannanicus. The sequence continues at coordinate 1,811,369,965 of CM066031.1, read as the reverse complement.
CATCAGCGTGAGAGAATCTTCGCTGACCCCAGCCGTACCCGGACCTCGTCGGAGGCCTCCGCGTCGAAAGGCTCCAGCTCGGACCGTCGCCGGAGCTCCTCCGACCGGGGTTCTCCCTCCGGGGACCATCGTCGGAAGGAAAAACCCGCGAGGGCGGCGTCGGTGGACGCTCCTGGTTCCGCGAGGGCCAGGTCGCATAGCCCCGACAGCTGCCCCGGGTCCTTGGAGAAGGAACACATCCCGAAGCGACCTCGCCTGGAGTCGGAGATGCCTGCCCGGGTAAGTCCTGTGGTCCTTCTGGACTCGCCTCAGCGACAGCCGACGTCGGGCCCGACGCCGTCGGGGCCCGAGTCGGGGGCTGCTGGGTCACCTGAGCTTGGACTCAGGTTGACGGCCTTGGAGAGCAGACTGTCTGCCTTCATGGACCAGCAGCGGGCACTGCTCGCTGGCCTCGCTGGCGCCGCTGCCCCGACCGCCGGGACGTCGACGTCCAAGTCGACCCCGGAGACCGAGCCGATCCTCGAGTCAATGAGAACTCGAGTCGATCCTCGGTCGAGGTCACCCTCGGCCTCCCGTTCGGGACCGAGGTCGCCGACGCCGACTCCCTCGACGTCGGGACGGCTGGCGCCGCACCCTGCCCGGGCCGACCCCACCGAGTCCTCGTCGGAGTCGGTCTGGGAGTCTGAGGAGGAAGAGTCACCTGATTCTTTCCGGACTCGGTGTGTCCCATCGGACTCACCGGGGTCCGAGCCTCGGAAGCAGTCCCCCCCGGAGGATGCCCGGTTCTCGGACTTCGTTAGGGATATGGCCAAGGCTTTGGCCTTCCCTGCGGATCCCGAGGAGGAGCCTTGAGCCGAAGAGCTCGACGCCCTCCAGTATGACTCTCCCGCGAGGGAGCACTTTACTGTGCCGGTTCCTCCTATGCTGGAACGACTACTCTTCCGCATGTGGGAGAGTCCGGCCTCCTCGCCGGTCCTGAGCAAGCGGGTCGATTCTATCTATCGGGTCCGCAAGAGCCCTGGCTTTCAGAAGGCACAGCTGCCACACCATTCCATGGTAGTGGAATCGGCCATGCATCGTCTTAAGAGCCAGAAGATGCACTCCTCGGTGCCTCCTGGAAGGGAGGCCCGTAACCTGGATGGCCTTGGCAAGAAGTGCTTCCAGGGCTCTATGCTCGCATGTCGTGTCCAGACTTACCAGCTCTACATGGGCATGTATCTCCGGGATCTGGCTAAAGAGCTAGCCGGATTCTCCGCTGGTCTCTCCGAGGAGCCCTTGCGGAGGTTCCTAGCCTTGTCCACGGGCATTCGGGAATGCTCAAAGTTCATGTCCCGAGCAGCCTATGATGGCTTTGAGGCCTCGGCTAGAGTGGCCGCAGCCGGCATCGGTGCCCGCCGACAGGCTTGGCTTCAGTCGTCGGACCTTGAGCCCTGGGTACAGGACAAGTTGGTCGATGTCCCCTGCCGAGGCGAAAACCTCTTTGGCAAGCCCATGGCGGAAAAGGCTGCACAAATTGAGACTGAGACTCTCACCAGGACCAGGCTTTCTAGGAAGACCTCCGCCCCTTCCCAGAAAAAGAAGGGCTCGGGAAAAAAGTCCTTTTACCCGAGGAAGGCGGCTGCCTACAAACAGTACCCCCATTATCAGGCCCCTGCAGCTCCCCAACAGGGCCAGCAGGCCAAGGGACGGGGTAACGGGTCCCGTAGGCAGCAAGCCCCCAAGCCTGCACCACCAGCCCCTGCTCAGCAGGGTGGGGGTTTTTGACTCGCTCAGCATAGCCTCTCCCCCCCCGCTGGTCCCTCCCAGCACCGGAGGCCGGCTGGTTCACTTCGCCCACAGGTGGTCCAGCATCACCGCAGATGCCTGGGTACTTCAGGTCGTGCGAGAAGGCTACCTTCTCCACTTCCATCAGGTCCCTCCCTCCTATTTTCCGGGAGAACCTTCGCGTCCCCCTCTGCACAGGGAGTTGCTCCTTCAGGAGTTAGCAGGTCTTCTGCAGGAACAGGCGGTGGAACCGGTGCCCCACCACCTGAGAGGTCAAGGCTTTTATTCAAGGTATTTTCTGATACCAAAGAGAACAGGGGGCCTCAGACCCATCCTGGACTTGCGCAACCTCAACAAGTTCCTTGTGCGGGAGAAGTTCAAAATGCTTACCCTTGGAATCCTTCTGCCCTACCTCCAGCAGGGAGATTGGCTATGCTCCTTGGATCTAAAGGATGCCTACACGCACATCCTCATCCACCCAAGCCACCGCCAATACCTAAGGTTTTGTGGTGGCAGGAAATCATTACCAGTACAGAGTACTGCCCTTTGGCCTATCCTCCGCACCGCGAGTCTTCACAAAATGTCTCGCGGTCGTGGCGGCCCATCTCCGGCTTCACGGCCTCTATGTCTTTCCGTACCTCGACGACTGGCTCATCAGAGCAGCGTCCGCTCAGGAGGTCACCAACGCCACGTGCCGCACGGTGACTCTGCTGCAGCACTTGGGCTTTGTTATAAACTTCGCAAAGTCCACTTTGCTCCCCTCACAGGATCTCGAGTTCATCGGCGCAAGGCTGCACACTCCTCGGGCACGAGCGTACCTACCGCTCGACAGGGCTCAACGGCTCATGGACCTAGCCGACCGCTTTCGCAGCCAGCCCCTGGTCTCCGCCAGGCGCTTCCTGAGACTGCTCGGCCATATGGCTTCCACCGTCCATGTGACCCCCAATGCCCGCCTGAATATGCGGTCTGCTCAATGGTGTCTCCGCCAGCAGTGGCGACAAGCCACAGGCGGCCTGGCAGACCTAGTGCGCGTCTCCGAGCCGCTGCTCTCGTCTCTCCGGTGGTGGCTCCGGCAGCCGAACCTGATATTCGGAATGCCTTTCCAGTCACCTCGACCGACCCGGGTGCTGACCACCGATGCATCCCTCCTGGGCTGGGGAGCACATTGCCAAGAGGCACGTACTCAGGGCCTCTGGACCACGTGGGAGTCTGCTCAGCAGATCAACTTCCTGGAGCTCAGGGCGATCCGCCTAGCTCTCAAGGCCTTCTCCCACGTGACTTCCCAACGGTCCGTCCTTGTCCAGACGGACAATCAAGTTGCCATGTTCTACGTGAATAAGCAGGGGGGCACGGGCTCCTTCCTCCTCTGCCGGGAGGCACAGAAGCTCTGCTCTTGGGCCGTCAGTCACGGCATTCTCCTCAAGGCAGTTTATCTCCCGGGCCAAGAAAATTGCCTTGCAGACAAACTCAGCAGGGTCCTCCAGCCGCACGAGTGGCGTCTGGATCCCTTGGTAGTTCAGAAGCTCTTCCTCAAGTGGGGTCTCCCCACGGTGGATCTCTTTGCCAGTCCTCACAACCGGCAGCTTCCTCGCTTCTGCTCTCGTCAGCCACACCCCCTTCGGGTTGCGGCGGACGCCTTTCTGATCTCGTGGTCGGGGAGCCTTCTGTACGCTTTCCCTCCCATCCCGCTGGTCTCTCGGACTCTTTTCAAGGTTCTCCGAGACAAAGCCTTCATGATCCTGGTGGCCCCTCGCTGGCCCAGGCAGCCGTGGTTTCCGCTCCTGCTGCAACTGGCGGTGGAGGATCCAATCCCTCTGGGGGTACAACCGGATCTCCTCACTCAGGATCAGGGGTCCCTTCTGCACCCCAACCTCAGGTCTCTCAACCTCATGGCCTGGCTGCTGAGAGGGTAGTCCTTGCTCCCCTTCTCCTGCCGGCGGAGGTGGAGGAGGTCGTCTTGGCTTCGCGACGGCCTTCTACCCGCAAATGCTACGCCCTTAAATGGCGTCGCTTTGCCGTCTGGTGTACCCAACAGTCTCAGGATCCCTTCTCCTGCCCGGTGTCGGTGATCTTGCAGTACTTGCTGCACCTCTCTAATCTGGGACTTAAGTCCAACTCCGTCAAAGTTCACCTCAGTGCTCTTTCAGCACATCATGTGCCAGTGGACGGCAGACCTCTCTCCAATGACCCTCTCGTAGCGAGGTTTCTCCGAGGTCTCCTTCTACTTAAACCACCTCTGCGCCCGCCAGCGCCTGACTGGGACCTGAATGTGGTTTTGCAGCGGATCACCTGTCCGCCTTTTGAACCTATGGCTACCTGTTCTCTCCGTTTTCTGTCTTGGAAAACACTGTTCTTGATAGCCCTCACTTCCGCTAGACGCGTAAGTGAATTGCAGGCCCTCGTGTCTGATCCCCCTTACACTAGGTTCTACAAGAATAGGGTAGTCCTACGGACTCACCCAAAATTTCTGCCTAAAGTGGTCTCCCCTTTTCACATCAATCAGGAGGTGGTACTTCCAACCTTCTTTCCCAGACCACACTCCAGCCGTGCTGAAACGGTCCTCCATACCCTGGACTGTAGAAGGGCATTGAACTTCTACCTTGACCGTACGCGGGAGCACCGTAAAGCTGCTCAGCTTTTTGTGTCTTTTGACCCCAATAGATTGGGGCTCCCGGTCTCCAAGCGTACTCTGTCCATCTGGGTTGCGGACTGTATCTCTTGGGCTTATGGGGCAGCCGGACTCTCCTTAGAAAGTCGAGTCACGGCTCATTGCGTTCGGGCAAAGGCCACGTCAGTGGCTTACCTCCGCGCTGTTCCGCTGGCAGACATCTGCCGGGCCGCTACTTGGTCTTCAAGCCAGACTTTTGCGGTCCATTACTGTCTCGAGAGGGAGTCCCGTAGGGACAGTGCTTTCGGACAGGCAGTCCTCCGTAATCTCTTTGAGGTCTGAGCAACTCCTACCCTCCATCCCGGATGTGGGCTACCGGTGGGTGATAATTCAGCGAAGATTCTATCCTTCTGTGCTGCTGAGCTAGAGGGAGCTCATTTTTGTGCTTAGGGTCTCCGGTAGCCTTGAGCTTGGGAGTCCCATAAGTGAGGACTGACTTCCTGCTTGGTCCTGGAGAAAGCGTAGTTACTCACCTGTAACAGGTGTTCTCCAGGAGCAGCAGGAATCAGTCCTCACTACCCTCCCTCCTCCCCTTGGAGTTGCAATCGTCTGCTTATGTTCTTTTTTGCAAATTTTTATGCTGTCTTTTTTAGCTATGTCATCTGACTGGCTAAGATGGCACCCTCGGGCGGGAAGACGACCGCGCATGCGCGCTGCAATTCCCAAAGGCTTTCTTTGAAAGCTGGGGAAAATTGCTCCGCGAGGGCTCCGTCGGCGCCGACGTCACCCATAAGTGAGGACTGATTCCTGCTGCTCCTGGAGAACACCTGTTACAGGTGAGTAACTACGCTGACTTGTTGATTGTCAAAGGTAGGATGCAAACCATTTGCAGCCCTATTTCCTTGAGCCTTACTAGGAGCATGTGGTGGGATAAGGAGACAAAGGCAGCGGTAATGTCAAGGAATACCATTATGAAGCCTAGGGTCAAGTGATGGCTTCTTCAGTAAGGGTCTTGTTGAGGTCGATCTTGAACAAATCACTTAACCCTCATTGCCTTAGCTACAAAACTTAGATTGTAAGCCCTCTGGGGACAGCAAAATTGCCTAGATTACCTAATGTAATTTGCTTTGAACTTCTGAGAAAAAGGTGTAAACTAAATGAATTCCCTTTCACTTCCACTAGTGCCTTGGACAAAGGAGAACTTGAAAAAACATACTCTTGGGGCTTTCTTGAACTTGGGGAATTAAGTTTCTTGACTAAGATTGATTTTTAAATCTTTTGTAAATGATATTGCAGAAGGGCTGTTGGGTAAGGTTTGCTTCTTTGCGAATGATACCAAAATTTGCAATAGGAAAGGTATGGATAAAATGAAGAGGGATCTAACAAAGCTTAAAGAATGGTCAAGCTGAGATTTAATGTTTAAAAAAAAATCCAGGGTCATGCATTAGGGCTGCAAAAATCAAAAGGAGCAGAACAGTTTAAGCGATGAAGTACTGACCATGAAAAGAGCGGGACCTGGGGGTGATTGTTTCTGATAATCTTAAAGCGCCTAAATGGGAAGAAAAGGCAATGGTGAAAGCCAGAAAGATGCTTGGGTGCATATGGAGAGGAATAGTTAGCAGATGATGGTGCCTCTGTATGACTATCAATATGAGTTCTGCTATAAATGGTATATTAGAAATAGGACAGTAATTTCCAGCAAGTTGGGGATCCAATGTATGCTTCTTTAGAAGTGACAAATAAGTGTTTCCCAAAAGTTGGAATAATGCCCAAGGATAGCCATGAGTTAATAAGACCTTGAAAAACAGGAGCTAAAGCAGATCAATAGTTCTTAATTAGCTTGGGGGGAGGGAATCGTATTGGCAAGTGAGGATGAGGGAGATAATCTAGGTGGAACTGCTAGGTAAATTTGTGAAGGCTTACTTGGTGGAATGTCTGGATTCTGAGGACTGAGAGTCGTATCTGGAGTCTTTATTTTAACTTCAGTCAGATTATAAAGTGCTAATATCTTGTCTTAAGAAAATGACAAAAGGTTCTGGTGAAATCAATTAAAAATCCATTGGAGGGGGAGGTTTGGGGGGAGGAGGGGAAATCATCGCAGGGCTGAAGCTACTTAGAGGAATTTTCAGGGAAGTGGATCAAGTGGAAAATATTTGAAGGTCTCTGCAGATGGCAATGGATCTCTCTCTCTTTGCATTCTGCAGTCCTGTTTCTAAAGTCTTTCGGCTCTTGCGAGGACCGTGAATTTACTTATCTTTTGGTTTTGGTTTTTCTTTTAGTGGCGCAAAAATCTAGATTTTTTTTTTGTTTGTTTTTGTAAGTTTGAAGAACCAAAGACGGACGTTTTTTTCTTCTTGTGAATGGTTTGGTGTGTTTCCAGGTCTGTTGAACAGTCTCCTTGTCAAGGGATTGCAGGGATAATCGGTGGATTTCCCCAAGTCCACCTTAATAATGGTTTATCAACTTTTTCTCCAAAAACTTGTCCAAACGTTTGTGGGTTTGTTGTGTTTTAAATTATGCTACGCTAACTGCTTTTACCATATCCTCTGGAAACAAATTCCACAGCTTAATTATGCATTGAGAGAAATATTTTCTCAGTTTGTTTTAAATGAACTGCTTTGCAACTTCATGGGATGCCCCCTAGGTTTTGTACTTTCTGAAAGTGCAAGTGGTTGATTCATATTTACCTGTTCCATTCTACTCAGGATTTTATAGACTTCTGCCATCTCCTCTCAACCGGCTCTTCTTGAAGTTGAACCCTAGCTTCTTTAGCCTTCATTCGTTCTGTTTTGGTTTGCCTTCTCTGTAGCTTTTTAAATTTTGTTATCTTTGATTTGTGGTGACCAGAAATGTGTGGAGTAGTCTAGTGGTTAGAGCAGTGGCCTATTCTCCAGGAACATGCAGTAAGTCAGCCCTCACATATGGCTGACGTTGGTGCCAATGGAGCCTACATGGTAACCTCTTCCCAGTTTTCAAAGAAAGCCTTTGGGAGATGCACCATGCATGTGTGGTCCCCTTCCTGCTTAAGGGTGCCATCTTGCCTCAGTCTCCTTTTTTTCTAGAGCCCATTGGTTGTGTCTGGTCCCCCCTCCCCCCCCCAAAAAAAGTAGGGTGGGTTTTTTTGCTTTTTTTTCCTTCAGTATTCTATTCCTTATCTGGTTGTGTACTGGTACACTTCTCGCCTCCCAGGTCCACTCACCTTGGCATCACAGTTTTTCTCTGGTCCCCTTTTTTCTCTGAGGTTTTTGTCCTTTCTGGCTGGGCCAAGAGTGTTTGATCTCGCATGGACCTTATTCCTTGCCATGGCCTCGGTCTGTGCACATATGTCACACATGGATCTGCATGACTGTTGCCTTCAGTGCCTCGGGTCAGATCATGATGTCTTGGTATGTGGTCTCTGCCAGCAGATGATCCCCCAAGGCCCTCCTAGGCCATAAGAAGCAGCACAAGTCTATTTTTCATAAGACCAACTCAGCCCCAGAGTCGTCCACAGGACCAGTGCCTTCAAGGGCTGCCATGGAGGCCTCTGCCTTGCATGGCAACTGTCCTTCCTCAGAGCCTTGAGGTAGCAGGGTATCAAGCTGGGGCTCCCAGAGAGCGAGATGTCCCTCGAACTGGATATTGTCGGTGGCCTTGTCTGGTAACAAGTCAGGGGCCATAAGGAAGTTCTGTGGTCCCCAGCTTTGAAGCCCTCGGCATGAGGGTGATGGCCAGGAGCGGTCCTTAAAGCTGCTGTGGTGGGAGAAAACACCATCGGTGTCTGGTGATTGGTCTCGGTCCTCCAAGGCCATCCTCATCAGACACCCTCTCATCAGTGCTGGCGCCAGGCCAGAGATCCTCATGCCAGTGACTGCAGAGCCTTCTGGCCTCTAGGCCAGGATGGCGGCCTCAAGCGCAGCTTGTCTGCCTTCATGGCCCAAAAGCAGGCCCTGATGCCAGATTTCTCTGGGTCATCACTCCTGACCACCAGCCCTTCCACAGCAAGGGAGTTTCCCAGAGGTGGAGAAAATCCTTGATTGCCACTGGCCTCGAGACACCTCGGCATCGGTCCCGGTTCCACTCGTAGCTGAGGACTTCTCTGCACAGTGCTCCTGACTCAAAACACAGGGGTGTCGGGGCCCACGGGCCATCCGGGCCGGGATATGAGCCCAAGGCCCAGAGTTCCCTCTATCTCCTCAGACTCTAGGTCAGCTTGGAGATGGAGGATGAGCCCCTGGACACTTGACTCCATAGGGATGTGTGCTCTGACCCATCCCCACCTGAGGACGTGGCCTTTCATGGACTTGGTTTGGGATATGGCAAAGGCTCTTGCCTTCACTACAGAGTCCAAGGAGGAGCCTCGGGCAGAGGACCTTGATCCTCCAATATGAGTCTCCCCCATCCTGAAACGGCTGCTCTTCTGTTTGTGGCAGACCCCGGCTTCGGTACCTATTGTGAGCAGGCAGCTGGACTCTATGTACTGAGTTAGCTGGAGTCCTAGCTTCTAAAAAGCTCAACTGCCTCAACTCCATGGTGGTGGAGTTGATCATGAATATGCTCAAGAGCAAGAATGCACTCCTCTGTGCCCCGGGCAGGAGGTGCTTCCAGGACTCTGTGCTAATCAGCCACATCCAGGTCTACCAGCTGTACATGGGCATGTACATGGACATGTACTTAAAGGACCTGGTGAGGGAACTCACTGGGTTCTTGGCTGGTCTCGCTGAGGAGCCTCTTCAGCAGTTCTGGACCTTGACCTCCACAGTCAGTGTACTCCATTTTATGACTTCTGCAGCCTGACTGCTTCGCGTTGGCAGCTAGAGTAACTGCAGTGGGCATTAGTGCCTGAAGCCAGATCAAGCAACAGTCTTCCAACTTGGAGAAATGGGTGCAGGAGAAGTTGGTTGATGCCCATTGCCGGGGAGAGAACCTCTTCGGCAAGCTTGTGACTGACAAGGCTGCTAAGCTGGAGTCAGAGTTCATCAGGACCAGGCTCTCCAAAAAGACCGCTGACCCTTCCCGAAGGAAGGCTTTGGGTAAAAAGCCCCTATACCCGAAGAAGAGGAAGGTTTATGGAAACTAGCCTCAGTACTCTGCCTTCCCTGCTCCCCAACAGGGCCAGCAGGCCAAGGGACCAGGGCATGGCTCTCGTAAGCCTAAGACCCCCAAACCCTGGACTGTGCCTCCAGCAACACATGGAGGGGGTTTTTGACTCCTTGGGCATAGCCTCTCTTCCTTCAGGAGGTCCTGCTCAGCAGTATATGGGGGGGGGGGGGGCATCTGGTATTTTATGCCGACCAGTGGTCCAGCATCACCACCAACACATGGGCCCTGCAGGTGGTGAAGGAGGGTTACCTCCTCCACCTCAAACAGATGCCCCTGCTGTTTTTCTTAGGAGAACCCCCTATGACGACTCTTCACCGGGGCCTGCTTCAGCAAGAACTCTCAGGTCTTCTGGCAGGCAGGACAGTGGAACCCATCACCCTCCACCTCAGGGGTAAGGGGTTTTACTCCCACTACTTTTTGGTTCCCAAAAAGACCGGAGGGCTTTGACCTGTTCTAGATCTGTGGGACCTCAACCAGTTCCTGATGAGGGAGAAGTTTTGAAATGCTCTCCCCTGAAACACTGCTGCCTTACCTCCAGCAGGGAGACTGGCTATGCACCCTGGTTCTGAAGGATGCATATACACACATCCTTATCCATTCCCTTCAGACAGTACCTCTGCTTCATGGTAGGAGGCTGCCACTACCAGTACAGTGTTCTACCCTTTGGTCTGGCCTCTGCCCTGAGGGTATTTACCAAGTGCCTAGCATTGGTCGCTGCCTTCTTGAGTCTGCAGGGGGTGTTAGTTTTCCCCTACCTGGACCACTGGCTCATCAAGGGCAGCATCGCTGAAGTGCATCAGGCAATGGGCCACACCATCTTCATTCTGGAGCACTTAGAGTTCATTATAAACTACCAAAAGTGTCCCGTCTCCATCCAACACAATGCCTGGAGTTCATAGGGGTACTACTGGACATCGTCCAGGCCAGGTCCTTCCTCCTGACAGGGCCCAGCACCTCAGGTTGCTTGCAGGGAACGTCCAGGGTCACCTCTTGGCCTCTACCCACCTTCTGTTTCACCTGCTGCCCATCTGCATATGTGGCTGGCACAGTGGGCCCTACACTCTGTGGTATTAAGTGACAGGGTGCCTGTGGGACAGAATGGTCGTGACCTGTCCTCTGTTCGACTCCCTCAACTGGTTGCAACAACTCCAGTACCTATAGGCCAGGATACCCTTCTGGGCCTCCAGCTCCCAGAGAATCCTCACCATGTATGCCTCCAAACTGGGCTGGGGATCCCATTGCAAAAACTTACATAGTCAGAGCAGTTGATCACAGGCAGAGAGCCTCCAGCAGATCAACCTCCTGGAGCTCTGAACCACAGCATTAGCCCTCCATGCCTTTCACCACCACCTATGACATCAAGCAGTACTGATACAGACT